>CM053583.1:107539402-107549646 GCA_028627135.1 Pseudochirops cupreus
CTGTGTTGCCTTCTGAGTTTGGTGGTTCTTGTTCACTATAGAATGATTTGATGGTTCTAGCCTTTGTAGTTTCCTTCTTCCCCATTGTGGTTGCCTATATCCTGTATTTTTAGAGTGGATATCTGCTTCCAGGGTGAGTTTCTCAGGCTGGGAGGTAGGAGTTTGGTTGTTGACTTAGTGAGCTGTGGCCTCTGAGTATGTCGACTGAGGCCAGGGCCAGGAATCTCAGTGTTTCCCCTGAGTTACCTGAGGCTGGGGGTAGTCTGTTTCAGGTTTCCGCCTCTTTCCTCCTTGTTCTTAAAAATATCATTCTGATTTTTCCTTTGAGTTATTGACACCATGAGAGTAATCTCATGCTATTCTGATTAGTTTTCAATGAAACAGAAGGATTTTCTCCTTGATATTTTCAATCTTTATATTTTGATAATTTATTTATGAAATCTGCCTAAAATTTTTATTGGTCTCTTCCTGATTCTGTTATTCTTGTTGTTGTTGTCTTGGTATATGCCTTGACCTCTACTTCCAATATTTCTAGGCAATTTTTCTGTATGGTTACTGGATTATGATAATCAGGTTTTATTTTTCATGCTGTTTTTCTGTAATGTACTGCTCCATTTTTCTGACCAAGGTTGGTTCACTGCTTCTTATATAGCCCAGCAGCATTTTGGTCTGTGGTCTCACCCTATTTATATTAGATTTACTGAGGACACCTGATCAGCTTTTGTCCCCCTGCAGTTCAAAACTCCAAAACTCAAGAGATTCATTACTTGCAACCATGCATAAAGAAGGTCATGTGCCACCACACTCTGTCTCTTGATAGAAATGGTTTCCTTCTTTTTTCATCTTATTTTCTTTATATTTTCATGAAATTCTTTGGCCATTCTCAATTATTCTGAATATTCATGAAGTTGTTCCAATTTCACTTCAGGGGGACAAGAATGATTTCTGAATAATACTTATTCTTTTCTCTTTTTCTTTTTTTTTTCGGAGGGGGGAAGGCAAGGCAATTGGGGTTAAGTGACTCACCCAAGGTCAGCTAGTATGTCAAGTGTCTGAGACTGGATTTGAACTCAGGTCCTCCTGACTCCAGGGCTGGTGCTTTATTTACTGCACCATCTACCTGCCCCTACTTATTCCTTTTATAATATACTTTGACTCAGACTCCTTTGTTGCAAAGTTCTTATGATGGAGCTTTTCTTCAAATGCTTGTTTACTTCTCTTAGTTTTTTTTTCTTTTGTCTGTCTTTGACATAATTTCTTTTCTATCCTCTTCTTATTTTCATTTTGTCTTGTATTCTATTCTTTTCTAGTTCTATCTATGGTATCCTTTCTTTAAACCAGCTTCATACTGCTAATCATTTTATATTGAAGATTCAGTGCGATAGTGCTTTTCTCCCACTCCTTGCTTCCTGTCTTCTATTTTCTCAGACCAATAGAGCTGAAAGTAACATGTGTCTTTCAAGGTCTGAAGATGACCTGTTGGGATATTAATTAAGAGAGATGCTGAGTTATCACTGAAGTTTTACCTATTCTGTACCTTTATCAATTCTCTTTTATGCTCCTCCTTCCTTTCTGAAGATGACTTTCTTTAGTCCTTAGACTCACCCCTGAGACTTGGTCATGAAAAGGTTAGAAGATAGTGCCCAAAGATAATTCCAGACACTTTTATAATTGGCTCCTCCTCTTTCACTGTTACTAGCTGTCTAATTCTTCCTATGTCATATTAAATAGCTGTAAACATCTCTTACCTTCTCATTTTTATCCTTCTTTAAAATTTTGTCTCTCTGTCTCTACCATCTTCAATATATGCTCTCTTTTCTTCTTTTCTGATTTGAAAGATGGTAAAATATTTTGGCTTTACTACAGCTGGGAACCTGGAATGTAATCTGGATGGCCAATCAGCAAAGGAGACTTGGAAGGAGCAGTTAGGCAGGTAGGAGGAAAACCAAGAGATAGAGTTGTATAATAAAAGTCCAAGGCCCTGGATTATACTCTCTTTCAATGTCAGTATACCTGCATTTGAACTAAGGGTAATTTTGCCATAGATGTATAGACTGGCAGAAAATTCAGAGTTTCAGAACAGTGGTCACCCCAGAGAAAAAGCATAGTCTCTCAAGAAGGAAGTGACTCGTTGCAAATGTCAGCCCCATTAACACTGTGCTATAACATCTCTGATATGATGAGTACTAGGGATACAAATAGAAAACTCTCAGAGAGCTTATGTTCTACTGGAAATGCTAAGGGAAATGTTGAGTAGACTCTAGAAATTATAGAAAGATAGTTAACCATATCATTTTGTGAGAGTCTCTTAATTTCTATTGTAAACATCAATAAAAAGATGTTGGTTTGTTTGTTTTCATTTTTTCTTATATTTTACCCTTGCCAGATGCATAATTTTCCTTTCAGGTAGAAAAAAGTTTCAAAGAGAACAAAGAGATCATAAGAATATGGCAAAGTAAGTAGGTGGTACAAAATACAGTGTCTTTCCACCCATGGGTGTTCAATTATTGTTCGTGGTTGGTGACAATGATGACAATCTTCTTATATCCTGAAAATGACAGATTACATTTTTGAAATAGCGGAACACTGGAAAAATGTTCCTCCCAGTCAGAATGTCTGAAGTTCATTGCATGAATGACAACAGATCTCTAGGGATTTTTGGTTAAACTCAAAAAAGCTGTTTTCCCATTTTTTCCATGGTACCCTGGAGATTTTGTAGACTCCTAGAGTGAAAGAGGAAAATCACTTCCTTCTAGCCAATTCCTTAGTCTCTGGTTATTCAACGTGGGGAAAGAGAAGGAAAGAGATTCTTTGTACCTCTATTTGTCAATGGAAGACTTGCCTCCCTGAGGTTTCCAAAACCACATTTCCCAATAGAGTAGGAAGATTTAGGAAAATGGAGCCAAACCACATATTACTAAGTTTGATTCATGCCAAGGGAGGTGGCTGCTGGATTGTGAATAGGCAGCACTGATGTTCTTAGTATGTGGTATTATTTTATTTCTACAGTTTTTTATATAACATTTAAAAAATACATGTCATTTACAGGAACATTTCAAACTTATCATTCTGTATATATTATATCTAATAATCGAAGCATATTATATCTAGAAAGAGCTTGTAGATGTGCTTTATAAGACATAATACAGTGAAAATGAATTCAGATTGTCAAATTTTAACATATTGACCTCAGTATTAGGGGAAAAAAAGGTGCTGAAATCTTCCCTGAGTCCCATTAGGAAATACATTTCTTTTGCATGGATGTGGTTATACCAAGGATCAAATCATGTCTTCTGACAATGATATAGAGTGTTGACCTCCCGTTATACCACAAGAGGCTTATAATGTGGGTGAGAAAGCTTCTAATGGGGTTCTGTGGTACTCTATTTTTGAAAGTAAAAGTATCCACCAGCAGGTATACAGGCTGTGGAAAATAGCGTTAATAAACTTTAAAATGAGTTTCCTTTGACAAGCTTTACTGTCTTCATATTTAAACTGTTATTAAGTCAGCTATCACGCCCAACACTGCAGTTCAATTTCACAGGGATATTGATCAGCTAAAGTCATTCATAATAATAATTTCTTACATTCCATTGAAACTCACCGAGTTTCACGCCTTTGTTCCTGCCATTTTGTTCTAATAAAGGAGTCAGAAAATCTACTGGATCTGTGCCTAGAAAGAAAATGAAGACAGGCACTGGACAAAGAATAAACAAAGTGAACAAGCCAATTAGTGGGTTAGAACAGTCTTGTAAACACCCTTTTGGTTACTGGCCTGAATCAAGGAAGCTACTGTGATTTGGGGGATTTAACTTTTCTGGTTTCAGGAGCCTTACCTCATGGGCACAAAAGCAGATAACTCCTTAGACCTCCTAATTCTGAACTTCAGCTTGATTCCCTGTCTCTCACTCCTCCTTCCACCAGTCTATATTCCCAGGGGCTCATTTAGTGAGACAGAACTTCCTACTTCCAAGTATGAGGACTGGAACAGATGGTGTGCTAGCAACAAAGAGGAAGATTGGAAAGGAGGACTAATGCACTCTTAGCTCTTCTGTAGAAACTATGAGGGTCTTGGTGATTTGCATTTGTTGTCTTATCTTTCCCATTAAGGATGATTAAACCATAATCTGTCAGCAAAAATCTATTCTATTGTTAGTATGTGCCACTGTACCAAAGCACTATGATTAGCCTTAGGTACAAAGAGATAGGCAATAACATCCCCTGCTCTTTGGGAGCTTACATTCTACAAAACTCCTTGAGAATAAGTGAGCCCATTGGTATGGAACTTTCTCCTCATTGAGGGGAGGGTGGGATGGACCATACCCTGACTCTGTGTGAGGGACAGGGCAGAGTTGGTGAGAGTATGTGACAGAGGAGCTTTTCTCTCTTCACTCGTAATTCACTCTTCAGTTTTTCTTCCAACCTTCTAATCTCTTTGGGTGCTTCTGGCTTGCAGTTTCAAGAGAAAAGATAGACAAGGAGAACCCCATTTCAGGTTGCTAAAGAAAAAATTAAAGTCTGAGAAGAAGCCAAAATAGGAAGAGCTGACAAGCTCTACCTTGCCACAATTCCCAGTTTGTTGCACTGGAGGCTTTTGTAAACTTCCCCTTGGGTGAAATCTAGGACTATCTCTCTTCATTCAGTTGAATTATTTCACCCGCAGTAGGACAGCCCCCTTCACTCTGTATTGCCTAGCATATGTTCTCCTCTGATTTCTGTTTTGCTGTAATTTAGATATATAGATTTCTTTCTATGTGTGTTCATTGGGGAACTAGTTTTTGATAGAGAGGGAATAAAGTCTTGTATATAGAACTGGGTGCGCTGCTTCTCCCATTAATGAAATATTAATGAAATTAGCTTGAATCTGAAAATCAAATCCCTAGACTAATAATATTTAAAAGAGCAGATGGATATAAATCTAGCCCAGTACCCCACCCCTAAGGAAAGAAGAGTGGCCAAACTTCTGGTCCCATATATACTTCCTCTCTTAGCAGGAATTAAAGTCTCTTTTGGAGAAAGGGAGGAAAGAAGACCAGTAGAGATGTCTGTTCTGCCTTCTTTTGAGCCAAACAATGACTTCCCCAAGCTACATATAAGGGACAGTTCCCACTACAATTCTAATGGAACATTCTTGGATGAAAAGTTCAGGGATTCTTAACTTAAGATCAATGAACTTGTATTTTGTGCTTTAAAAATATTTTGATAACTGTCTATCAATGTAATTAGTTTCTTTTTTAGATATGTAATCCAAAATATTTTATTTATGCATTTAAAAACTTCATTCTGAAAAGGAAAAAAAATTAAAATCTACTTATTGTTTTTTAAAGAACTTCATAGCCCAGTCCCTTTCTGCCTTTCTACTGTTCTTTTACCTTACTCCCTTCCATGTAGTCTTTAATCCAGTGACACTGGTCTCCTAGGTATTCCTCACACAAGACATTTCACCTTTTAATCAGGTAGTTTTAACTAACAACCCATTTCTGAAATACTTTCCCTCCCCATCTCTACCTTCCAGATTTCTTGCATTCTGTCAAGTCTCAATCAAAGTTTCTCAATATTCCTTAATCTTAGTTCCTTCTGGGCAGAGCCAAGATGGCTGCGTAGAAGCAACAAGTTTCTGCAGCTCCCACATAGCCATGTCAAATACCCATAAAATATGACTCTAAACAAATTTTAGGGCTCCAAAACTCACAAAAGTACAGAAAAACACATCTCCCACTGAAGGCAGCTCGGCAGGAAGGGCTCATTGAAGCATGCTGGGAGCCAAAACCAGCCCAATCTGAAACCCCGGCTTGGCCCCAGGGCAGCCAGGAGGAGCCACAGCTGGAGCCTTCAGGAGAGTGGATCAGTGGCAGCTGTGGCAGTTTCCAGAACTTTCAACCCATAAGAAACAAGGACAAAGTGAAAGGTCAGTGGAACTCAGATAAATTTGGGGGAGAAAAGAGGTCCAGCCAAACTGCCTGCAGGGCAAGGAAGCAAAAGAAGAGGGTCAGGGGGCCCTGCAGCTGCCTCCACGTGGCTGCTTCAGAAGCTCTGGGCCTGCAGACTTCAGGGGGACCAAGAGATCATTCAGAGGCTAAGTGCTCTTGAGTTGAGTGGCCTGGATCCCTAGTCTTGTGTGTGTGTGTGTGTGTGTGTGTGTGTGTGCGTGTGTGTGTAAGAGAGAGACAGAGAGAGAGACAGAGACAGAGAGACAGAGGCACAGAGACAGAGACTCA
Source organism: Pseudochirops cupreus (assembly GCA_028627135.1). Classification (NCBI taxonomy): domain Eukaryota; kingdom Metazoa; phylum Chordata; class Mammalia; order Diprotodontia; family Pseudocheiridae; genus Pseudochirops; species Pseudochirops cupreus. The sequence goes on from CM053583.1 coordinate 107,545,621, forward strand.
GATTGAAAGACAGAGAGAACCAAAGAGTCCTAATTCCTGAATTACCTCCCAGGGTGGGACATGAATGAATGTAATATTTGGCTATGAGTAGAAAAACCCCAAAATAGATGTTCGATAAGCTCAGCATGGGAATAGGTGATAAGAAAACCTAAATTCCTGGATTTGGGCCTTCCTTACTAAAAGGAGATTGGGCTTCCTTTGAGGAAAATTGTGTGGGCCAGTGCAGTTACCCATATGGAGTATGTTATATAATGACAATAATGGAAACCTTGGGACATAAGGGATTATCAACTTAAATAGTGTAGAGGGAGAAGTGGACCAAGATAATGCATTGTAAGAAAGTTAGTTAGTAGGCATGACCTGGATGAAAATCTGGCAAAGGGCAATGAAATGAAGTAGCCAGATAGATGAGGGGAAAACTGAGAGAATAGTGTCATGAAAACCTAGAGAGAAGACAATGATCAATAATGTTGAAGGCTGCAGAGAAACCAAGAATGGAAGAATGAGAAAATTCAATAAGATTTGTCAATGAAGAGATTGTTAGTGATTTTGGAGGTGTCATTTTCAGCTGAATGATGAGTTTGGAAGTTAGACTGCAGAGAGTTAATAAGAGAATGAGAGCAAAGTGGAGGAATCTATTATAGATGGCCTTCTCAAGGAGTTTAGACAGAGAAGGAAGGATTCATGCTTATAAATGGTCTTACATATAGGGAGGGTAATGTCTTGTCTAATATCATATAGATAACACATCAAAAATCTAGAAATCAAACCTAGGGTCTAATTACTAACTAAAAGTTATTAATCAATAAACTATATCTACCAGCATGACACCATACACTGGAGTAAGGATGATGATAAAGGCAGACATACTAATGAGACTATTTGGACAGATGGACATGGTGACAATCAGAATTAATCAATCCAATAGCCAGCTGACAAAGAACATTTTAAGCAAAAGTTGAAATCAAATAGCTCCATGAAAGAAAGAATTCTCAGTCAACATCTCAGAATTATGTTTAGGGTCCCCATTGTTTGGGTCATATCCTAGCGTTGGGGTCCCCAGTAATCATTGCATATTTCCCTGTTTTTTAGCAAGTGGTTGACTCAAATACATCACATAAACTGAAGCCCTCTCAACTGACCATAAAGTACTTATACAATATGTATCTTTTTATAAATATATTTTTTAAAGTGTAAATCAAATTTTAAAAATGTTTTGTTGAAATGCTATCTCAGTGAAACACCAGTTTGGCCAATTAGGTATAAAGGAATATGGGGAAAAAAATCAGAAAGCATCCCTATGTGAACCTCATTAAAAATTTATTTCTAAATTAGGTTTTTTTCTTTAGATTTTTTGCTACTGTTATCTGAAGGGAATTTATATCATTTTCCAACTGTTTTCTTTTTTTTTTGCAAGTTAGCTTTTTCTTAACACAAGAGAGTCACTAGAAGAGAAAAATCTGAGTATCTACCCCACGGATATATTTCTTCAATAGAATACTTGACAAATCATGACTCAAATGAGGCAGTATTTCAAGGAATCCCATATCTAGAGATAGATTTCCCCATCGGTTAGAAGCTTGGTTGTCTAAAGATGGTCTCTCTCAGCCTCAGTGACCAAGGGCTGAATAGACTTCAGTTTAAATGCCCTGGCTTCATGAATTTTATGATGCAGAAAGAAGTAAGCAGATCTAAAAAAACAAGATAGTGAAAGGCTGTAACAATGTTTGTGGAAAGAACATTGTGATAAAGTGTGGCTATAGTAAGATGAATTGAGAAAATAGACCTTTTCAAAGTTGGTAGATAATGGGCTTGGAATAGTACATTGTCACTTATGATTGATATGGTGATCAGCTTTGCCAGATATCTTCTCTCTGTCTGCCTTTGTCTCTCTCTTTCTCTTCTAATGCTTACCATGATGGTAGGAAAATAGGATAAATATGTAAACATAAATAATGGAAAAACAAAAGGAAGTGATAAGAATATTATTTTTAAGACACAAAAATAGTGCATAGTCCTGGCTATCTTTGACCTTATATTTTACTGTATTATGAAAACAAATACATTTTTGTTGTTTGGTTTTGTTGTTCAGTCATGCCTGACTCTTCATGATCTTATTTGGGGTTTTCTTGTCAAAGATACTTGAGTGGTTTGCTGTTTCCTTCTCCAACTCTTTTACAGATGAGGAAACCTAGGCAAATGAGATTCAGTGACTTTCCCGGGATCACACCCCCAGCTGGTAAGTGTCTGAGGATGGGTTTTAACTCAGAGATGAGTCTTCTTGCTTTCTAGCTCAGTGCTTTATCTAGTGTGCCACCTAGCTGACCCAAATAAGTTTAATCCTTAGTATTTTTTAAAAAATAGTATACTTGTGACTGAAGAGAGAAAGAATAGGTTTTCAGTCCCAGATATTGTCTTCCTGGTCAAGATGGCAACGTAGAAGCAGGAGAACTCTGAAGCTCCCCCCATAACCAGCTGAAACACCTATAAAATATGACTCTAAATAAACTTTAGAGCTCTAGAATGCTCAAAAGTACAGAGAGACAAAGTTCCCGCTGAAGGTAGCCCAACAGGCAGAGTGGAAGAGCTCATCACAGCATGCTAGGAGCCTAGACTGGCTTTAGCCCAAGCGTGGCCAGGACAAGCCATGGCTGGAGCATTGGGGAGAGTGGATCATTGGCAGCTATCACAGTTTCCAGAATTATCAGTCCATAAGAAATAAGGAAAAAGTGGAATGTCAGTGAAACTTGGCTAAATTTGGGGGAGAGAAGCAGATCTGGCCACCTGGCCCCAGGGTAAGAAAGCAGGAGAAGTGGTGGCCTTGCAGCCACCTCCATGTGGCTGCTTCAGAGCTCTTGGCCTACAGATTGCAGGGGGGCCAAGTGATCATTTGGAGGCTAAGCGCTCTTGCCTTAATCTCCTTGGATTGGGATCATGGTCTTGGGTGGTGGTGCTGAGGTGTGTGATCAGTGAGCCAAAGCTGGTAGGGCCTGCAGAGACAGTGGCCTCCTAATAGCTCAAGAAGCTGTGAAAACTCCAGCAATTTGGGACAAAGCTCTCCCCTCTGGAAGCAGAGATCTACTGTGGCTCAAAAATCAAATTAAATGACTGGCAAAAGGAGCAGGCAAAGGAAGGAAACCAAGCTCAGCAATCCAACTTTTGATTCTTTTTTGGGGGGACAAAAAGGATCAAAGCACGGAACAGGAGGAAGATAACACAGTCAGAACTCTCATACCAAAAGCTTCCAAGAAAAATGTAAATTGGTTACAGGCCATAGAGGAGCTTAAGAAGGATTTTGAAAATCAAATAAGAGAAGTGGAGGAAAAATTGGGAAGAGAAATGAGAATGATGCAAGAAAATCATGAAAAGAGAGTCAGCAACCTGACTAAAGAAAATAACACGTTAAAAAATAGATTAACTCAAGTGGCAAAAGAGGCCCAAAAAGCCAGTGAGGGGAAGAATGCCTTAAAATATTGAATTTGCCAGATGGAAAAAGAATCTCAAAGGCTCACTGAAGAGAATAATTCCTTCAGAATTAGAGTGGAACAAATGGAAGCAAATGACTTTATTAGAAATCAAGATACTATTAAACAGATCCAAACAAATGAAAAAAGAGAAGGCAATGTGAAATATCTCCTTGAAAAAACCACTGACCTGGAAAACAGATTCAGGAGACACAATTTAAAAATTATTGGACTACCTGAAAGCCATGATTAAAAAAAGAGAACCTAGAAATCATCCTTCAAGAAATTCTCAAGAAAAATTGCCCTGATATTTTAGAACCAGAGGGCAAAATAGAACTTCAAAGAATTCACCGATCACCCCTTGAAAAAATCCCCAAAAGAAAACTCCTAGGAATGTTATAGCCAGGTTCTGGAGTCCTCAAATCAAGGAGCAAATATTACAAGCTGTCAAGAAGAAACAATTTGAATATTGTGGAAACACAATTAGAATAACCCAGGATCTAGCAGCTTCTACATTAAGGGATCGAAGGGCCTGGATTATGATATTCCAGAGATAAAGGGA
>CM053583.1:107550146-107602700 GCA_028627135.1 Pseudochirops cupreus
GGGAATCTGTCACTCTCTGTCTCCCAATGGGTTCTGTCACTCTTAAATCCGCTCAAATTTACTTTTGAGTTCCCAAGGACGAAATTCTTGGGGAGCTTGGAGAAGTCACTGCTTACTCTCCGCCATCTTAGCTCCGCCCGACAAGGATAATTCTAATGTTGTGAATCTAAGTAAATGGAAAATTGTAGAACCCCTAAACTTAAGTTGGAAAGTGAATAAGATGAGTGTTTTCAGGAAAACATATTGAGTTCTATTTTGGATCTGTTAAATTTGAGATACCTATAGGATATCCAGTTGTAAACCCTAATAGTTGGTTACAGATTTTTGAAGGAAGCTTGTGAGAGAACAGAACCAGATTTATAAACATGGAAGTCATCAGCGCTGATATAATTGAACTCATGGGAGTTAATGATGTAACCAATAGAAAGAGTATAGGGACAGAAGGTAAATGGGCCAAGGAGAAGGCCTTGGGGATAGGCCAAGGACCGTGGTTAGGGGGAAGGACATTGATTATGATTTAAACAAGGGAGATTAAGAAGGAAGAGCCAGAAATATTATAGGAAAATAAGAACATAATTTCAGAAAAGTCTAGATTAGGCACAGCCAGGTCAAAAGTGTGTTCATTAGTGTTAAATGATGGCCACAAAAAGTTGAAAAGGATTTAGGTTGGAGAAAAAAAAAACAACACTGCATAGATCAATTAATAGTTCATTCATAACTTTGGAGAGGAAAAAAAAAGTGTTTTAATTAATAAGCCAAAAGCCATATTGCACAGGATTGAGAAGTGAGTGAATGAAGGTATAGAAGTGGAGAGAACTTCGGCTGAGGGATTCTTGCTTTTTCATACTGCTAGTAATGGCTACAAATTTCCTATTCTTGCAGCCCTGGTGAATTGCTTCTTCTGATCTGAATACTAGTTAGTAGTTAGGAATAATTCTTAGTATAATACTCAGGAAAGATATGTAATGTATCTATTCCAGGAGCAGTAGCCAGACTTAAATTGATGACTGCTCCATACTTACACTTCAGAAATATTTTCTCTCCCTCTTGTGTTTATATCAAATCTCCACAATATCCTACATTCTTTTGCATTGTGTAAAATAGAAAGATGGATTGGAATTCAAACTCATTAAGATGTTCTTCAAATGATAAATATTTATTTAAATCTATCTGCAAAACTACTTGAACCATAGAGGATACACTCCAGCTTAAAATGGCATTTAAAATATCTAGATATATAGAAATAGGTTTTTTTTGTATTTTATTTAGCATATCAAATTACATTTGATAGCAAAAAAAAGTATGGAATAATGGATGTTGTCTGTAATAATTGACAGTCCCTCCTTCAAGTGGCATAAATCTTAATGTAGGAATATAATTAAAACTTCCTGGGATTAAATGAAACATGAAGAGCTACATTTCTTGCATTCCCCCTTTGTAGGTATTCCTAAACTTGGTCTCTTGTTCGTTAGTGAAAACTATTACAAATAAGTAATAATACCCTCTCCTCTAAGCTTACACCTACTGCCTGTTTAAAAATATCTGTCTTTTGTGTCTAAGAAACTTATTTGCTCCTGAGAAGAGGATGGTTATTCAGTGAGGTTTCATTGAACATAGTGCTGGAATTAGAAAAGAGTGGTGTGTGTATGTGTGTGGGTGTGGGTGTGTGTGTGCATGCATGTGCAGTTGTGTGCACGTGTGTATATAGAAATAAAAACAGGAGAAACATATATTCTACTGTATATCATAATCATAATAAATTGAACATATATGACTATGGGTGTGGGAAACAGGACTACTGCACCATTGCTGTATAACCAGAAGGGAACATGATGTATAATCACTTCCTTTTAATATAAGGAGACTGAGGCCCAGAGCAATTAAATGACTTGCTTCAGAATCATGAAGTTTCTAAACAACAAGATTAGAATCCAAACCTATTTTACCTTGACTCCCAATCCAGGACTTTATCCTCTAAACTGTTCAGTTTAAGGGAAGTAAAATAACAAAACTTTTCTGAATCACATGGAATTTCCTAATTTCAAAACAAAACTTATAAAGTTAAGAGTCCCATACCCCACCAAAAATCTCTGACTTCACCACTAGAACCATCCCTCATGACTGACAATAATAAAGAAAAGAGATTCAAGTGTCAATGTATCATCTATAACCCTCTATGTTTTTATATGTTCTGTATATGTTCTATGAGCAGCACACCTATATGTTGGCTGAAATTGATCAATTCTGCTTGTTTTCCTTCTGGTAAAGACCATGCTTCAGAGGCCTTCACAGGAACTGTCCTGCTCTTGTATCTGAGTTAGGCTACCAAAAGAAAGTAGGGAGGAGGAATGTTAATTGTAAAAGCATGATTCGGTGTGAATAGCTTCTATGGAAATTCTCTGGAACGCAGTGGCAGTCAGGATGAATGCCTGAGCAGAATTCTTGCCAAGGTGGCACAGCAAACAATTAGAGCCCTACGTAGGCACCAAAGGGGATTTCTGTAGCAGAGGCAGAGATCATTATTGCCTCTGCCTTCCCTGTCAGGGTTCTAACATTGCCCTCATACTCCATGATTTTACATTTCAAAACCCTCTATGCTGTTCTTCAAAGTGTTTGTGTCTGACAGAAAAGGAAAAAAAAATAGTGGAAGTACAAATACAGTAATAAACTCTAGCATACTTATCTCTATATACATTCTCACATTCTGCACCAGTCACAACAATTCCTAACAAAAATTTCTCGAGATTTCAGTGCACTGTAACCTCATTTTTATCCAATATTTTATGCAGTAAGGGAGGAAGAGCTAAAGTCTGTTTGATTTAAGAATAAAATATTCTGTACATTAATTAGGTATAAAGACTGAGGATGATAATTTTACCACTATTTCTGTGTACTAATCAGACCACATATGTGGTGCTGTGTTCCATTCTGAGTAACAAATTTTGGAAAGACATAGACCTATGTCCAGAAGAGATTATCTAAGATAATGAGAGGACTGATCAATATAACAGATCCATATAATTATCAGTTGAAAGAAGTGGGGATGTTTAACCTGAAAAACAAAACACAAATGGGGGACATGACACCTCTCCCTCTCCCTCTCCTTTCTCTTTCACTCTTTCTCTCACTCTTTCTCTCTCTCTCTCTCTCTCTCTCTCTCTCTCTCTCTCTCTCCATATATATGTATATATATATAGATATATGTATAGATATAGATATGTAAGTATGCATGTATGAATACACACATACATGTATATGAATGTACACACATATGTATATATAAACCTGAAGTATTCTCATGTGAGAAAAGGGTTACACTTGTTCGACTTGATTCAAGGGAAAAAACAAAAAAAAACAACTAGGAAATTAGGGTAGAAGCTACACTCATGCAGATTTTGATCAGATTTAAAGATAAAATTCTTTTTCAATTTTTAAAATTAATTTTTGTTTATTTTAGTTTAGTTCATTCATTTCCATGAGATTTTGAGTTACAAATTTTCTCCCCATCTTTCCCTTACCTACCACCCCAAAACAGAGATCCCACTGTATACCCCTCCCCCAATCTGCTCTCTCCTATATTCTCCCCCATCACCCCTCTGACTTTCCAGTAGGGCAAGATGGATAAATATATATATATATATTTAACCTTTTGATTTGAGAACTTTAAATTATAGATTCTTTCCCTTCCTCCCTTGTTACCTATCCCCACTGGAAAGACAAGCAATTCAGTACAAGCCATGTATGTTTGGTTACGTAGAACATCTCCACAATGGACATATTGTGAAAGACTGACTATATTTCCCTCCATCCTATCCCACTCTCCACTTGTTCTATTCTCTGCTTTGTCCATGTCCCTTTACAAAGAAGTGTGTGCTTCTAACAACCCTCCCCCTCAACCTGCCCTCCCCTGCATCATCCCCCCTTTCATCCCCTTTCCCCCTATTCTCCTGTAGGGCAAGATACCCAATTTAGAGTGTATTTCATTTCCTTCCTATGCCAAATTCAATGAGAGTAAGGTTGACCCATTCCCTTTTGCCTTCCTGTTCTTCACCTCCATTGTAACAGTTATCCCTTGCCTTTTCTATATGAGGTGCTTAACCCCATTCTGACTCTCTATCTCCTCTTATTCTATTCCTCTCCCACCTCTCAATTTCACATTTTAAAATATCATCCTTTCCTATTCAATCAATCCTGTGCCCTCTGTCTATGTATACCTGTACACACATATACACACATTTACATATGTATTCATATGCACATATACCCTCCTATATAGACATATGTGTATGTATGTATACATACATACATACATATATACATACACACATATATATGTGTATAAATATATGTATGTGTACACACACACACACACACACACACACACATTTATATTCCCATCACCTATCCTCATACTGAGAAAAGTTTCATAAGTTACAATTATCATTTTTCCATGTTGGCATGCAAATATTTTGATAAGTTCCTTTTGATTTCTTTTCTATTTTACCTTCTCATGCTTCTTGTGTTTGAATGTCAAATTTTCTATTCAGTTCTGGTTTTTCCCTCAGGAATGCTTGAAAGTCTTTCACTTCATTGAATGACCATATTTTCCCCTGAAACGTTATACTCAGTTTTGCTGGGTAGGTGATTCTTGGTTTTAATCCTAGCTCCTTTGATCTCTGGAACATCGTTTTTCAGGGCCTTCAACCCCTTAATGTAGAAGCTACTAAATCCTGGATTATCCTGATTGTGTTTCCACAGTATTCAAATTGTTTCTTCTTCACAGCTTGTAATATTTGCTCCTTGATCTGGGAACTCCATAACCTGGACATAACATTCCTAGGAGTTTCCTTTTTTGGGATTTTTTTTCAAGTGGTGGTCAGTGAATTCTATCAAGTTCTATTTTGTCCTCTGGTTCTAAACTGTCAGGGCAATTTTCCTTGAGAATTTCTTTAAGGATGCTTTCTAGGTTTTCTTTTTGATCATGGCTTTTAGGTAGTCCAATTATTTTTAAATTGTCTCACTTGGATCTGTTTTCCATGTCAGTGGTTTTTTTCAATGAGATATTTCAAATTGCCTTCTATTGTGTCATTTGTTTAGGTCTGTTTAGTAGTATCTTGATATCTCATAATGTCATTTGCTTCTATTTACTCCACTATAATTATGAAGGAATTATTCTCTTCAGTAAGATTTTGAGATTCATTTTCCATCTGGCAAATTTGACTTTTTAAGGCATTCTTCTCCTCATTGGCTTTTTGAGCCTCTTTTGGCATTTGAGCTAACCTATTTCTTAAGGTTTTATTTTTTTTTAGTGAAGTTGTTGACTCCCTTCTCATGATTTTCTTGCATCATTCTCATTTCTCTTCCCAATTTTTCCTCTGCTTCTCTTATTTGGTTTTCAAAATCCTTCTTAAGCTCCTATATGGCCTTTAACTAGTTTAAATTTTTCTTTGGAAGCTTTTGCTGTGAGAGTTCTGATTGTATTCTCTTCTTCCTGTTCCATGCTTTGATCCTTTTTTTTTCCCCAGAAAAGGAATCTAAAGTTGAATTTCTGAGCTTGTTTTGCTTCCTTTGCCTGCTCATGTGGCCAGTCAGTTACTTGACTTTTGGGCTCAGTAGAACTCTGCTTTCAGAGGGGAGAGCTCTGTCCCATATCGCAGCTTTTTTTTTCAGCTGCCAGAACTATTAGGAGGCTGCCATCTCTACAGGCCCCGGCAGCTTTGGCTCACTGATCACACACCTCAGCACCATCACCCCAGACCGCGATCCTGATCCAGGCAGGTCAAGGCAAGAGCACTTAGCCTCTAAATGATCACTTGGCCCCCCTGCAGTCTGCAGGCCTGGAGCTCTGAAGCAGTCAAATGGAGGCAGCTGCAGGGTTGCCACTTCAGACTGCTTCTAGCTCTGGAGGGAGTTGGCCAGATCCTCTCTCCCAAATTTAGCTGAGTTCCACTGGCCATTTTTCTTTGTCCTGGTCTCTTAGGAGTTGGTAATTCTTGAAACCCCCACAGCTGCCAGTGATCCATTCTCCTGAAAGCTCCAGCTGTGGCTTCTATTGGATGGTCTGAGGCTAAAATGGCACCAGGCTGGGCTCTACTCCCAGCAAGCTGCCTTCAGAAGGAGCTTTGTTACTCTGTCATTTTGTGGGTTCTGGAGCTCTAAAATTTGCTTAAAGTCACATTTTATAGGTATTTGAAGAGGTTAATGGGGAGCCACGAAGTTCTCTTGCTTTTATGCCGCCTTATTGGCTCTGCCCCTCTAAAGATCATATTCTTAACAAATACAGCTTTCTGGAAGTGTAATTCAAAGCATCAGAAGCCTATGGGTTCCCTTTCACTGGAGGACTAGAGAAAAGCTTTTATTACTACTTGCTTGAAATTTTGTAGTAGGAATATTTGTTAATGTCTAGATTGGATTAGAGGATCTGAAGTCCTTTCCTTGCTCTTAAATTGTATGATTTTCATGCCTATGATCAAGCTGAGTTATGTGTTTTCTTTAGCATGTGTCAGATTCAAAGAAAAGAATATTGGGTTTGATATCAGAAGACCTAAGTTTACATCCCAGCTCTACCACCCGTGTGATTGAGACAATAATTTAGGCTCACTGAGTCAGTTTCCTAATCTACACAATGAAGGATATTGACCAGATGGGCACTGAGATTCTCTGCAGTTGTAAAATCTAGGATCCCATAAAAGAAAATCAAATGTTGTTGCTCCTGTTACATTTTTACTAGTTATCTAATCTCAGTGAAGGCCAAATTCTAAAAGTACTAAAATTATTTTTAGACTCAATCATAAAATACAGCATTGAACAATATGTAAAGGCAAGGCTAATCCTCATTTTCACTAATTCTATATGTATTCTATTGAGGGGGAGTTGTAAACTATCCTGGGAACCAAGCAATTAATTGAGATTAGGCAAATTTTAATTAAAATCTTTAATCATCCTTCCAGTAGTGCCCTATGTTTGGTATTTATTGTGGTGTGGAAGTGAACCTTGCTTCTTGAAGGTTATTCCAGCAAAGCACAAATTCTGGGGGTTCCAAATAAGTTGGGAAAACATGGGTCATTTTCATTGGACTCCTACTGATTTTCAACTTAGCTCTATTTAAAAAGGCTAATCCCAAATAGACTTCATGATTTTATGTGTTTTGTGTTCTGAGTCACAGCAATTTATTAAAAATATCTATATTGTGGGGATCTTAAGATTTTAATCCATGGATGAAAATATACATATCAATGAAATTATTTAGATTTTTAGGGATTTTTGGAGGGCATAACCATGTGTAACAAACCTTCATATTATGACTTGGAGAAAGGATAATTTGAAAAAAAAAAGATTCAACATTTCTTATGTTCTTTTTCAGAACTCTCCACATATGACATTATTTTCCCCAAAGAAGCAAGTTAGTAAACTAACACTCCATTTTCTCTCTCAGTTCTATAAAACAAGACAATGTATGAGCATGCAAAGTAATTATATTAGCCTCAGGACTTTGACTAATGTCTGCTTGCTAAAATGGCTGTAACTGTTTATGCTAAGTCTTACCTACCTCTGTCTTCTAGAATGCTTACCTTCCTTAAAAGTACAAAAAAGGTGCTACCTCCTACATAAAACATTACCTTGCCCATCCAATTACAAGCACTGCCTCTCTTTTACAGTTAATTGGATTATTTTGTATATACTTTGCATTTAGTTACTTGTGCATATGCTTCAGGCCCCAAGTTGAATGTCTTTATCTTTCCATGACCCTGCACAATATACCTTATAAGCTTTTGAATTTGTTAACTTAATTGAATACAATTAAATTTATTAGTACCATTTAAGTGCAAAGTACATTAACAGATATAGAAGAAAAGCAATAAAATAAGACCCAATCATTGCCTCCAAAAACCTTACACTCTAGCAGTTGGACATGATAGCTATGGGAATAATAATAATATTCACATAGTACTTTAATGTTTACAAAAGATTTCACATACATTCATCTCATTTGATCATCATGACAAAGGCTTTAAAGTGCTCTGGATGAAAAGATGTTGAGAGAATTTGCTTACTTGTCCAAAGCAATGTTGCTATAGAATGGACACCATGACACCACCATCTCCACTTCACAGTCAATAAACTCCAGTAACTCCCTCTCACCTCAATGATCAAATATAAAATCCTGTGGCATTCAAAGTCCTTCATAATGTCCCCCAACCCTGACTCTTCTAGACTTTTACATCATACACTCCCTCCTCCCATGTACTCTTAATTCACGGATGGTCTCCTTGCTATTTCTCAAACAGACACTACCAACTTCTGACATTTTCATTGGCTTTCCACATGCATGGAATGTTTTTCCTCTTTATTGCTTCTTTCTAGATTCCCTGGTTTCTTTCAAGTCTCTACCAAAATTCTGTCTTCTGTAGGAACACTTTTCCTTATCAAACTTAATTCTAGAGTCATCTCTCTGAGACTCTCTCTAATTTATTAATTATAGAACTTGGTTGTAATATAGCTGTTTGCATGTCATTTCCCCCAGTAGACTATTGAGCTTCTTAAGAACGTGGACTGCCCTGTACCTTTCTTTGAATCCCCACCTCTAAGCACAGTACCTGGCCTAGTGGGTCTCTAATAAGTGCTTACTGAATGACTGCCTCAAAGTTGCACAACTAGCATTTCACTCAGATCCCATACTATTTCTTTTATACAATATTGCCTCTCAGTACATAATACCCGAAAATGTTAAGTACATAGGAGTGGTGTATTAAGAGCTAATTCAAAAAACAGAGATATGAGGTATTTATAAAGCATATGGTTGCTTCTTGAGAGCAGAAATCAGAGAAAACCTCCTAGAAAAGATGGCACTGGAGCTAGGGTTTGAAGAAAGAGGAATAATATAGTAAGAAACTCATCTATGAGTGGGTAAGTAACTAGCCTTTGTGAAGCACCTTCTATAAAGATGAGGTTTGGATAATGAAAGCAATAGAATCAGAAAGAGAACATAAAGAGATAGAGAAAAAGAGAAACATACAGAAAGAAAGAGGAAATGAGAAGAATTTTGAAGATCCTACCATGGGCAAGAAAAGACATGGATTTTAAGAAAAATTCAGTTAGTCACATATAAAGTTTGAGTTTTTAGCAAGATGTTGAGGTGAGGATTTCTAGTGAACATTTCAGTATGCGGGAATAGAGTTCAATGAACATGTCTCCAACAGATTTTGAATGTTTATATGGAAAAGAAAATGATATAATAGAGAGGAAGGGATTAACAGTTAAAGGAAGATTGAGTCTTGATCTATGAATCAAGGACTTAGATGAGGTGAAAGAGAACAAGGATGGCATCAAATATGAAAGAGTAGAGGTTGCATTGACAAGGAAGTTCACCTCATTCTCTTGAGGTCAGAGGGGGAAGAAGAGAGGTTAGATTAGAACATGGCACAAAGAAGATACAAAGGAAATGAGGAAAAAGGGAAAATGAGGAAAAAGGAAGTGGGACCTATGGTCCCATTTTTTTTTCAGCAAGTTCATCAGCTGATAGGCAGTAACGTAGAGGTAGAACTAGGGGCTTGAGATGAGGGAGGTTTGGAGCACCATTGTAACACAGCACACTGTCAATCAAATTTAACATTCTTAAGCAACAGGGGAATAATTAAGAGGAGGAAAGGGAAGAATGGAGAAAGAGATGAAGGGGGGAAAGGAAACAAACAGAGAAGAGATAGAGAGGTAAAGAGAGATGAGAGATTAATAAAGATAAATGGGAGCTGACAGACAGAATTTAATCATATATTATAGTAAGAAAAATGGGTATTTCAAAGCATTTGTTTTTTTCCTTTGTGAAATAAGAAATGCCTCGATGGGGGTAAAATTCTGTACAACAGCACCATTCCTTGGCTTGCTTCATGTTTTATAGAACCACATTTCAAAATGGAAGCTCCAACTGATTTCAAAGGAAATCCTATATTTCTATGAACTACAGCAGTGCTGAGAATGATGAAAAGTATGTCCAAGATAGAATGTCAAGAATTTGAAAGCTCAAAATCATCTCTTTTACTAATGCATCATTTTATCTTCATAGGTTACCTAGGGACCAGTCTCTTAAAGAAAAAAAAATGAGGAAATAAGACACTTTTTATAGGAGATTTAACAGGATTTAAAGTTGGCAGGGACATTGCTTATATTCTCACCCAATCTTCCTTCATAGATGAGGAAACTGAAGTTCTGAAAAGGAAGCTCACTCTTTTAATTCCAGATTCAATGCTCTTGCCAGGCCACCTCATTTATTATCCCAATATAATGTACTTAAAAAGGTGTCTGTGACTTTTGCTTACCTGATAAACAAAGCCAGCCACTGATTTTCTCAATTACTTAGCATATTTAGTTGAACCTTATTAAGACATCTGAATTTCTTAAATTTAGATTTTTCTGACATATTAAATGTATCTCTTAAAAAGAATTGCTCAAGACAGTCTGTTTGGAGCCACGTTTAAGACATGATACATATAATGGCAAATTTTGAAAATTCCAGCATGGTCATTCTAATACTCCCAACATTTTGTTGGCTACTAAAAGGGAAAACAAAAGAAAGGGCAATCTTGATTTATTTATTTTCATAGCTTATACTTGCTTAGTATAAGTTCATAATATCATGTCATACTTTTAAAGCTAGAAGCAAACTCAGCAGTTATCTGGTCCAACACCATCATTTTACAGATGAGGAATCAAAAGACCAAAGAGGTTAAGTTAGATGCCTACGCTCACTCAGATAGTAAAAATTTAGAGTATAAGTCCCAGTGCCCTGAATTCAAATCCATCCTCTTTCCTTTGCGTAAGCTATGTCATCTCAAGCCAAGAAATATTTAAGCTTTTGAGTGGCTTATGATACAACATTAGAAGCTTAGATTCATGGACACAGAGTTGTAATGAACTAAAAATTTTAAAGGACAAGAAGAATTGGATATAAGTTCTATTAGAAATGATGTGGTGAAGTGGAAAAATACATTGAACTTGAAATCCAACAACCTGGAAATAAATTCCAAGTATCCAATTACAACATAACCTTAGACAAATCACTTCACATCTATGACTCTCAGTTTCATTACTTTTAAAATGATGACATTTGACTAAATGATACCTTATTTTTTTCTAAACTCTTCTAAGAACCTATGATCAGTATATATAGCTGACTGATCAAATTTGAATGTAAATATAAAGTTAGGAGAGATGGGTAACACACTGTATTAGAGAGTAAGGACTAAAAAAGTGATCTAGGTATATTAGTATATTGGTCAAAAATGTAAGATAATTTTATGAATGTAGTGACATTCAGTTTGTTGTCATTCATCCTTCATTCTTGAAGAAGACCAATGATGTCAGGAGAGTCGTGGCTTGACTTGCCATTCATTTGGATTTAAGTGATGTAGAGCTATACAAAGTCAGCAGTCTCACTCTCTCCTCCAGAAGTCATCAGAATCCATTGGCAATTAGGTCAGGACAAATGTCAGTGGCCTCAGATGCCGTAGGACAATATGGCCTTTTTAAGCCTAGGTCTTTCCCAGGTCTCAGTTTGTCTGAGCTAACACCCATTCAGCAATTAAAATCTAGGTTAAAAATTAAGGCAAAAGATGCCCTAGTTTATCATCACAAAACAATCAAGATGGGAGGGGAAGACCCACAGATTTTTTTTGTGCAGAATAGAAATAATTATTATTTATACTAACTCTGAGCCATCAAAACCCAAACAATGAGCAAATGTAGTTTGAGCTTGGACCTCATATTGACCAGTTAGTGAGATGCAGAGTGATTTGACTTTAAAGGCATAGTCAAGCAGGTCCAACTGAATCCCAATGGGCTTTATCGAAACCTGGTTTTCCAGAGCTACATTTCAAGAAATCATAAATGAAAACTACATGAAACTAAAGTTAATTGTCCCACTTTTTCAAACAAACAAAATAATGATACAACAAATAAGTAGGAAAGAAAAATAATCTAGCCTCACAAACCCAAGATATCTTGTAAAATATAAGTGACAAAACTTATATTCCTTCAGACAGACCACCCATATACAAAGGTATGACTCCTTATGTAGACAGAGGGAGAAGAGGAAGAGTGGGGAGTAGGTAGAAGAAGAGGAGGAGGAGGCTGCCAATCCTGTGATTAGTTTGCCTAAGTTATTTTTATAGTTTCCTGGGAGGGGTACATATCTTCTCCAATTCCAGCTTATAGTATTTCATTTCCTCCTAATACCAGTCTGCAGACATTTACAAAGAACATATGTATTTATTTTCAGCTGGTCTGATACTTTGTGTTATATAAACTTGCTCTTATCAGATTAAATAAAGTTAAATAATATGTGAAAAGTGTTTTGCAAGCATAAAAACAGAATAAAATCCTACCTATAATTATTCATGTTATATCACCCTAGTAGAATACAGTACAAGTTGTAGATGTCATAGACTACCATTTTCAAATATTCTTGGTATAGTTCTTTCTTTCCGCTGACTTGCTTTCCTTTAAAGAACATTTTTTTTTTTGGTTTGAGTGCATTTCTTGCTTCATTAAACCTTGCTCAGATGCCTCATTGGGTTGTGGAGTTAGCCCATGGCTCTCTAAGTTTGTAGCAGCTAAACTCATTCTCTCTCATGTCCTGCTGATCTAAAAAGGTATCATGTAAGAAGCCAGATGATAGACTGTGTATCTTTGATCAGAAGACTAGGCCAGCTATGTTCAGAGAGGTTTATCACCAGGTTCGCTGCAGGATGATGAATTTGTCAGACAAAGCAATTCTCAAAGATTCCTTACTAAATCAGAGGGGATGAGATGTGCATTAGTGAAGGGAATACCACACACACAAACACACACACACACACACACACACACACACACACACACACACATACACACATACAAATACACATAAATCATAGGTGCTTAAAGAATTGGGGGAAGTATGTCTCATACAGCAAGCATCTGATCCAGCATTTATAGTGGATTTATCTTTTCTGTATTTCTAGTTGTAAACTTGGTGATGGCAGTCCATTCACCATTTTATTCCCTTCCTCACGTAGTTTCTATCACAGCCTAATAAGAGAGTATAATATGTAAAATGAAAACTAAAATACAACCAATATGAGATTAGTCCATTGCCAAATATAAACAAAGATTCAAGTATGGTTGGGGGCAAGTAGGGCAAAAGGGAAAAGGAGCATGATGACATAAAGAAAAGTATTGCCAAACAGGAATCTAAGGTAGAAGAAAGTCATGACAAAGGAAAGGCTGATCAGCAGCATCAAATACTACAGAAACAATGAGAAGGACCTAGACTAAGAAAAGATCATTTCATCGGGCAACAAGAGGGTCTGCTAAGTGATCTTAAGAAAGCACTTTGAATAGAATGGTGAGGAAAGAAGCCAGAGTTTAGATTCTTGAGAAGTAGGGGAATGATAAAGTAGGACAGTGACTTTGCAGTAAAAATAAAGTTAGGCTAAGTGGGACCAGCAGGGTCTGGTCTAGGAAACTTACAACATTATAACAGGTTTCAAGATGTTGTTTCAGGCAAGTAGAAAGAGTGTCTTTAGGATGTTATTGTATTTTTTAAAAATTGGTTTGGGTAGTATTATGTAATCAGTTTCTATATTTGAAACATATTATTTACTATACACATGAAGAACTTTTAAGAAGAATATATACCTAATAGAAATCTAATACCCTCTTATCAGTCCACAACAGCCTTTGCCAAATATAAAACACATATAGATAATGCATGCATGATTACATATAATTAATACTTTATAAACAAATATATGTACTAAATTCTATATCACTAATTCCAATGTATAGAATATGAAAATGTGAAATGAATTCTGGGTGCTATGTGTAATATCCAAAATATTAAAAGAAATTAAAAGACAAATAGGTGACTATAAAGCAAAACAGAATGAGATAAGTCCACATGAAATTTATGAAGTGCCCTTAGAGATGGCAGAAATATTTACTGTGAATTTTGCCTTAAGGAGCTAGATTTATTCAGTTTTTGAAAAAACAACGCTGAATTAATTTGATATTTTTTCTCTAAAAATATTATTCTATAAAATTATATGCTTATTTTTAGTCATTGTTGTTCCTTATGTTACCTGTAATTCTATTTATAGACTGAAAACAAAATTTCACTTCATAAGATGTAATAAAATATTTTTCAGAATTACTTTGTGGAACTTGTTTTGACATTTTATACTGGTAGAATATAAATAATCATGACAGTTTAATTAAATATTAATTATTTTAAATCCTGAAAACATAGGGAATAGAACAGATATTTACCATCAAGTAGCTCCTTCTTATTTAAAATGATATAATTATAATGTTAAAATGTACCAGTGTGTTTTCTGATAGTATAAAGTTTGCATCTGCCTAATAACAAACTAAGAGAAAGCAGAAATTACTAACAGAGGAGTTATAAATAAAACTATAAAATATTCAGCTGATCCATAATTCATTGGGTCACAGACATCTAGCCATCTGTGCTGGGATGAAGTTGAGGCATGGGAACAAGATTGCTTATGATGAAGATTTTATACACAAAATGAATCTAGTCATTGTAAGTGATTTCATATTGTATATCTACTCAAGGAATAAAAAAAAAATTGACGTGTTTTTAAAATATAATGTTTCATGGATTTCCAGTAAAGCTCATACATAAGTATTGATGTGAACAAAACATTGAGTTCATGCAAAAAATGAGGCTTCCTATAATCCTGAAATTAAATGTATATTATTAAGGTTCAGAAAAGTAGAATTTGAGGAATAACAACATTTTTTAGGAAACATTTCTATATAGCATCTATGGAGCTGCTGATTCTTGACACCAGCAAATATCACTTTTACATTGTTTTTTGTAGCATTGGAGTGAAAAATTTCCCTCTCTATTTTTTCTCTCTCTCCATATATGTATTTCATGTATTATATGTACATTTATATAAACACATGCATATATACATATAAGTACACACATAGAGGTAGTAAATAGAAGATCTGAGATCTGAACCAAGATCCTTTGGCTCCAAATTCAGCATAATGATTCAGTCACTAGAGAAAAAAAAGGAGAGAGAATACTGGAAGGTAAGGAAAAGAATAGTACTTAGTTAAAATATCTTACATATATAGGAGTTAATAATGTTTTCTTTATTTTTTTAGCCCAGACATGCAAGAGTCTATATTAATGAGAAAAATAAAAATTTAGTGGCTATAATTTATTTAATAGAACTTTGCTATCAGTCTCTTTCTCTCATCTGTTTGTCCGTCTCTCTCTCACACACACATACCACACACACACACACACACACACACACACACACACACACACACACAAATACACACCATGTTCCCAGAAATAATATGAAGTAGATTTCTAAGCTTCAAAATAAATTTAAAATAAAATACATTTATCATTGTTGATATTAGGAAAAGGCCTTTTTCCCAAAATAAGCACTCAAATTGGTTTTATGGAGTTATAGCTATATTCATAGAGATATAAATATAAACACACCCTCAAATAGAGGGGAAAGATCAATTTTTTATATCAACATAACATTTACTATTTTGAAAAGACTGGTATCTTGATTGTTCAAATTGAATTATTTGTACGTCATTGAGTTTGCTCCCTAATAGAGAACACATATGAAAGAAGGATGGAGCCTCATTTCCTGCCTTTCCTTTGTAAATACAGGAGAAAAGTGGATTGCACTGTCCATTGATGCAAGGGGTTCTTAACCTAGGTTCAATGAACTTTTAACAAAAACAGTGGGTATATCAAAATAACTTGTAAACATCTCTACCATTTACTCCCTCAACAAATATGCACTAACATATCTAGAGATTGTTTTTCACCAGCAAAAAGATAATGTGGAGGTGTTATTTCTTAACCTACACAATATAGGTGAGCCTATAAATTTTATTTCATGTACTTGAAGAATATTATTCTGAGAAGAGATACATAGGTTTCAACATTTGGCCAAAAAGAAACCCTGATTTGTATTGAGTTAAATTAGCAAGAAACACATATGAATTAACACTACATGTGCATATACAAGTATGTGAGAGAGAGAAAGAGATGCATGTGGGCATTTGGGTTAGTATATACTAGGTGATGTACATTTACATATAACACAATATATCATTACAGTTCTCAGAATATCAAGAAATCTAGTATTATATGCATTGTTATGGGTATGAAGATGCATGTATAAAAGCAGCTATCTGGAGCAATGGATAGAGTGCTAGGCTGGGACTCAAGAAAACTACTCTTCCTGAGTTCAAATACTGCCTCCAACACTTACTAGCTCTGTGACCTGAGTGAAGTCATTTAATCCTATCTACCTCAATTTCCTCATTTGTAAGCTTAGCTGGAGAAGGAAATGGCAAACCATTTCAGTTTCTTTGCCCAAAAAATTCCAAAAGACGTGACCAAGAATCAGAAATGACCAAAAATGATTGTCATTCTCAATCATGTCTGACTTCTGTGACCCCAATTGGGGTTTTGCTGGCAAAGATACTGAAGTGTTTTGTAATTTCTTTTTCCAGCTCATTTTCCAGATCAAGAAATTGAGGCAAAAATAATTACACAGCTGGCAAGTGTCTGAGACTGGATTTGAACTCGTCTTCCTGCTATCTACTATACTACCCACCTGCTTAAAAAATGATTAAACAACAACAAGGAAAAACAATAAACATGGATGCTTACTGTATATATGCCTCTGTGTGTGTGTGTGTGTGTGTGTGTGTGTGTGTGTGTCTCATTTTGTGATCAGAAAAAACTAGGTTAAGGTCAATTAAACTTTTGCTGTGTTTACCTCCAAAGGTTAAAATTTCTTAAGTAAAGCATAATGATTCATTGTATGCTTTCTTCTTCAACATTTCAATGAATTTTCTTCCCAACAGTATATATTGCAACCACTCTATAGCAACTTAACCAGTGGGCTTCCTTTGGTAAGTATCTAAGGGGACCCATTCAATAAGATGGATGACATTCTCTGCTTTCTTAACGTTTTGTGGATAGCTATGGACACACAGACTACCCAACAGTTATTCCATAATCTCACTATACCTTGTGCTTTTGTGCATCATATACCAGATAACAACACTACAAAATACTCAGTATCATTGACTTAGTCTCTTATATGAAGAAACTAGGTTTTGGAGACAGTGATTGTATTGTCCAGAGATAATGATCTGGTGTGTTGCAGCCAGAATTTGAGCCCATCTTCTGACTCCAAGACTAGGTCATTCCACTACATGGCACTGCCTTCCTCTCTGTTGAAGGTGTTTAGGTTACCAGATATAAACTATGAAACAAATTGCCTTCTCAATAAGAAAGCCATGTAATATAGACCAACCAAATTATCTTAATATGGTCATTGATGGAAATAAAAGGATACAAACTTACAATAACTCTAGTATGTTTTTCTTTGAACTTGCCAAAGTGATTTTTGAGATATGCTTATTAAATGTCTACTTGGAATTTCAGCTAGTTCATATACATCAGTACTGACCTTAGCAAATATTCAAAATCATCTTGGAATATTTCTTTTATCTCTGACACAACATGTTAAATAATAAAAACAGAATAAACCAAAAACTTCAAACTAACTGTGTCAATTACCATTTGTCAACAACTCAAAATAAGGACAATATAGTAGAAAGAATACTGAATATGGAGTCATAAATCTTACATTCAAGTCATAGCTTTGCTCTAAATTTCCTGTGTCTTCTTAGCCAAGTTAGATTTTCTTAGCTGCCCTAATTTTCCTCATCTCAAAAAAGAAAAAAATTGGACTCACTGAACACTACAATGTCATTTCACAATACTAAAATAGGAATTAAAATTAGTTGGCAAGCTTAACAGAAATCCAGCTATATAGTTCTATCTGCTTTTATGAACTTCTGTGTTATTTCCATAGCAAAATGGTGTGGATATCCTTTTGGTCAAATAATGAAAAATATACACACAAGCATATATACAAATTCATATATGTGCAATATTTTATTTACATATAATATATGTATATAACTATATATGTATATAACATATATGTATATGCTTACATATAGGTATATATACATATATAATAACACACATATGAGAACAATGTTACAAAAAAAGTTTTCTTCAGAACTTAGGAAAGTTCCTTCAATTCAGTTCTGTTTGACTTTTTAAAAACATGTACAAGGCATTTTGCTTTTCGTTGGAAGAATAAAAACCAAACAAAAAAAAAGCCCAGTCTTATATAAATGAACTTATATTTCATAGGATGGTATAAATATATCCACAGATACATAAGTAGAGGGAGATTTTGGTAGCAAATAATACTAATGGGGATGAAAGAATGAAGTGGTAAGGTTTCATAGAGCAGGTGGAATCTGATCTGAACCCTGAAGAAAGAAATTTGTGAGAGGATATGCATTCTGGAAATAGAGGATTCCTATGATTTCTCTGGGCTTAAAGATCAACTATTGAGTTCTTTGAAATTTAATTTATTTAAGCCTCTTATAAAATCAGGGAGCAGGATGAAATGTGTTCTAAGGTTGCCTAAAACTCTAAAATTCTTCAGCCTATATAATGTTAAGATCATATGTAAACAATAATAAAATGATAAAGGGAAGAGAAGCTAAACCTTAATACTGACTCTTATGTGGTGATAATAGGAATACCCCAGAATATGGAAAAATGCTCACATCAGGAAATTCAGTAATAGAATCCTGATTTAGAAGGGATGACAGAGGTTACCTCATTCAACCTATCACTGTATTAGAATATCTTTTATGATATCATCATTGAGCAACTGCCTAGACTTTCATTTATGAACTCAAGTGAGGAGCAAGCTACTGCCTTCTGAGGGATTTCATTTCATGTTTGAAGGGGAGAAAATTGCTTGGAAGGTATCTTGTACATCAAATCTAGATTGGTTTCTTTTTTTTTTTAGGAATTTTATTTTATTAAATTTTTTGAGTTACATATTTTCTCCCCGTCTTTCCCCCGCCCACCACCCCAAAACAGCCATCCCAGTGTTTCCCCCCTCCCCCAGTCTATTCTCTCCTATGTCACTTTTTGGTAGGGCTCTAGATTGGTTTCTTTAAAAAATTCACATATTTTTACTAGTTCTGTTTTCTGGAGTAAAAACTATCAAATGATAGCTTCTATAAGACCACTCTCCAAAAACTTAAATTAAAATATGCCATGCTTCCCACATTCCATCTTTATCAGAATCATAAATTTAGTACTGGAACTTAAGGTCATGCAATTCTAAAACCAACAGAATCCATTATTTGATGAGGCTTGTGTAAGTTCTCATTGAAAAAAAAACATTCAAGAACGTTCAAGAGATTGATAAATAAAATTTTATTCAACAAGTATTGTGTAAAAAGTGGATTGCTATTTAAGGACTAGCAATACATGAATTTTTTTAAAGGGTACAGTCACAGCCCTCAGAGAGTTTCTGTTATAATAGTGGTAATATGTATATGCACACTTAATACATAGGCAAAAATATGCTTATTTTATAGAGACATCTTCATAGATTTATAGAAATAAATATATATAGCAAATATGTATGCATGATTATATATATATATGTTTTATATACATACACATATAGATATAGATATACATGCACATGAACATAGAAACATGAACATAATGGAGTCAAAGAAGAAATCCTATAGAAAATTCCAGTAGATTGAAATGACTTTAAGCATAGCTTTGAAGATTTGTGAGCTAGGTAAGATCAGAGAAGGCTTTGTAAGGGAAAGAGGTAACACCTAATAGCTGAGGTATATCTTACCCATGGGAATCAGTATAATTTTTTCTGCCTTCAACTCAGAGAAGTGCTGGTAAACAATCATAAAGCATGAAACATGCATATATTCTTTATGAAGAGAGTCCAGAAAGGTGTTTTGAAATGCGTATTATTCAAATACATGTGTATTTGAAGATAGAAAATGATACATAGATTTAACATTTCATGTTAATGACTCTTAGAAGAATATGCCTTAACGCTATTTAAAGTTAATCCAGACTGTATAAAGAAAAAAAAATTATACAAGAAAATGAAATACATTTTCAATATCATACAACATTAACCTGAGTAATATAGGTAAAGACAAAATAAATGTTAGATTCCAAATCCTGATGAAAACATAGAAAGATTACAAGAAAGTGGTGTAACAAGTAACTGGAAATTGTGGGGATGCCCAACAATTGGTGAAAGGCTGAACAAGTGGTGGTATATGATTGTGATGGAATACTACTATACTATAAGAAATGATGAGCTTGATGATATTAGAAAAAACATGGGGGACAGAGCCAAGATGGCAGCATAGAAGAAGTAAAATTCAACAGTTCACACACAAGAATCTCAAATATCCATAAAATATGACTCTAAACAAATGTTAGGGCTCCAGAAATCACAAAATTACAGAAAAACATATCTCCCTCTGAAGGCAGCTCCTCAAGTAGGACAGGAAGGGCTCATTGCAGCATTCTGGGAGCCAAAACCAGCCTGAGCTGCAATGGTGGCTTGGCCCCTGGGCCATGAGAACAACCCACAGTAGTAACCTTCAGGAGAGTGGATCAGTGGCAGCTGTGGCAATTTCCAGAATTATCAACCCACAAGAAACAAGGATTAAGTGAAAGGTCAGTGGAACATGGCCAAATTTGGGGGAGAAAAGCGGGTCCAACCAAACTACTTCCAAGGCAAGGAAGCAGCAGAAGCAGCAGCCCTGCAGCCTCTTCCACGTGGCTACTTCAGAAGTTCTGGGCCTGCAGATTGCAGAGGGCCAAAGCAATCATTCAGAGGCTAAGCGCACTTGCCTTGAGCTACTTGGCTCAAGATTGTGGTCTTTGGCAGTGGTCCTGGGGTGCATTTTCAGTGAGCTAAAGCTGGTGGTGGCTACATCAGCCTCCTAATAGCACTGGCAGCTAGGAAAATCCCAGTGATTTGGGACAGAACTTTCCCCTCTAGAAGCAGAGTTCTACTGAGCCCAAAAGTCAAGTAATTGCCTGGCAACATGAGCAGGCAAAGGAAGCAAAGCAAACCCAGCAATGCAACTTTAGATTCCTTTTGGGGGGACAAAAAGAATCAAAGCATGGAACATGAGGAAGACAACACAGTCAGAACTCCCACACCAAAAGCTTCCAAGAAATATGAAGACTTCCTACAAGCCATAGATGAGCTTAAGAAGGATTTTGAAAACCAAATAAGAGAGGTAGAGGAAAAATTGGGAAGAGAAATGAGACTGATGCAAGAAAATCATGAAAAGAGAGTCAACAATCTGACTGAAGAAAATGGTACCTTAAAATATAGATTAACTCAAATGGCAAAAGAGGCCCAAAAAGCTAATGAGGAGAAGAATACCTTAAAAAGTTGAATTTGCCAGATGGAAAAAGGATTTCAAAAGCTTTCTGAAGAGAATAATTCCTTCAGAATTAGAGTGGAGCAAATGGAAGCAAATGACATTATGAGAAATCAAGATACTATTAAACAGATCCAAATAAATGAAAAAATAGAAGGCAATGTGAAATGTCTCCTTAACAAAAATACTGACATGGAAAATAGATCCAGAAGAGGCAATTTAAACATTATTGAACTACCTCAAAGCCATGATCAAAAAAAGAACTTAGAAAGAATCCTTCAAGAAATTCTCAAGGGAAATTGCCCTGATATTTTAGAACCAGAGGGCAAAGTAGAACTTGAAAGAATTCATTAATCACTTCTTGAAAAGGGTCTCCAAAAGAAAACTCCTAGGAATGTTATAGCCAGTTTCCAGAATTCCCATATCAAGGAGAAAATATTACAAGCTGCCAAGAAGAAACAATTTGAATATTGTGGAAAAACAATTAAGATGACCCAGGATCTAGCAGTTTCTACATTAAAGGATCGAAGGGCCTGGAATATGATATTACAGAAATCAAGGGAGCTAGGATTAAAACCAAGAATCACCTACCCAGCAAATTTGAGTATAATGTTCCAGGGGAAAATATGGTCATTCACTGAGGTGGAGAACTTTCAAGCATTCTTAAGGAAAAAACCAGAACTGAATAGAAAATTCGGCATTCAAACATAAGAAGCATGAGAAAGTAAACATGGAAAAGAAATCATAAGGAACTTATCAAAGCTGAACTATTTACATTTGAACATGGAAAAATTATAATTGTAACTTATGAAACTTCTCGGTATGAGGATAGGTAAAAGGAATATAAATGTATATATATATATAGACATATATATATATATATATGTATGTATATATATGTATGTATACTTACACACATGTCTATATAGGAGGATATATATATGCATATGAATACACATCTGATTATACGTATATATGTCTACACAGAGGGCACAGGATCAATTGAATAGAAAGGAATGATACTTTAAAAGGTGAAATTGTGAGGTGTGAGAGAAATAGAATGAGAGGAGACAGGGAAAGACAGAATGGGGTTAATCATCTCATATAGAAGAGGAAAGGGATAACTGTTACAGTGGAGGGGAAGAATAGGGAGGCAAAAGGGAAAGGATCAACTTTACTCTCATTGAATTGGGTTAAGAGAAGGAATGACATAAACTCTAAACTGGGTATCTTGCCACACAGGAGAGTAGGGTAGATGGAGATGAGAGGGGTGATGATGGAGGGGAGGGAAGGGTCGGGGGGAGAGCTGCTGGAAGTACACTCTTCTCTAAAGAGACAGGAACAGGGTAGAGAATAGAACAAGGAGAGAGAGGGATAGAAAGGAGGGACATATAATCAGTCTCTCACAACATGTCCATTGTGGAGATGTTCTGCGTAACTACACATGTACAGCCTCTATTGAATTGCTTGTCTTTCCAATTGGAGTGGGTGATGAAGGAGGAAGGGAGAGAATCTAGAATTTAAAGTTCTACAATCAAGCATTAAATATATATACATATATAAAATTAACTACATGCGACTGGGAATTAAAATATACAGGCACTGGGGTAGGGAGATCCATTTTGCCCTATAGGGAAGTCAGAGGGATGATGGGCAAGGACATAGGAGAGAGCAGATTGGGGGAGGGTTTATATAGTGGGATAACGGTTTTAGGGTGGTAGGTGGGGGAAACATGGGGAGAAAAATTATAACTCCAAATCTCATGGAAATGAATGATGTAAACAATAAAAAAAATTTAAAAAAAGAAAAATATGGATATGTTTGCATGAAATAACAAAGAGCTGCATGAGCAGAATCAAGATAATGTTGTATAAAGTAACAGCAATATTGTTTTAAGTATAATTTTGAATGACTAGGTCATTTTGACTCATCTAAATGACCAAATTCACTACAAAGAACACATGAAGGAAGACAGTATCTGCATCCAGAGAGAGAATTTATAAATAGTAATAAGTATAGAATGCTTTTACATATCTATGTAATATATATACATATATACATATACATATTTGTATCTAATGGTAGCTAATTCTATGGTGGCAGAGGGAAGAAAAAAGGACATTTAAGTGACAACTTTAGTATATATTTAAAAGGAATTGCAAGTTATAAATAACCAATTTTCGGTTTCATGTGCAATCATCTTTTCCCCCCTATTCTATATTATGAAAATGCTTGTTTTATTTCTTAAGTCCAGAATAAAATAAGTATTTTTAAAAGAAAATGTCGTATTGAGATCCAGTGTTTACAGCATTTGAATATACTGCAGGACCAAGAGGTTTCATTAAAATATTTAACCACCATGATAAGTTGGAAACAACATTTAAGTGAACAAAGTCACTGTGAGAAACCACACCTTACAAATACAGATAGGAAAACCATGCTGAAGACTCAATCTAAATACACTCAATGGTCACTTTTTGTTTTGTTTTCTCTTTTTTTGAGGGAGAATAGTTTAATTTCTGGGCATATTATTCCATAACCACAGTGAGTATTTCTAAAATATCAGTTTTAAAACTGTCAAAGTTGAGACAAACTGGAAAAGATTACAGACAAAGGAGGAGGAACCACCAACTAAGAAGACTTTATAAATAGCCAAACCAAGGGGAAAATATGGTCATTCAGTGAGGTGGAGCACTTTCAAGTATTCTTGAGGAAAAAAACCAGAACTGAATAGAAAATTTGACATTGAAACACAAGAAACATGAGAAGGTAAACATGGAAAAGAAATCATAAGGAACTTATCAAAGCTGAACTATTTACATGCCAACATGGAAAAATGAGAATTGTATCTTGTGAAACTTTTCTCAGTATGAGGACAGGTGAGGGGAATATAGATGTACAGATATGCATACATATATACATGTATACATATATACATATATACATACATACATACATATATATACATATATATATATATATGGATTGGGATTGAATGAATAGGAGGGAATGATATTTTAAAAGGTGAAGTTGAGAGGTGGGGGAAGGAATAGAATGGGAGGAGATGGGGAGAGACAGAATGGGGTCAATCATTTCATATAGAAGAGGCGGTGGATGGCTGTTGCAGTAAAGGGGAGGAACAGGAAGGCAAAAAGTGAATGGGTCAACTTTACTCTAATTCAATTTGGCTTGAGGAAGGAATGACATACATTCTGAGTTGGGTATCTTGCCCTGCAGGAGAGTATGGGGGAGGGGCAGGAGAAGTGGGATAATAGAGGGGAGGGCAGGTTTGGGGGGAGGGTTGTTGGAAGCACACACTTCTATAAAGGGATGGGGAAAAAGTAGAGAATGGAATAAGGGAAGGGCAGGCTAGAAAGGAGGGAAATATCATTAGTGTTACACAATATGTCTATTGTGGAGATATTCCGCGTAACTACACATGTACAGCCTGCATTGAATTGCTTGTCTTCCCAGTGGGGGTGGCTGACAAGGGAGGAAGGGAAAGAATCTAGAATTTAAAGTTCTAAAATCATATGTTAAAAAAATATATAATAAAAATATTATTATTATTATTATTATTATTATTATTATTATTATTATTTACATGCAACTGGGAAATAAGATATTCAAGCACAGGGATAGGGAGATCCATCTTGATCTGCCAGAAAGTCAGAGGGGTGATGGGGGAAGATACAGGAGAGAGCAGATTGGGGGAGGGGTATTCACTGGGATTTCTGTTTTGTGGGGTGGATAGGGGAAGATGGAGAGAAAATTTGTAACTCAAAATCTTGTGGAAATCAATGATGTAAACCAAAAAGAAAGATAAGTTAATTTTAAAAAAATAGCCAAACCATCTGCCCATCTTCTCCTCTGTGTACAGTATTAACAGGAATGATCTACATGGTTGTCAGATATTATTGATGGGCAAAAAATGTTAATCTGGTAGGTGTGATGTGGAAGCTCAGACTTGTTTTGATTTACATTTCTCCCATCAATTGACTGTAGATAGCTTTAATTTCTTCAACTGAAAACTACCTGTTTATATTCTTTGACCATTTATCAAATGGAGAATGACTTGTATTCTTGTAGATTTGATTCAATTCCTATATATTTTAGAAATAAGATCTTTATCAGAGATACTGGTTGTAAACATTTTTTCCCCCAGCTTTCTGCTTGCCTTCTAATCTTAGTTGCATTGACTTTGTGTAAAACGTTTGTAATTTAACGTAATCCAAATTATCCGTTTTGCATTTCATAATGTTCTCTCTCTCTTTTTGATTACAAATGATTCCCTTCTCCATAGATCTGACAGGTAAAATACACCTTGATCTCCTAGTTTGCTTATAGTTTCACCTTTTATTTCTTAATTGCATAGCCATAAAGTGACTTTATTAATGTTATTGAGGTTAAACTAATCATGTAGTTCAAGGGTTATAATAATGTTGAATTAGAACTCTGTGTGTGTGTGTGTGTGTGTGTGTGTGTGTGTGTACACCCATTTGGCAGTCTGGTGAAGCCCAAGGATCCCTTCTCAGAATGATGGTTCATTATCTACATTCATATTTGAAGGAAATGTTAAGTTTCAGAAAAATATTAGTGAAACTAAAGATGTATTTTTTTTTCCTATATAAGTTCACAGAACCTCTAAAATCTATCCATGGACCTTTGAGGTTAAGCAACCTTGAAATAGATAATGAGAGATTTTCAGATAATCAGAAATTTTTCTCATTATTAATAACTTCTACATGAGAGAATAGTTTCATGAGTTGTACTAGAGGATGTCTAAGTTTCTTTCCAATTCTTAGTTTTTGGGGGTAATGGCTTTGTTTCTCCTTCAATTTAGGATCATTCATTATCAATCAACACACATTTATTCTGTATCTTCTATGTCCAGATTATATGCTAGGCATTTAGAATGCAAATATAAAGGAAGAGCAAGTGTTTCTCTCAAAGAGCTTATGTTGATTAGGCCATCCAAGGCTAAGAACTCCAAACTCATTTAGAGGAAATTGCAGAGGCATTTGAGAGGTTTTCCTATCACATAGTGAGAGCAAATTAATTTTCTCCTTTAGCCTCATGATATCAAAGTACAGAAATAGGAATATTTCTTTCAGTCTGTGGCATATGAGAAGTAGACTGGGCAATGATGAAGGGTCACTTGACACAGTCTTGAGGAATGATTAATTTCATTTTTTTTCTCTGATCAATTGTAAAAGATACTTATTAAATATGTTTAAGTTTCAACTTTTCAAAATTGAACATGTGAGAAAACTTAGTGCCAAGGTACTCTTCAAAAAGAATAAATAATTCTTCCTCCTCATTCATTTCCCTTTCTATGTCCTAGCTCTCCAAATGGTTAATAAAGTATGAAGGATGGGATATGTAATATGACTATGCTGCTTATGACTGAAAAACTAATCTATGGAATTAATTTTTGCCTGATAATGAGATGTTTTCATCTTCAAATGGCATTTACAATTTCACTCAGGTTAAAACCATTTAAAAAAACAGACACACCCTATGAATTCATTGACTTTAGATCGGCAGAGATCACTAAAGCCAACAAGCTGGCATTGCTGGATTGATGGACCCTTTCATTTACATTTGGTTCATGCCATGAGCCTAAAGCAAATCATTGCTGGTGTAGGTATCTAAGCAGCAATTTGCAATATAGGTCATATCCTGGGGCCCTCTATGCATGAAGATTCAATAAGCTCTCCATTCCCTCCTTAGTAATGGAAGAAAATTTGTAATAAGGAAGATCAAGAGGCAGAATCTAAAAAGCATATTTTGTTTGGTGCATATGATTTTACATCTATAACAAACTTCCACATGTTCATTTCACGTTCTGACAAACATGACAATTATATCTTACTACAGAACTAACAACCTACAAAGCATGCAATACAAAGTATTTTCAAATAATGTACCATTGGAATATCAATTAAACCAGAAGTCATATAGAAAATGAAGCTGCCACTAACACTAGCAGAACTCAGCCTGAAGAGATTTTTCTCATTTCTTTTCTTGTCAATAATACCATGAACATGGGGGCATTAGCACTCTCTAATTGATTATACTCATATTAAAACTATCCACAAAGCAAGGGCATTTAACAAATAACAAGGACAATGGCAGAATTGAGAAGAATCTCTTTTTGATAAATGTAAATGTATACAATGACTTAAGTCGATTTAAGTTAATCTATGATGGCTTCATGCATGTGAGAGCGACAAACAAAAACAGAACAAGTGTCAATAAGTTAGTTAGAGTAGACATACAGACAACTAAAGATGAAAAAGTTATTGATACTATTGTGACTTTGCTAAAAATCAGGGTCAACTTTAATTACTCCCTAGCCCAGCAAAAAGGAAACCCAGCTGATCTGTGAAAGCAAGAAAGCAGCCGCTGTAGCCAATAGCTCTGGCAAGTCTACTAACCTTTCTCTTCTGGAATTTCCTGAAGTATGCTGATTCCTTTCATTGCTCATGTTTGGAAGTTAATCTTTATTTCAGAGTCTTTATAGAATAGTAAAGTGATGAGAAGGAGAGGAAAAGGGTGGAAAAGATAGGAATTACAAGGTAGGGGAGAGATATCATCAAAATAAAGTAGTATGAAAGTGAAAGAGGTTTTTTTTGTTTGTTTGTTTCCCCCTCTACTGTTTGTCTCTTTTGGGAGACTTGCAGGCAAAGCCATAATACTAACCTGCAAGAAGTTTTAGGCATAGAAAACACTAAAAGGGTTTGCCCATGATTTCTGTCATAAAGGACATGAAAGACAAATGTTTGACAGTAGTTTATGAGCTATTCTCTTTCTCTTAAAGTATGTATGTAAGTATGTATGTATTAGAGATCATAGAACCTTCACCAAACCAGAGAATTATGGAGATTACTTCACCTTGCCATTCATAAAATAGTCTGATAGGAATTAAATTCTATCTAAACAACAACAGGAATGGCTGGGACTGAAAGCTTATACTGTGGCCCAGCTGGAACATCCTATATATGTTGCCATGGTGACTGCCAATATTCTGTGTGTAGGTGATTTGCTGCTATTGCATCTAGGGGTAGGGATCAGCATCAGATACTGACCTTCCAAGTTTACTATGACTGCTATTTAAGACTAAGCAATGTAACTTTTAAGTAGATCTGTTGAGATGTCCTTTAGGGTGAGTAGGTTGGTTTTTATGATTCTCTACACTGGGCAGTTCTTCTGTTGGAAGAGAAAAACTTGACAATATTTTAGGCAATAATTGCCACTATTTTCAATAAAATTGTTTAATGTGTTTGGATACCCTACCAAAGAGATTTCATCACTGCCATGCTGTGTGTATTTCAGCAGGGACATACTTTAGAGGGGTATATGAAAGGATTGTATCACCTCAGATCTACCATTGGGCTAAAGGCAATATAGTGGTGCAGTAGAGATAGAGTGTCAGACTTTGAGTTAGAAAAATCTGAATTTTATCCTGTCTCAGATATTTGTTAAATTAAATGTGTGACTCTGCACAAGTAACTTAAACTGTTACCTCTCACTTTCTTCATCTATAAAACAGAGATAATAATAGCTTCTACATCAGTGTGTTGTTGCATGGTTCAAATGAGATAACCTATTTAGAGTGTTTTCTAAACCTTAAAGAACTATATGAATGTTAGCTTTTATTTATTATTATTGCCATTATTATCATTAGTCTAGAACAGCAGTTCTCAACCTGTAGGTTATGTTAAATTTAAATACATCCGGCATGTCAGATATTTACATTATGATTCACAACAGTAGCAACATTACAGTTATGAAGTAGCAATGAAAATAATTTTATGGTTGAGGGTCACCGCAACATGAGGAACTGTATTAAAGGGTCTTGGCATTAGGAAGGTTGAGAACCACTGGTCTAGAAGAATATTATTGTGAAGAAAACCTGTAAGAGAGGGATAGAGTATTAAAGGATTATTTTCACTGAATTTATTTCATGGACATATTAGTTGTGGAAGATACAATTAGTAGAGGGCATATGCTAACTAGGTTTTCCATGGGCCTTATTTCTGGTAATTCATCCCTGATAATCTGCTTTGGAAATGCTGGTCACTTTGCCATTGAGACTGAAAAAAGACTTCATGGAAGGTAGGAAACACTCAAGAGAAATTATATATGGTGCTATCTGGGGAACTTAAAGTTAACTGGTCGCTAGATGCATAACGTGCTGGACCTGGAGTCATGGAGATGAGTTTAAATTCAGTTTCAGACACCTAACTATCTGTTGGACCCTGAGCAATTCCCTGACTTCTGTTTGTCTCATCTTATTCAATTCTAATAAAAGGACAATAACATCAAATACCTCATGGGGTTGTTCTTAGGATCAAATAAGATAGTAATGGTAAAAAAGCACTTATAAAAGTCCCCTGAACACAATACACACTATATAGATGTGTAGTATCTACCCTATACCATTAGCTCCTCTTCCATAGAATCTAGTCCCTTCTTATTGAGAGAAACAAAATGGATTTTCTAAGGATGGTGGTAAAAGAAGAGTCATTCTAATTTCCTGGTAATGAAAGTTATCAACAGAGTGAAAAAAAGAAAGAAGTACAGAAAGCTCTAAAAGTATGAAGAAAGCGTCTTGCCATTTTGGCCATGGGTTCAATTACCACCTATGACATATACTGACAACATGATCTAGGGTACCTCACCCTAGGAAATATAGAACATT
Organism: Pseudochirops cupreus; assembly: GCA_028627135.1. NCBI lineage: Eukaryota > Metazoa > Chordata > Mammalia > Diprotodontia > Pseudocheiridae > Pseudochirops > Pseudochirops cupreus. Next base: position 107,580,241 of record CM053583.1, read on the forward strand.
TTTCTAGCAACTTATTTCAAAGTTGAAGAGAGATGATGACCAATATTGGCAGAAGAAGGTTCTTTTTCTTTAAGGTCCCTATACCAATGCTAAAGAATACCTAGGTCTTGTCCTTTATCCCATTTGAAAGTCTGCAAATTTCTCCACCATGATTTGAAAGGCTGTTAAATCCATATATCACTTGACATATATGGTGACTATTATAAGAAAATTTATCCATGGATTAACATCAATTATTGAGGAGATAACAGTTCCCCCCTAATGTACCTCTGTAAAGAATATCTCAATCAATGGAGACTTTATAGAGAATGATCAAAATTTGAACTAAACTTTTTAAGTAATTCATATAAGTGTATGTGAATTGTTGAATTGTGGATGGTTCATACTCTTAAGAACACCATTTCTATTGCCATGCTTAAAACACAATTTGGTGCTGCTTTCCTTTCTCCTACTCCCACACATGTGAAGTATCCTATCTGGGTTATAGTGTCAATCAAGGTTTAGGGATTCTAAAATTATTGCTTATGGTATCACACAGATATACTTCCTATTGATTATCAATCAAATTGAATGAACTTTTAGAAAAGTTCTTTACTAAAATAATCAATTCTCATAGAATCTCAAGGCTCCAAAATCCATGGTTAACTCTCCCCTCAAACACAGAAGGTCTCAGGAAAGACTGGGATTAAATGTAAAGAGTAAGTGTATCTGAAGAGTAGCTTCACAGCTCCTGGTTATTAGAAGTCCATTGGTGAATCATAATGTAGTTCTTAAAAAGTGATATGATGATAAATGTTTAATAACAAGTGCTGAGAAAAGAAAATGTACCCACAACACACTTTTAAGGCTAGCATTTTCCCCATCATTTTCTTACATCCAGACAACCAACAAATCAATAAATTAAAGTCTGATTTATAACACTGCCAGTTTCTAATATATAAATACTCACACTGAAAATATAACAACCAGCACAAAAACCAGTTCTAAATGAATGCAGCACATCCCTACAGCCTTAGGGAAAGATTTCTGCTAGGATCATATGGGCAGTATCCTTGTAAAGTCTGGAAGGTACCTTTACCAATCTAATTGATTTTCCCTATACATTTAAGCACGTGATATATCCCAAGGCTTTTAACCACTGTTGTTCCAGGGATACTTCTAATAGCTCCAATAGAAACTTCAGATCTTCCAGCCCTCCTTCCAACTCAAGTTCAAATGATCATCACCTGGCCAATAGAAAAGGGGGAGGGAAGAAAGAAAACCACCCTCCAAAACATGGACAATTCTTTTTGTGAAGCATTTCACTGCTAAATTTCAACACTGCTCCACTAGTCTGCTGCTGAACTTCCTGTTACACACTTAGACCTGGAGGAGGTGTGTCTGATTTTTTTTCAGACTGTCTCATGATATTTCCTTTGTGGTTTCATCTGTCTTCATTCAATGTTCAGAGCATTTTATTTTTCTAAATTTAATTAAGAACTAGTCTTATCCTGGTTTACTAATTGATTTATTTGAGCAATCTGGACCTTCCGTGAGTACATTAATAGGCATGCATTAATGATTTTCACAGTCAGCTTTAGCCAAACCAAACCAAAATAAAACTAAAAACAACAAAATACACCCAAGAAATTAAATAATGAAGATTACAGAGGGATCAACAACAAGAACTATACAATCATAGATTTACTGTTACAAAATAATGGTCTTCTGGTTGAACTCCATCATTTAACAGTGAGATAAAGTGACTTGTTCAAGATAATCAAGTAGCAGACTCAAGATCTAAACCCAGACCTTCTGGGTTCCAATTCCAAAACACTCTTTTCTCCATGCTATATTGTCTGCAGAAGATAGTAAAAATATTACCTGAATGTTAAACATTCTTAAGCAATGGGAAACCAGGTTTAGAACATTGAGTCACTGATACACATCCACTAATAATTTATATAACTGAAATCATCATTGCCACAACATTTATCTTCTACTTTATTTCTCTCACATAAATTAAATACCCATGGTGGTATTGCACCTCCCAACAAGACCCATCTATTTTCCTCCTGTGCTTTGTGGTCCCTTAAATATGCATCATCTCTCTCTTATGGTTCCATTCTGTCATTTTTTTTTCAAACCACGAATAAGAAGAACTGAAATGCAAGTCAAAGCCTCTGAGTTCTATGAAATTGATACTAGACATAATAATCATTGGAAAATGTAAGCTTGTATATTTTCTCCAGAAAACTTACAGCAGTTACCTTTTGTTACCTACATTGTCAGAGGGTCTTGCAAAAGTTTCTACTTTTGCTTTCTCCCCAACTATTTCCCCAGCATTGGCTTGTATGTATTGCCATGAATAAAGTCTGAATGGTCTATTTTTCCAACTATTTCCCCCTTAGAATCTCACACTGTTGGAAAGACTATACAAAGGTATTTATAATGTAAGAGAGCCTATGAAACCCAGGACTGGTCTCTGCCTAGAAATGAACAAAGTAAGGATGTTATACAAAAAATACAAAATATAAACCCCAGAAACCTTCAAATATGAATCTTCCTGTTCTACACATAATTATTCCATCTCTCTTCTCTGTCTCTGTACTGGCTGAATTCTACACCTGTAATATTCCCCCTCCTTCCCTGTACCTCTCAGAATGCTTGATTTCCTAAATGATTTTGCTCAAAATTCTTTTTCAAAAGGCATTTTTCAGTGCACCCAGGTTTTACTGTCTTTAGTGCTATGGTAATATTCTATCTACTGTGTATGAATATGCTAATTTAGTCACATGTTATTTCACTCAGTAGAATGTAAGCTCCTTGAGGGCAGTAACTAATTTTCTTTATATATTTCACTCTTCTTCTAGGCCTTTCAGGTAGTCTAATGTGTTAAATTATTTCTCCTTAATCTGTTATTCAAAACATAGTTTCAGCTGTGGCCTTATCAAAGTTTAGTAAAACTGGAATTTCACCTCCTTAGTTCTAGATTCTATGACTCTCCTTCTTAATGCAGCCTAAGACCACATTAACTTTTTTGATTTCCGTATCATAGTTGACTCAAAGTGAGCTTGCAATTTAATAAAACCCACCGATCTTTTTCAAGTGAATCCATATTTAGTCATGTTTCTGTCACTTTATGAGGGTGGCAATAAATTTATTAAAACATATAAGACTGTATATTTATCCCTATCAAGATTAAGATTTAACTTAATGTTGAATTAAAACCTGATTTTTTCATTTAATATATTCCTTATCTCTTCTGGCTTTGCCGTCATCCAAAAATTTGCTAAATATGCTATCCTCCTAATCAATGATGACAATTTTAAATAGTACAGAACCATGGGGAAACTGCACTGTGGCTTTCACCTCAAAATTTCCAAAGAGCAACTCTTGTTGTTGAGTTACTCAATTATTTCTGATTCAATGTAATAATAATAACAATAAAATTATAATATCGAATAATAACTAACATTTTTATAGAAGTTACTATATTCCAGCCAATATATATTCTATGGTAAAGGCTTTGTTCTATGCTAAGTGCTTTGCAGGTATGATATTATTTGAGCCTCACAATAATCCTGAGAGGTAGGTGCTATTATTATCTCCATTTTATAGATAAGAAAACAGGGGTAAACAAAGGTTAAATGACTTGGTCAGGCTCACACAGCTAGTATGTGTCTGAAACCACATTGGAACTTTGGCTTCCCTGACTCCAAACACGGCACTCTATCCACAGGAATCATAGCTGCCCACCTAAATGTGCCCATATCTCCCCATCTTATTCAAAAATACAGGATGATGGATTGAGACTAATCTTAACAATATATATTATTTTTCTTATTTGTAAGGAGCAGATGCTATTTATCTTCATATAATTCTGTTTTGTCTTTGTTAATTTATCATTGTGTCTCTTAATCTGAAAAAAAAAACATTCTTCAAAAAGATTTCAGAGAGCCTTCACTCTTGTCTCAGGGAAGCTCCTTTTTTTTTTTTCAGGAAAAACAAGAACAAACACTAGCACTTTGTTTTCTCCCACAATTTTGTAGTTTAAATTAATATTAAATCACATGCAAAAGCTGCCATTTGTATTCAGCCAGTTTTTCACAAAAGCAAGATGCCAGACTCTGTAATGATATCATGGAGGGGGAAATGCTTTAAATACTGTATAAACATCCATAAATTAATCATTTAATCACTCACCCTCGGCAGGAAATCATTATTACATTTTATAGGCTGATCAGCTAGGGTTAGCTAATCAATTCCTGCTCCCAGTTTAATGCAATATTTTTCATCTTGCACACAGAACCATCTATTCCTCTTCTTGTACTTTCAAATCTAATTTTGAACCTATGCAGTTCACACATGCCTTGCCATCAGGAAGGAAAATTATATTAACCTGAAAATGCTAGCCCAAATACTATTGCCAGTTAACAAATTGAAACAAAGTACTCGAGAAAGAAATAATGCCACTCCCCCCCCCCCCCACCCCACCAACACATACATATACTCCAACCAGGAAAAAATGATATCTGAAACCAGAGACACATATTTCCACCAAAATGTTATTTACAAAAAAGAAATCTGGCATGGGTAACTTTTTTCAACTTATGCTTTTTTGTTTTTTCTTTGATTCTGAAATGAAAAAGAAAAAAAAAATCTAAGAAACAAGTCCTCTGTTTCTGTAATAGTGATGAGCAATTAGCCATTAGAGCAGACTCAATGAAGAAGTCTAAGGTATTTTGACAGCAATATTCCATACACACACATATATAAACATGCATATATAGGTACATATATGTATATATTTATGTGTGTACACATGTTTGTACGTGTGTGCATTTATGTGCATATGTATATATGTATGTGTATATACCTATGTATGTATATGTGTATGTATATGTGTGTATACACATACACACATGCACACACACACACCAGTTGTCCAATTGAGGGGAATTAGGCAGCTATTTAGGATAGCTGAACTCCATTGGAGAAAGTTCTTCCTGCTAGGTTCCTCTTGTTAGTAGGTTTCTCATGAAAACCAGAGTGAGAATACTAAAATTTTGCCTCAGGGTCCCAAAATTTAAAAAATACTTATACTACTTAGTAATGAAAGCCACGCTCATTCTCAGAAACCACTGACTTCTTCAGGTGATACAACCTCTATACATGGAAGTTACTGGGGAGATGCTCCTTGGAGGATAATGATGAGAGGTATTTCCTTACAAATTTTGAAGCATATGTCAATATTATGAAACTAAAATTCTATAGAGACTGTGTAACTAGTTCATTTATAGTCCTCATGTTATAGTTAAAATAGGAAGACACCATGTGGCTCCCTTCATTGACTCACTGCTGTCCAATAGATGAGATAATCTCCCCCAGAAAAGGTCCTCATTGTTTCCCTGGGCTTCCTCAGACTAGGGCTAATATCCTTGGATCCTTGCACCCCTTTCCCCATTTCTGCACTCCAACTCTCTTTCACACTGAATTTATCTTAAATAACTCTTTTGGTTTGGATGCTACTTGACCTACTTAAAATCTTAAGTTCGCCCTAGTCCTTTATGAAACTTGTTGCCTGAACCAAAAAAAAAAAAAATAGTGGTTAGAGCTGATATCATGATATATTTAACCTAAGTGACTAGAAACCCAAAGTCAACAAAACTGTATCATACATGTTTATAGTTAATTAGTTGAAAGCATATCACACAATGGGGAAAAACCACTGAAGTTGGATATCAGAGGTTCAAGTTTCAGAAATATGAACTTTTGAGTCTTGCACAACTCACTTAACCTGCCTGGTTCTGGGTTTCCACACTACAGAATGAAAAAAAAAAGTATGACCAAATAGTATCTGAGATCCCCTACCACCCAAAATCTATCCTTCTGTGTTCGTCTAAGGAGCAGTATAGAGTAGTGGCTAGAGAAATAAAATTAGAGTCAAGGAGAGCTGATTTCAAGACCTGCCTCTTCTCTTTACTGGCTAATAACCCAGGGTAAGTAACTTAATGTTTTCAGATACTTTTTGGTGGGAAGGGGGGAAAGAGAAGAGGAAGTAAGCATTTATTATTTTTCTAATTTATGCTAGGCACTTTGCTAAATGATTTACATATATTTGATGCTCACAATATGCCTATGAGGTAGTTACTAGCCTACTAAGCTGGGTTTTGGCTTGCCTGGACTTTCCTACAATGATTAAATCTCAGGTTCAAATAAAAAATGCAAATGATATCTACATCTTGATCAGTTAGATGAATACTCTAACTTTTCTTCCTTAAGTAAATCTTAGAGTAGAAGAAAACTTAAACTTTGGGGATCTGGATAGGCTATTGAAAATGGAATCAAATGTCAACCAAATCAGCTACTAAAATTAACAAATAATACCCTCTACATGCAGGTTATTAAAATTATCTTCTAAAAAGTAGATTTATCAAAAGAAGAATTAGAAAGAATTAAATTGGAAGGGGAGGAGAAAGAAGGAAGAAGAAGAAGAAGAAGAAGAAGAAGAAGAAGAAGAAGAAGAAGAAGAAGAAGAAGAAGAAGAAGAAAGAACAGGAGGAGGAGGGGATAAGAATTCAGAGAATATTTTCCTTTCCATTTTGGAAAGTGAATTCTCTACATTGTTCCTGGGAGGTTCAAATGGAATTCAAAATTGGACTCTGAATTTTTCATAAAATTAACAATGAATCATTGCCTATGTAGCTGTCCAGTGTTCTTATCAGAACAGGTACTTGATGACAATGGCATCTCAGTCTATAGAAGGAATTGGGTTTTTTTTGTGTGTTTGTATATCCTATCTCTATTTATGCCTGTTGACCATCGGACTGTTGCAGAATAAAACCCAGAGGAGGAATTAGATAAATCCATACACTTTAGGGATGCATACATTGTTTTTTCTCTTAGAATGAAAAAAAAATAACTAGCTACTTAATAGAGAAGATAAATTCTATGGAACAAAGAACAGCTGCTGTGCTGAATTAAACAGGTGCCTTAACAGTTGTCATTTGACATCATCTTTGCTACTCTTGAAGGCTTGCTTTTATTACATCAATCAGAAGTAAGTGAGCACTCAATAGGATTGGTTTACCTGACATATGCAAATTAGTCACTTTGAGTCTGATTACCAATAACATCCTAGCCTCTCTTGTAGTTTTTAGAATCTGAAGCTTATGCTAATATTATGCCAACTATATATAGTGTTGCTCAGTCAAACATTCTTATGTTTCATGAAGAGAGTCATGGGATCTACTTCTAGACCAATGAGAGAATGAAATGCTAAATACTAGAAATGGAAGTAGGGAGCTCTTTACCAATGTGGTGAGGTGGGGGACATAATTCTTTCTTATAGTCTCTTTGAAATTCTGTCTTAATAAACTGTTTTAGACAACAATCAACCAAAAACAAACAAAAAAGGAATCATCATTTAACATTTATTGAGTGTAGCTCCATATAGGCTGGTATGAATGAGTGCACATTATCTGGTCTAACTCTTCTTAGTAACAGTAAGAAGTCCTTAAAAAAAAAAAACCTTCACTCATTGCAAGGAGTAAGTGAAAAAGAAGACAAAGCCATAATAGTTGTAAGAGAAACTTGAATAGCATTTCATGCTTAACAAGACTTGGAGTTGCAAAAGAAGGGGGAGATATATTTTTAAGATCCGTGTATTTGTTGAGTCATCTTAATTTCTAGAAAAGGCTTTAGTAAAGAAATTGTTTTTGTACAGAACCCATTTTATAATTAAAAACAGCAGCAACAAAAAGGAAATGTTGAAATGCAAATAAAGCTGTACTAATATGCAAAACAAGGTCACCTATATTTTATAGCTCTTCAGCAAATGCATAATGAGCAAAAGCAAAAAAGGACCAACTTATCTCTAAATGGTGTAAGCTGTCAATTATTGCCATTCACATTTCATTGGGTCAAAAAAATCCCTGAAATCAAAACACTGTCATGAATATTTGAAAGAAAGCATTTTAAAAGTATGTGGGGGGGGGGGAGGAGGCAAAACAAAACAGTTTATTGCTGTATTTTTTGTGATGGTTGGTGCTGGGGATTTAGTATATGAGACTGTAGAACTCACAGAAAACATTAGAAAATATGTGATCGGTTTAGGCCTGTTCTTCCTATTATCCTGTGCTTGAAAGCCCTCTTCCTGAATCAGTGAAGAGCACTGCTGCACAAAGAACTATAACAGAATTGGAGCTTGAGGCACCTCGTGATTTGGGAGTTCCACTTACCTGCTTGATTTGTGGTTACATTTACAGAGACATATTGCCGGGTTCCTGGGCTCAAGTCGGATACTCCATTCACTGCCTCAATTTCAAAGGTATAGTTTGTGTGAGCGAGGAGATCCACCATCATGACAGAGGTGTTTTTCAGGCCGATTTGACGGGGGAGGTACCTGACATGACCGCCACACTCCTCACACACACCTGCATGGGAGTTGCACTTCTTGCATGCAATATAATATGACACATCTTTCCTTCCACCAGTGTCAGCAGGAGGAATCCATTCCAGAAAGACACTAGTTTCGTTAACATTTGAGATGGCATTCCGAGGAGCTGAGGGGGGTCCTGGTTTGCAAAGTAAAGTGAGAAAAACATATTTTAAGATAATATTGTAATGCATTCCTCATCCCACCATTCCCTGGGTTGAAGAAATAAATAATGTGATTGATGTTTTTTTTCTCAAGTAGAAAGTAAGTAATGGTCAATTTGTAATGAAATCTGAAGTCCTTTGTCAGAGGAAGAGATACATGAGTATTAGAGAATTTTATGTCTCTTTTGAAATAAATGATTTTTTTTCTTGAGATATAGTTCTAGTTTAATGAAAGGGTTTTTTTTTACTATAAATTATTGAATAAGATAGTTAATAACATTTAAGTTTTACTTATGTGTGTATATGTGCATGTGTGCGCATATGTATGTATGTGTGTGTGTGTGTGTGTGTGTGTGTGTGTGTGTGTGTAGATACTGAACATTTAAATCCTTCTTTTCAGGCCTGAACACATAATTTATCTTTGCTCTTTGCTACTAGTTCCAACCAGCCTGGAAAGTGAAGACCAAGTGAAAATGGAACCTTTTTTTTTTCTAAGTTGTAGTCCTTGATCCCAAATCACATAGTTGGCAGAAACATTTCACACATATTTCAAAATATATTCTATCTTCTCATGCCAAATCACATACAGTATTTTTAAACGTTCCCTCATTCTGTCAAGAAAGCACCAGGTTTTAAGAGGCTGATCAACCATTACAATCTGTAATAACATTTCTTCTCTCAATACTCCTTTAATGTCATAATTCTATCAGTTATAGATTGTAATTCACAAAGTATATGGGGTTCATGAAACAGAAAACAATGATAGATAACTCTGCAACACTTTTTCTCTAATAGGAAATAGTCTTTTTTTTTTTAAATACACAGTTGTTTAGTGTCTAGAGAGGTAGTATAATAAACTTTTAACCCACGAACATCAAAATAGTCAGATGAAAAAAAATAAGTGTCTCAAACCTCACAACCCTTGCCCCCAAAATACCTCCAAACTGACTTTCCTACTTTCTAGCCTAAGTTGTCGATGTTTCTATTTGAGTTGAAATGAAAATATCATTACATAAAAAAATAAATTCACCTTTTTGTCCCTTTCAGGAACACATTATCTTAATGAAATATTTGAATTCTGATGCCAATAATGAAATCAGTACAACACTGGGAATTGCTCAATGCTTTTGCAGATATGCAGGGGAAAAGATTCTATTCTGTAATTTACTGTGACTAATTTGAGGTGAAAAATCAGCATATTGAAAATAATGGATTTTGAATTACATAGAGACCTAAATACATAGCTGAATTTCTAACAGAAATTTCTAACTTTTGACAGCAATGAAGTGATCATATGGTTAGGAATTCACAAAGGAGAAATTAGAATTGTGCCTTTTTTAAAGAAACTCGGAGAGGACACTTTTGCTGAAATGAAATATTACAAAGTACGATAGAGTCCTTTATCATATATGGCTAATGGGCAAAGTAGCATGAAATCATGTAAAGACTACTATACATTTAGTCAATAACCCTACTGTGCAGTCTTGACCAAGATATTTATTATGTGGGTTATCAGAATGAGTCACTTAACTTTTCTGAGTCTGTTTCCTCACCTGTAGTATGAAGATTGATACTGTCATAGCTGTAGTTCCATCAGCATTAAATTAAATAATATATGGAAGACACTTTGCAAAATTTAATGGACTATAATTATGTCACAGCTTCAAAGTGTCAGCTTTATCATATGTAAAATGCAGATACTAAAATGTGAACTATCCATGCAACAGGATTATTGAAAGGAATTCTCTTTGAAACTTAAAGAGTTACATAAATAAAATTCATTAGTATTGATGTATATCAAGAAGCTTATGGAAGTCATAGACTAATTTTCCTACTATAGATTTCCTCTTTGACAAACCTAAAAATGTGAATTGATTGTGAATATTTGGAAGCATACTAATGGTAGAGGTGAAACAAGAGAGGAAAGGAAATACATTATCCAAAGCTTTATTTATGCAGTATTACCTTTTAAGAACCACATAAGTAAAACAGTAACACCTCCAAAACCCAGCACCACATTTAAAAATATCTCCTATTTTTACCCCTCTTGATACTAACAAGCACACATGCAAACATTCTAACAGAAAGATAGCACTTGTGGCAGAAATGGCTATATGAGATTGCAAGATGATTTGATGTCATTATCCAGTTTTCTAAAGGATGGGCAGGAAGGGGAGAATTACACTTTCTGATTGAACTGTCATATGGCTGTTTTCCCCCTCAATCAATTAGAGATACTAGAATAAGGCATGAATAATTTGTAAAATCTATTTTTAAAACTGCATTCAAAATATTTGAGTGTCTTTTTTTAGGAGGATGGAAACATTCAAATGAAATATTGAATGTAGAAAGTACTTATTTGGAATAAGAAATGTGTACCAAAGCCTGTTTCTTCTCTTGCTGTGCCCCTCTCAAATCCTTAACACTCCTGTGTGTACAAAAATGCCTTTGAAGTCAATGTGAGTGTTATACTCAAACTCAACTCTGAAGCAGCGAGATTAAAAATGGACTCAGATTAGTGCTGAGAAGTCATGTAATTGCATTCTGCTGTTACTAACTATGCATATTGGAGTATACAGTCAAAGAAGTGGGGCTGAAAAGTGTGTTCCTAAAGAATTATCACTTTGATTTTTTTCTTTTTTTTCATTTCTGCATTTTCTCACTTCTTAAATAAAAGAAGGCCTAAAGTTGGTGGCATGAATTTAAATTTTATAAAGCCAAGCAGATTATAACATTTAAGATTCTCATATGAACATTTATCAATCCATCTGCTTGTGGGAAACATATGCATCATGTATATCACTCAGAAAGCAACTGAAAACAGTTACATAGTCATCTATACATATTATTATATAGAATTAACAGTATACCAGAATTTTGAGCAGTGCAGAGAAGTGAATGTTCCTTTGGGAGGAAAAAAGATGGAAAATTTACACAGTCAGAGGGGTTAGCGATATAAAGCTTATGTCTCCGGACTCTGGTCCTAGAACTATAAATCACCAGTCCTCTACCCTTCTCTCTCTTATAATAATGCCCAGTGAAAGGTGGCACACCACCTACTGTTTGAGAAATCTGAGACTGTCTACTTGTGTGAAATTGTATAGAGGATTAATGGAGCTATAAAAATAACTCAAGCCAGACTCCCTTCACTTGAGTTTCCTTCCCTCCCTCCCGTCACCATCCCTCATGTACCTTTGCTTCAAATATCTGTTTTTAAAATTCAACAAACATTTGTTCAATTGAATTGAATTCAAACTAAAACACATGGGCAAGGACTAAAGGACTGAATTCTGTGGAATGCTTTCTTTGTACATTCATCTGACCTAAAACTCCTAGACATACTCATGTTCTCAAACACTTCAAACTCAATTGAATTCTCCTTCATGACACTAAGATATCAACATGTCTGGAAATTCACAGCTGCTGGGCATTATGTAGCTAAAAAAAAAAAAGAGTCTTTATCTAATTAAAACAACAAAAATGTGTTCCTTTTAGATGTATTTACAGAGTACATATTTATTTTCTGATAGGTGAAAGCTGCCGATAATTGACCATATCCAGTATTTTTGTGGCTTTTATTTTCAAAAAAAGTTTTTTTTTTTCTTAGACAAAGCATAAATTACTTAAAGGCACCAGTGGGGTTTTGGGCAGAAGATTCAGCTTCTCTTCTCAAATGCTTAAAGACTTCTTTTTCACTGGCAATGCTTTGAAGTGAATGATCCTCTAACTCATAAAATCAGCATCCTCAGAGGGAATCAGCAAGAGCTTCAGTCTAAAGATATTTAATAAGGACTATCTGAAGAATCTTGAAAATGTGTTCTAACAAATCTTTGGAAACTAGGAAGAAGGGAATAATTTTAGGTGAAATATCACTTTGGAATATACCGTACACTGTTTTTCTGAGAGAGATCTATCTGTTTTTAAGGTCAAGATTTACCAACAATGATTCCTGCCATGAAGACAAATATTCATTACATTAAGGATGAAAATATAACAAGACGCGATTGATAAATAGGCATTGGGCTAAATGAAATGGGGCATGGACCAAAGAAGCTATTGGTGACTTGGACTCTCTTTTATGATCTGTTTGATTTTCTTTAAAATTTCTGTTTGCAACAGACCTCTGAATATGCTTTTCAATGATGACTTAAGTTTGTCTATATCATCTATAGAACTGAAGAATTGTGGTGGTATATTAGATTCCATAGGGAGATGAATAGGAACAATGATCAATATGAGTGCTGCCAGTGCAGCTTTGTAGCTCAAAGAAAACTTTTATGGCTATAGATCATGTTCAGGATGACAAACGAAGCATTATGAGATCACAGAATAATAAGAAACTACATTTAAGGACATTCATTAATATGGTCTTTCACAAAAGTACGTAACCCTAACTTGAAAAGTTGACTTAGTTTTTTATTCTGATATCTGAGCTGCTAAATGAACTTGCCTAGATTTGAAGAAGCACTATACATAGCTAACCTGCCCTTCTTCAAATTGTTCTTTTCAAATCAGCGGGGCAAGTTGAAGTGTGACTGTCTCTTTTGTGACAAAGGGAGTTCTATGTTTAAATGAGTTGATAGATTGAGAAATTGAATACAACACATAGTCTATATGAACAGACAGGAAGGTAACCCAATTGTTAATGCAGTAATTATGAGTATCATAGTTCAAAATGAAGCAAAGTGAAAAAGTTGTCACCTAAAAATTCTTTCTAATGTCTAACTTAAGGGATATTTATATGATTCTACTAGTGTTAAATGAGTGAAGTTACTCTTTATGAGGCTTGCTTGAGGGGACACTCATGTAGCTAGGGTGAGTAAACATTGTGCCCACTGAAGAGAAAAAGAAGCATGCAAGGTTATTGTTTCACTTCTATCATGCCATTCCTTCAGATTGGCACATTATGAGTGCAGCATCATCGAAGAGACACAGGATTTCCTTACTTGTACATGCCATTGTAGGTGGGTCAGACTCCCTCCTGAAATAGTCCTTTTCACAGAGACAAGAGGTCGAAGCTTCTTCATGGGTATAACTGTGAGGTGGACACTTGCTGCAGCTCTGGCTCTGAGGTGAGGCTTTGAAGAATCCAGGTTTGCACACTGTCAAAAGAAATCAGAGGCTAAGCTCTTCCCCTCAAATAGCTGCTAGGGGAGTGGCAATCTGCATTGGTGGAGAGTGTAAGAACATTGATGAACTCATAAATCCAATAAGATATCAAGTTTCCAGGTGCAGAATTATAGTAAACTCTATTTTTTTAAAGTTGACATAAGAACATTGAATTATTGCTAATCATCTTAGAAATTTCACAGAAAATTGAAGAAGGGCTATAAGACCAGAGATCAGCAAATGGTTTGACAAATTTCTGAAAGAAAGAAAAAGGTGGCTTTTTACAATGTATTAAGAAGTGAGACTGCTTCTAATCCTTAGAAAAGTTCTGGAAGAGATTATTAAACCTATGGTTTGTGAGCATTTATACAGGGAGCCATGGTCCCTAAGAACAAAGAGCAGTTGATAAATAACACAACAGGTCAAACACAAAAAAAGTCTTCTTTACTTTGTACTACACTGATTATAGATCAGGGAAAGGTTGTGAACTGAATGCATCAGTTTCAAAACAGTATTTGATAAAGTCTCTCAATATCCTTATGGAAAGACTGGAGAAATATATAAGCAAACTCACAGTTTGGTGAATGACCATTCTAAAAGAGTTGTATGCCTTGAACATAACAAGCATATAATAAATATTGAACTGAATGATTAAATTAGTCAGTTGGTATCAACATGGAGAGTGATTCTTAGTATATTATTCTGGGGCTCCATCCTCTGTCCTATTCTTTTCAATATATGTATCAGTGATATGGATGATGATAAAGAAAGTGTGTTTACTGTATTTTTCAGATGTTTTAAAGCTAGGAGTGATAGATAACAAATGCATTTAATGTCATAACTGAGATTTTATGAATTGTTGAAAAGCTAGCATAATGAACTGTATCTAAGATTAACTTTCATAGGGAAAATGCTATAATTCCTGAGGCAAAGTTAGGCTATGGAGTAGAGAGCTAGTCATTGAATCAGAAAGTGCTGGGTTCAGGTCCCTCCTGTGGCATATACTGACTGGATAGACTTAGATAAGCCTGTTCACCTCTAAGTACCCAATACAACACAATAAAACTCTAAGTAGGAAAGCAGGAGCTGGTCTGCATGCACAAAGGAAGTTTCCTAACTAATAATTCTCTATAAAAGGAAAATTTTAACAACTAGTTAATTTTTTTAAGTTGATATTGTTACAATATTAAAATACAGTTAAAATACTCAGTATCACAATTTCCCTGTAAGTGACACATGAGGTATTCACTCTAACTTGAATGTACTTTGTCAGGACTTAGATTATTATTAACAAGTTAGCTTCTTGTTCCATCAGTTCTCTATATTCCAAATTAATTTTGGAAGAGTTAAAATAATTCATACAAGTATCATTCTAAATATCCATAAAAACTTGTCAGTGAACATGAAGTTCAAAAGAAAATTTTTGCTGAATACAAAAAATTCTGTCTACTTTGCATATGCTTCAGATAAGATGAGGTTTCCAGTAAATCACTCAGAGGATTTCCCACCATGATCGTAAGTGGGAGTTGGCTTTATTGAGAAGGAGATTTCCTCAGTGGATCTAATTATGCTGAGAAAAGAGCATTAATGCTTTTATAAATTCATAGTAATGTGGGGATATTTGAAAGATAAGGAGGAGCTTTTGATAGTACTAGTTCCTTTATTGTAGTGAAATGATTGGAAAGAGATTTAATTTTTTTTTCTTTTTAATATAATTACTCTGGGACATTATACTACACTTAGCTAAGTATTAAGTTCTTAAGGATTTTATCCTCCTTTTCTAGACAAGCCATTCACATAGGCATCTTCTTTCATCCCTTTTAGTATTTGCTTGTAAATGCAAAGTGGCTCCTCGCAAATTCTACATATCTGGTGATCACTCCAAATGAGATATACATTCTCTTTTTATTCTTAAGTGATCTCTAAACATTATGTTCTCACATCACATAAAACTCCATCTTATAAAATCCCAAAGTTCTCTGAATTCAAAGATATATAAAGCAGAATAGAGAACAAATGAATGAAAGCCTAGGGGAAAAATATAATTTTCCTGGAAAAAATAATTTGATTATATAGTTTCTATTTAAGTATCTTGGATATGAAAAACATGTTCTCATATATTCACTTATCTCACAAAAATTAGTGATTTCCACCATTTCCAGGACTTTATCATTACTTATAAGGATCTGATTTTTATGACCTTCACTTATAAACAAAAGACGGAGCAAAGGTTCCTATGGAAAAAATAAAAGATTTTTTTTTCAGATCGGCATATCTTTATTTTAGCATATAGTTTTAATAAAACATTTTCTTAATAACTTTGGAAAATAGCACAATTAAAAATATACACATCACTCTATTGACATTGCATTTTCACAAACATATGTAGTTGACTTTCAATTTCTTTTAAAATGGAGTTAGCTTCCTATTTTTAATTAGAATTCTTTAGATATTAAAGATTTGTTTCTTTTGAAACACATTTACTAATTGACTTCTATTTTTTAAAAAGTTATTTGACTGTCTATCCAATATTCAAAACTAAAATGATTTCAGAAACAAAGATTAGTCTTAGGAATAATAGAGGAAATAGTAACAAATTCAGATCATACATTTGCTTAACATTCTTATCTCTCTACAAAATATTTAATCAAATGATTTCTTTCAAAGACAGGCATCCTGCTGTAGTTGCTAGAAGCCAGGTCTTGGGTTTAGGCAACCTTGGGCTTAAGTTCTGCTTCTTACACATATTAGATATATGAACTCTGGCAAGTTGTTTAATCGGTATGTATTGCAGGCAAATGTCTAATGAGTTGTAAAAGAACAGCTGATTTACGTTAACAGAAGTAGTCTCCATACCAGGTGTCTCTTATTCCAGTGAAATCAAAGCTCTGGCAAAATGGACTTATAGGCCAGTAGAATGCAAGCTAGAAGGATTTAATTTAATAGAAATAAGGTTTCTCTTGCCCAAGAATAAACCTAGATATGACTTCAGTTACTTATTACTATATTGACTTTAGGTGAATGAATTTGTCAGCTTGAGCAACTGACAAAAATCATCCTTTAAACCTATAAGAAGTTGTAATCATAATCTGGAATCCACAATGACAGAATGTAGTTGTCTTTTGATGTGGAGGCTTGATTATGGAGAAGGATCCAATAAAATAGACATTAAATAAGCAGTCAAATAGGTCAGAAGAAAAACAAGAAAGAGTGGTATCCTGTAAACCTAGAGAGAAGTGAGTATCAAGGAGGAAAGAGTGATCAATAGTGTGAAAGGCTACACAGAGGTGAAGGAAAATGAGGATTGAGACAAAGCAATTGGATATGACAACTAAGAATATTTGGCAATTTTGATGTAATGCTATCAAAAGACAGACTATAACTGATTAAGAAGAGAGTGAAAGTGGAAGCATATATTGTAAATTACCTTTTCAAGGAGATTGTTTACAAAGTGCAGAAGAGAAATAGCACAGTATTTAGCAAAAATAGAAGGATCAATTAGGGGATTATTCAGGAAAAGGAAGGAATGGACATGTTTGTTGCCATTTTTGAGTTGAGCAGAAGTGTTTGATCCTGTGTGATCCCATACACCACAGAATGCCAGGCCTTTCTATCCTCCACTGTCTCTTGAAGTCTGTCCAAGTTCATGCTCATGGTTTCCATGATACTATCTATACCACTCCTCTTTTGGAACCCCCTCTTCTTTTTGCCTTCAATTTTTGCAACATCAGGGTAGTTTCCAAAGAGGCTTGTCTTCTCATTATGTGAGCAAAGTAGGAAATGTGCTAGTAGAGGAGGAGAGATTGAAAATAAGTGAAAGGGTTATGAGCCTGAGGAACTGGGGTGGAGGAGGAAGGAATACACTCTACATAATGGAGAAGGTAGGAAGAGAAAAATGTTTGAGGGTAAAGATGAGTACAAATTCAGGAATGTTGAGTTTAAGATATTGTGGGATACTGAGTCAAGCTATCCTACAGGTAATTCATAAAGTTGAACTATAGCTCAGTAGAGGGATTAATAATGTGTGTATGTGTGTAGATAGATAGATAGATTGATAGATAGATACAAACATATATACAGTATATGTGCATATACATACACACAGCTAACACACACATGCATATGTGTGTAGATGTGTGCATACTTGTATATATGTAAATGTGTCTATACACACATATAATCACTAGAAAGATTTAGGCTGTGTAGATAAATATGTGTGTGTACCTTATGTATACAGTGAATGTTATATAAGTGTCCATATATATATAATGTATAAACATAACATACATGTATCCATGTATATGTGTGTGCATGTATCTATCTATGGCTGTGTATATATACATACATGCACATGCTTATACATATACACACATATACATGTGTGTGTTTGGGAATGATCTTCATTGAGATAACTCACTCCATGAGTATGATGATACTATAGAGGGAAAAGAGAAGAGGACCCAATTCAGAGCTTTAGGATATATGCTAGTTATTGGGTCTAACATGGATGTAGAACCAACAAAAGATAATCAGCACTACTAAGACAGGCAAAGGCAGAATCAGTGGAAAAGAGTATCATGAAAATCTAGAGACTAGCTGGGCATTGTTGAGCATACTGGTATTCACTATTATGGGGAAAGCTGGAGCTGGTAGAGTTGATTAATTTCAGTTAAATGTTTAGGTCAAAGTCTAGATTACAGGTTAAAATATCACAGGAAGGGAAATAGAGGCATTTAACATGGACAGATATTTCAAAAATCTGAAGTAAGAAAGGAAGAAGATTTAGAATTATATCTTCATCATAATTTAGAAGCTGATTCTCCCCATCTCCAAGCATTTTCCACTCTTTTCCTTTACTCACTTTGAAATGACTGTTTAGTGCCACTAAAATCATTCCATTGACAATTTGGTTTACAAGTAATTCTTCAATTCTATATCCATTGCATACAGAGAGGTTCTATATGCACATATTCCTGAGAGAATACCTCCCTCTCTTCTTCCCAATTAGTACTGAATGCCAAAGCAAATCTGCTTCTGCAGGCAGACGGCAGAGGGAAAGGAAATGAAAACAAAAATGCACAACATATAACAAGGGCAGCTGATGTCTAGAGTGTATGAGATATAATTAGCCTTCAAAAAGGTCTTGAATTTATCTAATTATATCTGATTAAGAATGACAGAAAGTCATTATAGAACATGAGTTTACTATGCTTCTCATCTCTGTGAAGCAGGGAATGCAAGATAAGTCAGTTTTCTTGGATAGATTTTTCAGCTAGATGAAATTTGAGGATGAGAGAGAGTAGAGGTAGCTTGCTTGTAATGAGAAAGAAGTTGTGGTGTTTTCTGAAGCTTTTTCCAAATTAAATAGAGTGTAATAAAAATAGTTTGGTATATATCACCCCCCCAAACCCCATTATACTCAATGGCATTTGAAGACAGGACGTTGGCTACCAACATTGTTAAAAACATCCTCATCCTCATCCTCATCTTTAGTGAAAACTTTTCAAGCTAACTCCCTACCATGCTGCCTGCTACAAAATCTACAAGTGAAGACACAGAGTTTCTCACAAAAGCAATGCTTTGGAACGTGGTCAACAAACAGCCATAGAACAACTGGGTGTTGATTTCCATGTGAGGATTGAATCAATGTCAAAGACTCAAAAATCCATCATAATAAAAGACGACACTTAAAATGTATGAATAAGAATTATCAACTATACTATTTCTATTTCTTTCATTTTTATGCAGTTGATATGATTTTATGATATTATTTTAGGCAATCATGATATAATATAGTAGATACATATGACTCTGGAAAAACTACTGAAGATTATAGTGTTCTTTAATGTCTTCTTTTAAAAATCCATGCTTAAAAAAAGAAATGATTTAACTAACAGTAACAGTGATTAATTTTAACAATGACTCACCTCTTTGATATGAGAGAAAATTGAGAGATGTATATAACAGAGAAGACCAGGAAACCCCTCCCTTCAAAGCTATATAAAAAAAGTTAACAGTAAAGCAAAATATTATTTTTTTTCTGAAGAACACAAAGAGAATAGTCACTAAATATCTCAAAGATGGAATGTTTGGTGTCAAGCACATATAAGATCTGATTTATTAGAAAATCCAAATTAAGCTTTCTTTTTATTTTCTAAATCCAGTTAAAGGAATTGCTATAAGGAGATATCATCAAAAAACCCAGAAAATTCATAAATATGCATTCAGCAGGAGTACAAGATAATAGTTTAACAATATAATATCAAATAGACACGCTCAAAACAGACAAAAATCACAACATTCATACTGATTTTTTTTCACTGCCTGTCACATGGATACATAGTACCTCAAAATGCCAATGGGCATTCATAAAGCTAGTTAGAGAGCCAGAGAAAATGATAATGACTTCCTTCTTTGGTTGTATCTGATTTGATTACAAACTAATTTCAGCATAAGTCATATAATCATATATTGCTTCTAAATCATTAATTGAGAATCTTCTGAATCTGTTATACCTTTCTCTATGATTCAGCTGTAAATGTTTACTCATTACAAACCTATCATGCCAATGTACTTGGCTATCTCCTGTATACTTAACTTATTACAAAATGTGTTTTATATGCACACATGTATGTGTGTATGTTCATATATTCATATAAGTAATTGTATGTATACATATATGTATTGCAGATTCATCTTATTTCTTGATTACCATTAGATTGTAATCTCTTAGAGGGCTGGGTTAGTTTTATCAAGGTGTTATTCTTGTGTAGCAGATGAAATTTAACACAGGTAATTGACAAATGTTTGTTAAATTAAGCTGAATTATATTAAAACTTTTAAATCAGAAACTGTCCTTGGATAAGAATTTGGTGCAGACATGAATAAAAAAAGAAAGAGATAAAAAGTATTTTAGCAAATGTTCCCACATATCAAAAAATCAACATTAAGTGGAATGTTTCAGACCCTTTCATCTTAAAAAGCCCACCCAGTAAAACAGAATCTAGTCAAAACATCTCTTTCTAAGAAATAAAATTTAAATAGGAAGAATGAACTTCTAATCCCCTTTTAAAGGAAACAAAACCTTGGGAATTTCATCAGAAAACAAATTTTATATCATAAAATACTTCAAATGGGTTGTTAAGCATTAATCTTGTATTTCCCTAACTATCCTGAAACTCCAACTTCCTTGATGAGCCTGTTGACAAGAATACAAAGGCATAGGAAAGGCAGAGATTTCTGAGAATGTCTCTTTTTGTTGTCTTATTTTCTTAGCAGTTACAAAGAAATGCTGATTTTGTATCTGAGCATTCATTTAAACCATGTCTAATAGAAGTTAAAAGTAACTATTTAAGGATGATGCCTATCATCCAAATTTGGTGTTTTTGTCAAATGTGATGATAATTTACTGATTAATCAGCTCTACCAAGCCCCGGATTCTTGAAGACAGTATCAATAAAGTTCAGATTCTTTTAGTGGGTACCACACCAGAAATGCTGACAGCATAGGTTTAGTGATTTGCTGCCCAACTGTCATCTGATTACTTTTTTTAATAATAATTACATATATATATATACATATGTGTGTGTATATGTATTTTTTTTAACATATGATTTTAAAACTTTAAATTCTAGATTCTTTCCCTTCCTCCCTTGTCACCCACCCCCACTGGAAAGACAAGCAATTCAATACAGGCCTCACATGTGTAGTTACACAGAACATTTCCAAAATGGGCATATTGTGTAACACTGATGATATTTCCCTCCTTTCTAGCCCACCCTCCACTTGTTCTACTCTCTACTTTGCCCCTGTCCCTTTACAGAAGTGTGTGCTTCTAACAACCCTGCCCCCAAACCTGCAATCCCATCCATCATCCCCCCTCGCATCCCCTTTCCCCTACTCTTCTGCAGGGCAAGAATACCCATTTTAGAGGGTATGTCATTCCCTCCCTAAGCCACATTCAATGAGAGTAAGGTTTACCCATTACCTTTTTGCCTTCCTGTTCTTCCCCTCCATTGTAACAGTTATGCATTGCCTCTTCTGTATGAAATGATTGACCCCATTCTGTCTCTCCCTGTCTCCTCTCATTCTATTCCTCTCCCACCTCTTAATTTCACCTTTTAAAATATCACCCCTGCCTATTCAATTTATCCTGTGCCCTTGGTCTATGTACACATATATATACACACACTCACATATGTATTCTTATGCATATATGCCTTTCTATGTATACATATGTGAATGTATACAAAAATACATTGTCCCTTTTCCATGTTGGCATGTAAATAGTTCAACTTTGATAAGTTCCTTATGATTTCTTTTCCATGTTTACCTACTTGTGCTTCTTGTGTTCAAATGTCCAATTTTTTATTCAGTTTTAGTTTTTCCCTCAAAAATGTTTGAAAGTCCTCCACCTCACTGAATGACCATTTTTTCCTTTGATACATTATACACAGTTTTGCTGGATAGGTGATTCTTGGTTTTAATCCTATCTCCCTTGATCTCTGGAATATAATATTCCAGGCCCTCTGCTCTCCTGATGTAGAAGCTGCTAGATCCTGGGTGATCCTGATTGTGTTTCCACTGTATTTAAATTCTTTCTTCTTGGAAGCTTGTAATATTTGTTCCTTGATCTGGGAACTCTGGAACCTGGCTATAACATTCCTAGGACTTTTCTTTTTGGGATCTTTTTCAAGAGGTGATCAGCAAATTCTTTCAAGTTCTATTTTGCCCTCTGGTTCTAAAATATCTGGGCAATTTTCTTTAAG
>CM053583.1:107603200-107625039 GCA_028627135.1 Pseudochirops cupreus
GGATCTTTTTCAAGAGGTGATCAGCAAATTCTTTCAAGTTCTATTTTGCCCTCTGGTTCTAAAATATCTGGGCAATTTTCTTTAAGAATTTTTTGAAGGATGCTTTCTTGGTTCCTTTTTTGATCATGGCTTTCAGGTATTGCAATAATTTTTAAATTTTCTCTCCTGGATCTATTTTCCAGGTCAGTGGTTTTTTCAAGGAGATATTTCACATTGCCTTCTATTTTTTCATTTCTTTGGATCCGTTTAATAGTATCCTTATTTCTCATAAAGTCATTTGCTTCCATTTGCTCCACTCTAATTCTGAAGATATTATTCTCTTCAGTGAGCTTTTGAGATTCTTTTTCCATCTGTCAAATTCGACTTTTTAAGGCATTCTTCTCCTCACTGGCTTTTTGGGCCTCTTTTGTCATTTGAGTTAGTCTGTTTTTTAAAGTGTTATTTTCTTCAGTCACGTTGTTGACCCTCTTATCATGATTTTCTTGCATCATTCTCATTTCTCTCCCCAGTTTTACTCCACTTCTCTTATTTGGTTTTCAAAATCCTTCTTAAGCTCCTCTGTGGCTTGTAAGCAGTCTACATTTTTCTTGGAAACTTTTGGTGTGGAAGTTCTGACTATGTTGTCTTCTTCCCATTCCATACTTTGATCCTTTTTGTTCCCCAAAAAAGGAATCTAAAGTTGGATTGCTGTGGTTTCTTTGCTTCCTTTGCCTACATATGTTGCCAGTCAGTTACTTGACTTTTGGGCTCAGCAGAATTCTGCTTTAAGAGGGGAGAGCTCTATCCCAAATTGCTGGGGTTTTCACCACCACTTCTCTGCAGCCCCCTGCAGCTTTGGCTCACTGAAAACGCATCTCAGGACCACCAGCCAAGAACATGATCTTGATCCATGCAGCTCAAGGCAAGAGCACTTAGCCTCTGAATGATCACTTGCCCCCACTGCAATTTGGTGGCCGGGAGCTTTTGAAGCAGCCATGTGGAGGCAGCTGCAGTATCGGTGCTTCAGACTGCTTCTAGCTCTAGAGGCAGTCAGCCAGACCCTCTCCCCCAAATTTAGCTGAGTTCCACTGACCTTTTCCCTTTCTCCTTGACATTTGTGGGTTGGTAATTCTGAAAACTGCCACAGCTGCCAGTAATCTATTCTTCTGAAAGCTCCAGCTGGGGCTTCTCCTGGATGGTCTGGGGCTGAAACCACATGGGGCTGGGCTCTGCTCCCACCAGGCTGTGATTAGCCCTTTCCATACATCTGCTGGGCTGCCTTTGGTGGGAACCTGGTTTCTTTGTCATTTCATGAGTTCTGGAGCTCTAAAATTTGTTTAGAGTCATATTTTATAAGTATTTTAAGTGATAATGCTGGGAGCCATGCAGTTCTCCTGTTTCTATGCCACCATCTTGACTCTGCCTCCCCACCCCGCAATCTGATTACTTTCTTGGAGATATCTGGAGAAATAGCCATTGGAAAGTTTGACTGAATGGAGCTTTTTGTCTATTTGGGGTGTTGGTTTTGCCCATTGCAATTCTATGATACCATGTGTTGACGCATCCAAGTCATGATCTATTTTAGTGTGAAAAGCTCAACACAAATACATTTAGAAATCTTTGATACACTGAAGTACTCAGGAAGTCATGGAACCAAAACTGCTATGTGCTATGTTCACTTACTCCTAAGTGCACAATAACCCAATTTGATCCAATTCTTGCAGGGCTTTATGAGCAGAATTGTAAAGGATCCTTTCTGGGTAAAGAGCTTTTTTGTTCTGATGACATATGGGTAAATTGTAAGCTACTTATGTGATGACTTGATATGTTTTATATATTTAGATCCCCAATACTGCTTCACATTTTCTCAATAAATAATTGTATTGAATAGAAGTGGATGAATTTATAGTCCTTTCCCCCTATTTACTGTACAACATATTATAAAATTTGCTACACTGTAGGCCATTTCTTAACTTTTTATGTTATTGACCATGTCAACAGTTAATAAAACCTTTAGACTCCTCACAACAATGCATTTAAATGCATAAGCACAGGATTACAAAGGAACTGAAAAACTAGTGAAAATAAAGATATGATTCCTTTCACAGACCCTCTGAAATCTATGCATGAAATCCCTTGAGATGTATGGAACCCATCAATATTTAGAACACTTGCTCTAGAGCAATAAAGATGTCATATGCAAATAGGAATTTTGAAAATGACAACATAGCAGAGATGTTACCAACACAGCATAGAGGCCAGAGAGTCAGCCTTGGGGTTGGGAAAATCACAATTCAAGTATGACCTCTTACATATAGAGACTGGGTGACTCTGGGTAAGTCACTTAACTGTTAAGTGCACTCAAACAACTCTCTAAAACTATTAAGTTGTGGAGATAAAATTGAGAAATTCTAAGAAATAGGGAAGACTATAAAGGCATAGAATATTCCAGAACCAGAAGAAAATCAACTTTCATTTCTGAACAGAAATTATGTTCCCTTCTCATGAGATAGCATAAAGTTAATCTGTTGAGGCTCATCTAAATTAAAACTCACAGGGGACTCATATACATAAAAATCATATCACTTTTGAATTAAAAAAAAAAACTTCATTGAAGTCCTTCTCTAATACTTCATCCTGAAATTTAAATGTGTTCTTGTGTTCTAATAGAAGATATCACAAATGCAAGAAATAGTTGGTCTTACAAAGCTAAAGAGACTTCAAGAAAGTGCATTGAAATGACCTGTGTCAGCTCTCAATACAAGAGAGTGGAAAATAAAGGAATAAACATTTATTAAGGACCTACTGCATACCAAGTCCTGTGCTAAGTCCTTTACAAATGTTATCTCATATCAGTGATGTTTAGAGAGATTCATCACTCAATAACATACTAGTTAAGTTTAGAGAGAGAGTCATCATCAGAGGATTATGTTTTTTCCCCATCCCCCCATCATGGCAATTAATGTGCATGAAGATGTAGAGAGGTTATATGCTACACCTTTGGAATGAGTACCCACTGTGGTGAAATAATAGATCTTTTGAGAATGTATTTAATGATCCTTTTTAAATAGTGCCTTTGTTATTCATGAACATAGGGAAAGGATAAGGAACAACATTTCAAGCATTTTTTATAGTGCCTACTACAAGGTAGGTACTATTGTAAGTGCTCTTACAAATACTATCTCATTTGATCCTCTCAACAACACTTTTTAGGTAGGTGCTGCTATTATGCTCATTTCAAAATTGAGGAAAATGAGGCAAATAGAGGTTAAGTGACTTGCCAAGGGTCACACATATATGAAGTTTCTGAGGCCAGTTATGAACACTCTATTCATTGTACCACCTAATTACCTCAGGGTAGAAATCTGAAACCTAAAGATTGCCAAAATTGCTAGTGAAGTAGCTTCTGCCTTTTCAAAAGTATCTCTTTTTCTATAGCCAAGTAATGGAGCCAAAACCATAGCTATTAATTGACTGTTTTATATATATATATATATTTATTTATATATTTTTATTTATATATATATATATATATATATATATATATATATATTTGAAACTATAACTGGCATTAGATTTTAATAAATGCTGAGATCCCAGGATCATAGATTCAGGAGTGAAAGGGACCAGAAAAGTCATGAAGCATTTCCATATTAAATACATGGGAAATGATGAAAGCAGTTGTTAACACTCATTTGAAAGGAACAATGAGTCATTTGCCGCTCATTTTTACTGTGTACATCTCTAGGTGGATTCCAAATGATAAAACTGAAGGTATTGTCATTAAGACATAATTCATAACCAGGAGCACATGCCCCCCAAAATCCCCAAAAAAATTCTCTCTAAGACTATAAGGGATTTATATCAGCCTTCACTGAAGCAGATATGCTAATAGTACATACATGATCATTTCAAGAAGCAATAAAGCTTAGATATTCATATTAGATTATTGTTCATTTCATATTATAGTTTAATCTCTTCCTCTATATATTTTAGGACAAACAGACAACCTGGATTTATGAAGGCAACCATAAGTTTTAGTTTTATGTTCCAGATGCTTTACAATATGCTTTACAGGTGCTTTACACTTTCCCCTTATATTTTACTTCAAAATATCTAAAGACAGACAGTGGAGTATACTGACAAAATTATTGGACTTGGTATTCTGAGAACTGAATTCAAGTCCTGTCTTTGGCTTGTATTAGTTACACTATGGGAAATAATTATAACAATCCAAATCCTCAGACACACAGGTCACACACACACACACACACACACATATACATGCACAGATGTGTATGTACAAATACATATGTATAATAGTTTGCTGATGTGTTTATCTTTACTCATTTAAAGTTTAGACCTAGGATATTTTTGGCTTAGTGACAACAGGCATAGGAATAAAACTTGAAAACCTTTCCACTTTCTGGCTCCAAAGACATACCACTTTCTATTTCTCATGATTAAAATAATAAGCATTTTGGCTTGAGGCTATATAGTAATGGATAGATAGGTGATAGATAGCTAGAAATATATAAAGATAAAATTAGAGATATAGATCTATTGTGACTATGGCCAAGTCACGACTTCTCAGTGCCCAACAATCTTTCTAGGACTCCATATTATAATAAAGTCACTTATTGTGATGGTAATTAATTTAAATTTGAAGACCCCCTTTTCCTTATGTCAAGTAAGCAGGTACTTAGCCCTTAGTAACTAATCAAACCTTTGTGGCCAAGAGGCAGAGGGTGTGAACTCTGTCTCCTGTTGCTGACATAAATTTGTGGTGGCCTTCTCAGCAAGAAAGCTCAGCCTTCCAGGCAGCCTTCTGGGAAGCAACTTCAGCCTTCACCAAATTCTGGTCTCATAGAAAACTCCAACTCAGTTCTTAGTCTAGCAAGTAGCAGCTCAGTTTCCAGATGCTGGGAAAATTCTGCTTCCTCCACCAGGAGCCCACCAGGAGAAAAAATTCTTGATTCTGACTGTCAGCTCTCAGGGGCTCTTCTTACATACACACAAAGCATTGGCTTCCTGTTTCAGCTAGACCATTCCTGTTATGTCAGCAATAGGAGACAGAGTTCACACTCTCTGCCTATTAACCACAAAGGTTTGATTGGTTACTAAGGGCTAAGTACTTGCTTATTTGACATAAAAAAGAGGTCTTCAAATTTAAATTAATTACCATTACATTTATCTAGATCAGTGGAAGGATTTTCCATACTGAAAGGTCCCCAAGCCAACACAGTCCCAGGTATAAAACTAAATGAATAAAATTAATACACATCAGTAAACCGATAGATAGATAGACAGATAAATAGATAGATAGATAGATAGATAGATAGATAGATAGATAGATAGATAGACGGATGGATGGATGGATGAATGGATAGAAGGATGGATGGATGGATAGATGTTATAGCCTGGAAAAATGTGTTTTTATTCACTTTTTCCTGATATAGATACTTTCTCCAACCTTTCTGTTAATGTAAATTTCATTGAGGACCTTTTGTATCTTTCAGACTCTTGATGTACATTAATACAGTCAAACAAGATTGGGATTTCCTAGAAAATATCACTAATTAATAGTAAATTAGATTCTCCTAGACCCCAGAAAATAACATAAATCAATGCATGACCTGTCTTACACTTAAGAATATACCAAATGCTTAATAAACCATTGAGCAAAATTATCTTTCTAGGGAGAGGTATTCTCGGATTGATATTCTTTCACCATGTAAATGGCAGAAACTTTGAGAAGCATCTTCAAGGATGTGTCTTCCCCCTCAAAAAAATGTTATAAAAAACAATCACCACCACTGAAACAGACAAGATTTTATATTCTCTACGACACTTATTTGTGTGATAATAAAAATGTAATATGCTTTTTAAAAATGAGTGGTTTTTTTTCCACTTTTCCTTTCATTGAAGATCATATAGCACATTTTCACAGATGGCAGAGAGGAAATAGTAAGGATGCAAATTGGTCAGTGCTAAGATTTCCTTTGTAGAGGAATCCATCCACTGTTAATCTAATTCTTTAAATCTCATAATTTTTGAGAATTCTTAATTTATTTTTTGTAATTATGCTCTTAATGATGACGTTAAACATAGCTCTAGCAATGATTTCTTCTTTACAATTAAGTGCAGTTACTTTTCTCAATATCATTTTCTTAAGTGACACTGTCATTTTCTCATAATATAAGAGATTGAATCTATGAGTTACTGTTCTACTGTCATCTATTTAGTGGAAAATACTTTAAGAATATCAAAATATCTGTTCTCTTGAAAAACTCTTTTTTTTAAAATTCATTTTAGGTTCATTCACAAATGTTTATGAGATGAAATACCTTAACTGTAGTTTATGCAATTCACTCACTGAAGAATCATTTTCTCCTCAACTGCATGTGACTTTACGTGGCAAAATTATTCCTATTCTTCCATCACATTACTCCAAATATTTTTTTTCAAATAAGCTTGTGTGATACAGTAATGTAGTGGTTGGCATCAGTATTTCTCTTTTTTCTAAGATAATTAGAAATTTACTAGATGTCTATTTGGTTCTCATTCTGGTAACTTTTGCATCAATTAAACTTCTCAAATAAATGGTACTACAATCAGTATTTTCATATTTTACATTTTTTTTTACTTTGACTATGCTTTACCCCAGTCACGTTAAAGTTAATAGAATCATACATATTGTCCTTCCTAATCTTCATCACCTATTCTATTTCAATGTTTACATTTACCTTTATTCTTTCTAATAAATAACTGTATAGAGACAACAGATACTGAAATATGATAACTAGTTATTAATTACATCCATTAAGTCAATTTCATGTTTGCATTTGTTTATGATATAGGTAGTTACTTCATGGGGACTTCTGAACCACATGAGCAAAAGATAGAGATTTTTTTCTGAGCCTTGTGACCTCCCAAGCCTCTCCAAAACAGAAAATATGCACCAAAGTGAAACTACTTCAGATGTCTCCATTGTCTGGTACTCTAAATCCAAAAGAAGGTCTAAAAAAAATATGAACTTATGTCCACTGATGCTTACATCATTTCGTCCTCCTCACCTATCTCCCATTCTACCAGTATCAAGGCTACATAAGCTGATATAAGGAAAAGACACAGACTTACCAAAAAACAAAAACCCAAACTCACTCCCTCACCCATGCCAGAGTGTCTCGTTCTTATTTCTAGTACCACAGAGACCATGGCCTCAGGCCGGAAAATTTATCCTGACCAAGATAGATAGCCAGACTATTTGTAGAGTCTCAAGAGCAAAAGCCTGCCAGGGATCACAACCCTTTAGCAGTAGTGCTACAAAGCACCAAATTGCCTGCAGCCCACAAAACCTAAAGAATATAGGGAATAGAATAAAAACAACAACAGGATTATGTGTATATGGGGAAGGAATTCTGTACAGCATTCCACTACACACACACGCGCACACACACACACACACACACACACACACACACACACACACATCTATATCTATATACCCACTTTGGGGCAGAAACTTGAGTTGGTGAACTGTGAATTTCCAAGTGTGGGACCAGGCTGAGAGTCTTTGAGTTCCATCTTCCTAGGAGACCAGTCAGAAGGGAAGGTGTGAAAAAAAAATGACTGACATAAAAAAATAATGGGAGTAGAAACTGAAATTACTAAAGTTTTCACAAATAATAAAAATAATAAAACTCAAAAAACAAGCAGATAAATCAAAGCAGAAAACACTAACAACAGAAGGAAATATAGCCTTCACATTTACTAAATGAGTTCAGGCATCTATTGATACATACTGTAAAACAAAGCAAAATGATGCAATACTTGATGAAACAAAGGACACTATGGGATTTGAGGAGAACATGGAACCACAACACAATTTTCCTGAGTGGCTCAAAAGAAAAATAAGAATGATGAGAGCAAAATTTATGACTTTCACAGCAAAAGTAACAGCAGAACAGAAAAACTGAAATCATTAATGGTAAGTCTCACTAAAGATACAAAAGGGAGAAGTTTAGCTTGGGAATTCAAAATCACAGAAGTAAAGGACAATCTGGAACAGAAGTAAAATGACATTAGGAAAATATGCTTACTATGCAAGTAAAACATACTGATCTCAAAGACAGGATGAGTAGAGGCTACCTAAGGATCCTAGGTCTCCCACAAGAGCACAGAAGGAAAACATACACACGTGCGCGCGCACACACACACACACACACACACACTTAAAACCAAAATAAAGGGATAACAGAAGAGAACTATCCAGGACTCTGAATATAGAAAGTGAAATATTAATTGAAAGAATTCATACATCACCTCCAAAAAACAGTTTTTAAATTCCAAGACACATAGTGGTTAATTTTAAAAATTCAATATAGAAACAGCATGTTCTATAGGTGATCCAGAGACATTTAAAATATGAAATTATTTTCTGTATCCAGTGTTTTGAAACCCTATCCTTGAAATATTTATGATACATAGACTTAAGATTTCCAAGTATGTTACAAATATTCCAAGCATTTCATTTTTTACTCTGTGCCATATTATGGAAGAGGACTTCACATTGTTCTCTATATACACTTTTGCATGGAAATCAATGAAAATCAAAGTACATGTAGACTTAGTTGGGAGATCCATTTTAAGTTATTCATAGAACTGATTTTTTTCACTAATTTTTTTTCTACTTACTTTTTCTACTTTTCTACTGATTATGTACAAAAAGGTTGGTTTATAACTCTAAAGTACATATGTGGTTATCTATTTCTTTACATTTATCACTGACACTGCTTGGACACCTTGACCAAGAATCTCATAATATACATCTTATTATCTTTAGTATCATGTAACTGACTTTGTTAATGCCTTTATGTGTCTCACAGAGTAGAACCTTTGAGGCTTATTTCTACTTAACTAGGTGGCACAGTGGATACAGTGCCAGGCTTGGGGTCAGAAAGAATCATGTGTGACCCTGGGCTAGTCAATTAACGTGTTTGTCTCAGTTTCTCTTCTTTAAAATGAGCTGGAGAAGGAAATGACAAACCACTCCAGTATCCTTGACAAGAAATGTGGTCACAGAGTCAGACATGAATGAAAATGACAAAACAAAACAAAAAAAATTATTTAGCTACCAAGTCTTTTATATAACTTTCTTTAGGAGAGTGTCAATTCATTCCAATTGGCCATAGTTTGTTGTATGTATACTTACAGATATATTAGTGTTGATGGGTATCCAAAGTAAGAATGATATGATTCTATCATTTAATTTATCTACCACACCCATCATTCTGCCTCTATTATGGTAAATCAGAAAAGGGCTATATATGACTGAGGTCCATATTGTTTCTGTACCTTTTTGATAGCCCTCATGCCACCAAAATTCTGGTGATAAACCTCTCCATATTTATGTTGGTTAGTCTTTAAACAGAATGAATGTGGTCTGTCACTGGGCCATAGTTCAAGTCATTTTTTTGGTTGGTAGACCCTCTCTGAAGTTCTGCCAAATTGGAATAACCTATGAGAAACTAGGGTCATGCTGATATCACAATAAAGTATCAGGGTAGAACATTGGAAGACCACTAATTATTAAAGTAGATGACTATCTTCCCTTAAACATTTAAAAATTCCAAACATAAAAAAATCCTATACTATTCATGGTCACCTAATCTTAAACAACGAAAAAGGAAATCATATCTAACCTTTTCTAAATGGAATATAAATCTTTATCAGTATACATGCCAACAGTTGCAACTCTGAGAGCAATATCTAGGGGCAGAGGGAGGACTAACTTTCCAAAACTCATCTGCTTCTTGGCATTCTAATATAAAGAGATTTGTTTGACCTATGATTAAACATGCCATGTAGATTTGACTTTGATCCTGAGAAGAATGAAGAATTCTCTAATTGTCCTGTGGTTGGGACAATTGTAGGCAATTGTGGCTAAAAATATGACTTTTGTAAAAATTTCTTTTGAAGATTTATGTCATGTATATTCGCTCTATCAGCATTGCAGGACTAAAGCAATGGAAGGCACATATGTTGTTCTTCAGAAATAACTAAATATTCTTGATATGCCTTCATCTGTGTAAGCTTTCAAATTTTGTTCAGCTTAGGCTTTTTAAAAACAAAAAAAATAGGGGCAGAGCCAAGATGGCAGCATAGGAGGAGCAAAGTATCACAGCTGCCACATAGCCACTTCAAAATACTCATAAAATATGACTCTAAACAAATTCTAGAACTCTAAAATGCACACAAATATACTTTCTGCTAAAGGCAGCTTGGCTAGGAGGCACCATCTCAGGGCTGGAAGCCGAAACCAGCCCAGCCTGAAACAGTGCCTTGGCCCTGGGGGCAGCTGGATGAGCTGAGCTGCAGCTGGAGCAACAGAAGAGGGGATCTGTGGCAGCTGTGGCAGTTTCCAGAATTATCAAGCCATAAAGAAAAAAAAGGACTAAAAGGTTAGTGGAACTCGGCTAAAAATCGGGGGAGAAAAGCAGGTCCAGCCAAACCGCCTCCAGGGCAAGGAAGCAGCAGAAGTGGAGGTCCTGCACCCGCCTCCACATTACCGCTTCGGAGCTCCTGGGCTTCAGACTGCAGGGAGGCCAAGCGATCGTTCAGAGGCCAAGTGCTCTCGTGTCGAGCGGCCTGGATCCGGATCGTGGTCTTGGGTGGTGGTCCTAGGTGTCTTTTCAGTGAGCCAGAGCAGGAGAGGGCCCCAGCACCCTCCTAAAAGCTCTGGCAGCTTCCATCACAAAGATATACCTCAATGTGTTTAGCCATTCCTCAACTGGGAAATGATGTGTATTCATATAAATTAGACAAAGCAATTTGTATATTTGAGAAATGAGACCTTTATTTGAGAAACATTTTTGGAAGATTCTGAATTTTCTGCTTTCCCCTCCGAACTTAGGTATGTTGCTTTTATTTGTACAATTTTATTAAAAAATATTAATACAATAAAATAATCCATTTTATACCTCTCAATGCTTTCTACCTTTTCTTTATTCAGAAATTGTTCTCCTAACCATAAGTTCAATACTAATATTCCATGTTCTCTTAATTTTCTCATAACACACACACACACACACACACACACACACACACACACACATATTTATATCCATTTTAATCTTGTCTTGGTAAATGTTTTAAGATATTGTTCTATGCTCAATTTCTACAGACTGCTTTCCAGCTTTGCCAACATTTTTCTTACCAAATAATGAAATTTTATTTTAAAAACAAATCTTTATTTTTGTCAAACACAATGTCACTATAATAATTCATTACAGTGTATTATATCTCTACTGTATTCCATTGGTCTACCTTTCTTTTTTAATCAAGTATCAGATACTTTTAAGAACGACTCCCTTATAATATAATGTAAGGTCTAGTACTGCAAAACCTCATTGTTTTACCTTTTTATTAGTCTTTTTGAGATCTTTGAAATTTTATTCATCCAAATGAATTTTATTCTTGATTTTTTTTCTAACATTATTTTTCTTTTTAGTAATTTAGTTGGAATGTCATTGAATAAACAGAACAGTTAAGTAAAATTCTTAATTTTTTATTACATTGGCTTTGCCTACCCATGAACAATTGCTATTTCTCCAATTAATTAAATCTGCCTTTATTTGTACAAAAATGATTCATATAGTTCCTTGATCTGATTTAGCAGGTAGACTATCAGTTATTTTATACTATATAGAATGCTAGGTCTCAAGTTAAGCTGACTGTAGTTTCACAGTATTTAAATTGTGGGTGTGTGTTTCTGTGTGTTTCTGTAATGAATTTGAAGATCTTCCCTGTCCCTTGTATTGGCAAGCTAACAGGTACTTAGCACTTAGTTTCAAGTATTAAGACTCAGAACTTGTAAATCCCACAGTGTGATAGACTTGTTGACAACATAGGAAAGGGCAGAACAGGGAGGAGCTAATACCTTATAAAAGGAAAGGACCAAGATGAGAGAGGCCAGAACTTCTGGGAGCAAGCATCGGGAGGCTGGGCTGCTACTGTTGGAGAGACTGAAAAGAACTGAGAACTGAACTGATAACTGAGAAGAGAAATGAGAAATGAGGACTGATCTGAGAATTGAGAAGAACCGAGAAAAGAGAAGAGAGGAGAATAGGGAAGAGGCACAGCTGTGATGTGAGTACTTTGTCTGTCTGTGTTGATGTTACTTTGTCAGATTCATCTCCTGATTAAGGATGGTGCTGTTGTTATAGAAGCCCTGAGACCTTGCTGCTGGTTCAGAAGCCCTGAAAGAGGATTTTCTTGTTGCATGTTTACAGAAATCCTGGAGGAGGGTCTTGCTGATGTTTTCATAGGCCCAGGGACTATACTGATGATTTCTGTTGATTCCTCAGATCTTGTTGTTGGGTCTGTGTTGATTTCATAGGCAGAAAGTGAATTGATGAGGGTGCTGACAATGTTCTTTGAATGTTATTGTGGCTTTGTTAAGCTTTGTTTTCCCGATAACAGAAACTGTGAAGGACTTGAGGTGGACCAGACACTGTAAGCTTCAATATGTAACAGGAACTGCATAGGAAGCTGGACAAAGAGCTGAGAGCTATCTGCCTTTGAATCCAGATGGCAGTTGGATAAATTCAGCAGGAGCTGGGACTATAGAAGTGGAATCATGGAAACAGCACCTGCCTCAAGTCAAGATGAAAAGGCCTCTCCTTGAGTATTTAATGCAAACTGAAAAAAATTCATGATTCACTGTGGCCTAGGAGTGGAGAACTCTGACCTTTATATTTAGATGATTGAGTTAAGGACTTCTCCAATTAAGAAGAAAGAGGACTTTTTGATTGAAGAAATTAAGACAATGTGACCTAGGGGTGGAGGACTTTGACCTTTGTATTTTGTGTTAATTAAGGAGGCTTGCCTCTTAAGGATGACTGAATTAAGGGCTTACTAAATGATTGTGTTACTAAATGAATGTTATCTTTTGCTTAAAATTATGTGACCACTCTGTTGGAAACAATGTGGCCACTTAATGATAAGTTGTTAAGTTATAACATTATGAATGCTGTACTTTGATTTCTGTGAATGTTTTGCCTTAATTTGTTACTGAATAAATAGTGAGTTCACTATACTATATAATCAGAACCTTGAAAGCTATTCAAAGCAGCAGTCCTCTGGAAAGCTGTTGGTGCCTGGCTTTACATTGTGTCCATCCCACTGTGGAATTCATAAAATGCTGGGTCTTAATATTTGACAAAATTATGAACTTGAAACTAAGTGTAAGTACCTGTTAGCTTGCCAATACATGGGGCAGGGAAGATCTTCAAATTACCATTACCATTACAGTTTCTTGTAATAATTTCTCCTTAACTTGGGAGCTTTGAAACTTTGCTATGATATCTCTGTAAATTTTCATCCTGGCATCTCTTTAAGGTAGTGATTTTTTTCTATTTCTAATTTGTCCTCTCCTTATAGAACTTCAGAGCAGTTTTTCTTAATATTTTTGAAATATTGTATCAAGAGTCTTTTTTGGTCATACCTTTCAGATAGTACAAAAATTCTTTTATTGTCTCTCCTCGATTAGTTCTAATGATTGTTTTTTTTTAATGAGATGTTTCCCATTCTCCTCTATTTTTGTTAAATTTGTTAATTTTGTTTAAATATTTTTTAATGTCGTATAATGTCATTTACTTCCCCTTGACTAATTCTAGTTTTCAAGGGGGTTATTTTCCTCCTTAATTTTTTGTATTTCTTTGTCCAATTTATTGACTTTCTTTTCAAAATTGTCTTGATTTTCTTGGATTGCTCTTATTTTTTTCCTCATTATCCTTCAATCTCTCTTAATTGATGTTTGAAGTCCCTTTACTTAAGGTTCATTCAAGGACTCTTTTTAAGCTTGTGGCCATTTGATATTTCTCTTTAAATTTCGAATGATTTTTTTTTTGGTTCCACTTTTATCCTTAGAATATGAACCCAGATCTCCTCTATTCCCATAGTAGATGTCTATAGTTGGGTTCTTTCTCCTTTGCTTTCTCATACTATTTTTATTTTAGCAGTTTATTATTGCAATCAGGCTCTTGTCTCAAGGTTTCCTTCTTAGTATTATTTTCTGAATTCTGTCTAGAGGACCAAACTTGGGCATTCTTCTCCACCCCTAAACCATGGCAAGGGCCCCCAAGCATACTGTTCTACAATAACTCTCATTCCTTGCTCTCCCTCCCATGGTTTCAAACTTTAGATCATCTCTCTTCACTGTAATTGAGACAAACAATTCTGTTCTGCTCTAAGTACACAGACTCAGTAAAGTCCTCACTTGTCTGCTACCACACTCATCAGGTATGTGCTCCTTCCACCTTGCCCATAGCCACACCAAGGACTATGACTGTCAACACAGTTGGATCTGGCTTCAGAGACAGCAAAGGGCCCATCAATTTTCCCCTGCTCAGCTTTCTGACCCCAACACTGTCTATAAGGTGAAAGTTACTGCTGCCAAGGCTGCAGTCCTACCCAAGGTTTGTTTATTGATTCATCAGATTTGGCTTGTAGGTGTTTTCAGTTCACTCTAGCCAAACCACTGCCCCTGGAGATGTGATCTTTCCAAGGTCCTCTCAAGCTGTCTTAGAAGGACAACTTCTTTGCCCCGACACATATTTATTTCTTCCATATTGTGTTCACTTTAAGGTAATCTTCTTTCTTGTTTTTTTGAGGAAACTTAGAGAGACTGGTATTTTCTGACTTTACCATTTTCCCAGAATCCTCCATGATCATATATTGTTTATAGAATCTCTCCTGGGATGTGACAACAAACTGATGTAAGTCTCAAAAGGTTCATCTCTCCATAAACTTAAAAAAGGCTAAACAGAATATAACGATATTTTGTAAGCTATGTATATAATATTTTTAACCTATATTATATTGGTATTTGTAAGATTATTACAAATGAATATAATCATTTAAGATTTGGCTTTTATGCCAGTTAGAGGAACTGAATAGTATCAAATTTTAAAAATCATTGCTGTAACTATTAGAAATTGCTTTAATATAAAAACAGGCTTGAAAACACAAAACAAAAGCAAACTATTAGATAGTTTTAAAATACTATTTTATCAGTAAAAAAAAAAGTGAGAAATAACTACTCTCCCTCCTACATAGAATCACAAACAACTATCTGATTAATGCTGAACTAACATTTGCTAAATAACTATCATCATTTGATCCCCCATAAGCCAGGAGAATTAGCTGCATTTTTTATATTTAATTTAATTCTGAGAAAAATTAAAAATCAAGTCCAAAAGCATAAATGGCAATTTAAATTGATCTCATTCAAAACACTGGAGAAAAGAGGAAATTTATTTTACCACTTGAAAAACTGTAGTATTTTAATCTTGACATTTTTGCTTAGTTGGCTATTTCATAAATGTGTCATTTATTTTGTTAAAAAGGGCACCCTCACATCTGTTTTGAATTTGTGGTTATTCAAAATTCTTTGTTTCTTCTTTCTTATGCTATCTTGATCTACAGAATGGGGGATCACTGAAAAACTCCTTGTTTTGGATTTTCTATTGCATGAAGTCTCTAAACACCCACTGATTTATAAATGGTTAATTAATAATTTTTGTCATGCATTTGTTTTTGCTTGCTTTAAAAAAAAAACTGTATATGAGCATCAGTGATTATGCTTAATTATAAGAATACACTTTTTTACATATTCAGGGTTTAAAAATTCCACTAAAAACTGAAGATAATATTAGGACCACGCAGGGCATTCTAAATAGCTTTGCAATAAAAGGGAAAAGTGGGATTCAATTTAAACTATCTCAATCTCTCTCTCTCTCTCTGTCTGTCTGTCTGTCTCTCTCTCTCTCTCTCACACACACACACACACACACACACACACACACACACACACACACACACATGTTTAGGCCTTCTATGTAGCACAAGGTAAAAACCCATTTAAGGTATTTGTGTTGCTTCTGAACAGGTGAATTGTTTTCACATATTGGCAAAGATAAAAGTCAAAGGGGCCTTAAATGCAGACTTTCTGCTTTAGGGCTTATTCCCTAGGATGTTTCCTCCCATTTTCCCTGTCACAAAACTTCCATCAAAATTTAAGAAAACTGAGTATATACAGCAAAGACCAAACTGCCTCTTTTTCTCCTTGTCACTTGGGAGTAACTGTTGGAGAAGCCTAGAGTGTAAGCAAGGCAAAGTAAATGTTTCCCTTCTCTCTCTGTAATCCCATTTCCATTCTGCCCCTAACAAAACCATTTTCTATTGCCTGGCTTTCACATGTCATAAAGTACTACCCTGCAGCCACTTTCACAGCAACTGTTTCAGCCACTTTGTGTGCTTGTCAGATGGAGAGCTGCCACAGCTTGATTTATGAAGCCTGGCTTCTGAAAACCATTAGATGATAGAACTTTTCCCTTCATGTGAAACTTCACAGTTCCTTTATGAACTTAGGGGAAAAACAGTATCATAGATTGCTGGTCCTTAAATAAACAGAAAGGACACATACCATCACTGACAGATGAAAGGGTTATTATGAACATTAGAAAATTGGAGATTTGCCCCTGGCCCTGGCCCCTGGTTGGCTTGGGAGGCTCCCACCAGCCTTTTGTTCTGCTGCATCTCAGTTCTTTGAACCCATTACAGGAGATGAACTCTCTGCTCCCTCATGCAAGTGCCGCTATTCTGCAGCTAATTAATCATTGAAAAAGCACTATATAAATATGCATATTATTAATGAATACAGCGGATTTAATTAAAGTCAACACCCTTTTATGCCTTCTTCATCACTTTTATATCTCACTCATATTGGCAAGCAAAAGATTTGTCTGTGTTCAAATAAAATATATTTATGCAAGAAGTAGAAACAGGTCACTAGGGTAAGGGCAACATTCTCACCACCTGTTAAGTGATAAGCTTCTACCTGCCTTAGTAAATTAAAGCCTGGAACATAATTCTGTGGTGGGTCATCATTTAATGCTCACAAAAGGCAGTTATATGATATACTCCACTGGTTAAGTTTCAGCTCTTTGATTCTCTGCTACTCACACATTCAGAGATAGATATAGACAAAATCACAAGTGTACCTGTAGGTTGGTTTTTCTTTTCTTTTTCTTTTTTTTTTTTTTGTATTTTCATTTCTGACTCTTTTTGACCCTGGGGCCCATGCTATCTATGGGTTTTCTTGGCAAATATCTTGGAGTGGCTTGTCATTTTCTTTTCCAATATATTAAGGCAAATAGAGATTAAGTATCTTGCCCAGAGTCACATAGCTTATGTCCGATGCCATATTTGAAATCAGGTCTTCTTGACTCTTGGCTCAGTGATCTATTCATTGAGCCACTTAGCTGTCTCCTATTGTGTGGACTATTCTAGAGTTCCTTATGTTATAATTCCATCATTTTAACCCTTTTGTCTAGCATTATTTTCTATCATGATCATGTACCCTTTAATTGCCAAGAAACAATAGCATTAAAAGCACAGGGGCAGAGCTTTAAGAAACCTCAGAGATATTCTGGTCCAAACAGTTTTTTTAGAGAGAAGAAAACCAAGGCCCTCAAATACTAAATGAAGTAGGCCACTAAGTAGCCATGAAAGGCAGAATTGAAAGCCAAGCTTCAAATTGAAACTCTGAATCCTTAAACCCTTATCCCAGACCTTTCTTGACTCTCTCTTTCCACTAAAGATCAAATAACTTGTGTTATATCACTCAAAATCTTTTGAAGTAGAATGCTGATGTAGGTAATGAATTGATTTGAACTGAGATTCTGATATCGGAGAGGGAATTACTATGAGGTATTACTGTACCTCAGAGGTGATAAGTAAGGTCACAGACTTATAAATGTAGAGCTAGAAGTGACATTAGCAGGACTCAAGTTTAAATTTCTATTTTGTATGTGAGAAAACCAACATCTAGGAGGATAATATAACTTGCCCAAAGTCATACAAAAAGTGATGAGGGCAACATTTGAATTCAGATTTTCCTGATGAAATTCTAGAATTCTTTCAACTGTATTCTTTTATCTCTTCCATTTGATAAAAACACTCACTGCCTTAACTCAAAGGAAATACAGATTTAGATATTTAAGATCAAGTGTTAGGTCCAAGTACGGGAGATATTTTGGTCAACATGCCTTTTGGAATTGTTTAAACCACACAGAAGCAATGTGCTCTGCTTATGTTTAATTTAGGTCTAGCATTTTAAAATGTATCTCTTGATACGCAAATGACATCCCTAAACAAATCCCTACAGAAAAGGTTTCTTTGAAATTAATTTTTTTCAGTTCAATTTTTTCCCCTCCATGCAACAAATTAAAACAGAAAGTACCAAAATGACTCCTATACTACTACTCCCAGTAAGATATTCCCACTTTTACAAATCTATCTACAAATGATCTTTTGACTTAAACTACATTTTCTCTGAATAAGTAGTATTATGGGAATTTTATTGATGAATTCATTCCACAGTTAAGTGCTTACTTTGTATCAAGCACTGTTCTAGATACAGCAGGAGATGCAAAGTTTAGTTAGAACATGAACTCTTCCCTCACAGAACTTATAGTTTCATAGGAGCACTGGAGTCAAATATAGATATCTACAATAAACTATATCACATGATAAAAGTATCAGAGAGATGGGGTGGGGAAGCATTCTGTGAGGCTCATGAGTAAGCCTTTGCACTGACCATTCCAGAATATTGGGATATGCAAATTCCTTATCCAGTTTCTTAGCCTTTTGTAATACTTCACCCCAATTACTGATGGCATTCCTTTTTAATAGATTCACTTCCCCCCATATATGTGTGTGTGTGTGTGTGTGTGTGTGTATATATATGTATCTATATCTATCTATCTATCTATCTATCTATACATATATATGTATGTATGTATATATACATACACTATATACAGATAATATGTATGTGCACACATATTGTATATAAAGATATATTATGTGTATGTATATACATATGCATATATGTATACATGCACAAATACACATTCATGAATATATACATGCATACATATATATACAAAAATACATAAACCTATATACCAATAAATACACACACATATATGGCATACACACACACACACACTGCTGTATCATCTTGTCCAAGAGCAGGCAAGCTACATGAAAGTGGGGCTTTTTCTATTCTCTTTCCTTGTATCCATAGCTCCTAGCACAGTACCTGACACATAGTAGGTCTATTAAATCCCTCTCCACTAATTGAAGATTATTGAAATAGAGTAGATTAATGTAGGTTTCATATGGAGATTGAGTTGAATTTTCGCAGAATGGATTTAGACTTGAAGAGGAATGCATCCCATTTCAGTTACTGGTAATTGTATGAGAAAAGATATACTGTCAGGAGACATGGAATATATTCAAAAGTCATAGAGTAGTTCTGTTAGACTGAGATACAGGGGACAATATGATTAGTTTCACAAAATCTTGGAAAGTTTGAGAAAGTCTTGGAAAAGGTGACAACAGGTTGTGGAGATCCTTAAATGCTAAGTAGGGGAGTATGACTTCACTTGTTGGACAATTGACAATAACATGATTCTTGAGTGGAAGACTGCCAATAAAATCTATACATACAATAATATATACATATATTGAAATAGTTATCCACTATTCTCTGTGTCTGTAGTCTTTCCCCTTTCTACTGACTCCTTTTCTATTATAACTTTAACCTGGTCTCTCCATATAAAAACAAATACCTCATTTGACCTTCCCATATCTTTCAAATTATTTTCCTATATCTCTCCTCTCTCAACTAGACTACTTGAGAAAGCTAACTATGCAATCCTTACTTCCTCTTTTCTCAATAACTTCTCAACTCCTTGCAATCTGATTTCATCACTCAATTGAATCTTCTCACTCCAAAAATCACAATGATCTCTTATTTGCTCCATCCAACACCTCTTTCTCAGACCATGGTTTAATATAAATTTGGGAATCACTTTTGAAAAAGGCCTTCAAGACTGCATTTTCTTCTGCCAAATTAAGTTCTTTTAAAAGCAGTAATAAACCAAAAACATTAGGAAATTCCCTTTTCCTAAATCAGCTGAAG
Organism: Pseudochirops cupreus; assembly: GCA_028627135.1. Lineage (NCBI taxonomy): Eukaryota > Metazoa > Chordata > Mammalia > Diprotodontia > Pseudocheiridae > Pseudochirops > Pseudochirops cupreus. The sequence goes on from CM053583.1 coordinate 107,623,236, forward strand.
CCGACTATGATGAAGATGATGAAGATGATGATGATGATGATGATGATGATGACTACATGACTGCTAACACTTATATACCACTTACCATGTGCCAGGTTTTTATTACATCCTGTAATGCCATACATGAGCAGCTTTCAAGAAGAATGTTACTGCGAATGGCTTTTAAGGTTCTGATTACACAGCATAGTGAATACTCCATTTATTCCATAACAAATCAAAGCAAAATATTCCCAGAAAATCAAGGTACAGCATTCTTGATATTACAACTTATCACAGAAAATCACAATATAGTATTCAAAACAGCTTATCATTAAAATGGCCATACAGTTTTCACCATAGTGGCCACAAAGTTTTGAACAAAGAACAATCATCTGGTATCCCTAAGGATGTTTGCCTCCTTACTCAGTCTCCAAGTACAATAGTCAAAGTCTTCCACTCATAGGGCAACAAAGTTAACTCAATCAGTCACTTATTCAGATTCACAATTACTAAGTATCATTAATCACTAAGTACAATCATTAGAAAATACACAAACCCTTCACCCCTGGGTCACTAGTAAAACATGTTATCATCACAGCATTCAATACCCAAGGAGAGGTCTTAGAGGTCTTTTCTTCATCTTGACCTGAGGCAAGTTCTGAGCAATCTCTGTTCCTGGGGAGAAAAAGCTTAAAAAAGTCACAATATTCATTGCCAGCATCCTCATCAATTCACTCTCTGCCTGCAGAACAGTCTCAGGACCCCTGAAAACATCAGCAAGACCCTCTTCCAGAATTTCTGTAAATGTATGATAAGAAAATCATTCTTCAGGGCTTCTGAGACAACAGCAAGGTTCCAGGACTTCTGCAACAACAGCACTGTTCTTCACCAGCAGATGAATTTGGCAAAATAACATCAAAACAGACAGACAGGATACTGGCACCACAGGCATGCCTCCTCAGTCCTCTGGCATTTCAGCTGTCCCTAGGACCCAGAAGGAATCTCAGCTGCCTCCTGGAATCAAAATCACTCCTCCCAGGTTTTCAAAATTAAAATTTTTCTCTCCAGCCTGGGGGGTGAGGGTGGGGGCTGGGCTTTCCTCTTCAGCCTTTCTGGTGGCAACAACTTCAGCCTCCACAATTCTTATCCAAAGAAAATTCTGACTCAGTTCTCAGTCCAGCAATAGCAGCCCAACCTCCAGATGCTGCTGAGAGAAACTCTCAACTCCCCAGCAGAACAAATTCTGTCACCAGATTCTGATCTCAAGAAATTCTGACTGTGCCTTTCTGGGGCTTTTCTTATTTACACACAGCATTGGCTTCCTGTTTCAACCAACTCCTTCCTGTTACACCAGTAACAGGAGACATGAATTAATACCTTCTGTTTCCCCAACAGCTGCTTGATCACTTAATAACTGCTAAGTCCCTGCTACCTTTGCTTAATTTGAAACAAGGTGCTAAGGACCTACTTACTTGCCAATACAAAAAGGGATCTTCAAATTCAAATTAACTACCATTGCACATGCTAAATGCTTTTACAAACATTATCTCATTTGATCCTCACAACAACTCTGGGAAGTAGGTGCTATTATTATACCCATTTTACAGCTGAGAAAACTCAGGCAAACGGAGGTTAAGTGACTTGTCCAAGGTTACACAGTTAGTAATAATCTGAGACTGGAGTTTTAGCTGAAGTCTTCCTGACTCAAAACTAGGTGTTCTATTTACTGTACTACCTAGCTGTCCATAAAGATATGTTTTACTGTAGAAAATTTCTTTTGGAAGCTGTTATGGGAATCTGAAGATCTTCCCTGCCCCTAGGCCCT
>CM053583.1:107643678-107663244 GCA_028627135.1 Pseudochirops cupreus
AGCAAATGCAGAAATGGATTAAAAACACATATGTACTTAGAGTACCAGCATTTCCTAACTAAATTTAACCAGCATAAATTAATTATCACAGTACAATCAAAAGCCCAGGAACAATCTCATTTGGCAAACACTTGATTTGCTTAACAAATCATTGGACATGCCGACTGAATGTTAGACCAATTTATAATAGAAATATCTTTTAAGAATTTTATAGATATACATGGTGGAAGATTATGACTTGCAATATCTCATAAATTGTTAGTAAAAATGGAAGAAAGTCAAGTTGATGTAAAACTTGGTGGGGAAAGTTAACCACCCAAATAATTCTGAGGGAATTTTAGGATAATATTGGAAGGAAAAAAATTAAGAAAAGAGGCATATATTTTTTCTTAACAAATTCTTTTCTCCATCGTTCCCAGTAAACTACGTGTGGAATTAGAAATGGTACCAAAGGAGAAAAAAAAAAAGATGCGGCAGCATCAACACCATCAGGTATACGCAAGAGAGTGAATGATATATGAAGGAGACAACACAACTTGAGGGATATTGGGAGATTGATACTCAAGATATTTTAAGGAAAGAAGTATACTAATACTTATAGCAAACAATATATTGTCATTTCTAAGAAAAGGGTGACTGAGAATACAATATTTACCAACGAATGGTCTTATATCTCTATTTTTTAAATCTACATATAATGAGAACATATTTGTTTTGAGGGGATATAAAGTATGCAAAAGAAACCACAGTGATTTCAAAAATGGTAGTCTGTAGAAGACCTTAAAGATGGAACATCAAATGCTTTGAAAAAAGACTTTGTACACTTGTTTATGGTAGTCACTGAAGTTCAGTTTTTGAATGAGGCATTTTCTAAGGACAAACTTTTCATTTTTGACTTAAAATAACAGGTTTTCAAGAAACGTATTTTTGCCTCAACAATAAGAATAGGAATAAATAGATTGAAACTGAAACCAAGCTAGACAAAACATCTTTCTCTCCTAATGGTAGTAAGGTGACTAAAAATCAGTATATTAGGTACAATTTGCTTTTATTTTCAGCTCATTTATTGGAAACAAAGTGATGATTATTTCTTTAATAAGACTAAATAAAACTCATTTGGGATATTATTCTACATATCAAGGCTCCTTGCCTGCCAAAATATAAAAGCCTAACAGAAAGAACCTGGTATTCTGAGTAATTTGAAATGACATTCTGACATTTCTTTGAATAATCATCATCTTCGAGCTTTTAGCTTCAGGTGAGATAAGATACTACTTGGAAGAATAGAGATTAAACCATAAATATTAAAGGAAATAAGAAACACATACAGGTTTAATGTGTAATTATCCATGAATGCTTTTCATTTTTAGAATCTTTCTTTTGAGCATATATCTTATTTATTCTTTTTGTTTTGATATCATAGTCATTTCCAAAAACCATGCCCTAGCTTCAAACCCCCCTGTCTAAGAAAGGAAAACTATTAAATACCAACAATTAATAATAACCAAGTTTCACATAATTTATGATCCTATAGTCATTGCCTTTTGGCAAACAAGATGGACATATGTTTTCTCCCAGGAGTAAGATTGATTATAAGTAATGAGAACTTAATGCAGTCTTTTTTTTTTTTTGCTTTTCTTTTACATTATTATACTAATTATGCATGTCAATATTTGGGTTCTAATTAATTAATTCTGCATCTATATCTATCTGTCTGTCTGTCTGTGTATCTATCCTTTCTAATGTTTCCCAGGATCACTCATATTCATTTTTCCCAATTGTAAAATACTGTTTCATTATATCTATATGCCATACTTGTGTCCAGCTCTTCCCTGATTAGTGAGAGCCAAATTTATTTCTAGTTATATTCTGCCACAAAAAATACTGCTTTGAATATTTTGTTAAATAGAGTATCTTTTTTCATATATTTGCTGGGTCAAAGGATAGGAATATTTTAGTAACTTTTCTAACATAGTTCCAAATTGTTTTCTAGAATGGCAGTAAAAAGTCAGCCTTTCATTAATAGAACATTAATGTAGTAGCCTTCCTAGAGACCTCTTTTTTGCTATATTTTTAAAATTTGCCAGTTTGCTGAGTGTGAGGCAAAATCTGAGTTGTTTTAATTTGGATTCCTCTTACAATTAGTGTATGTGGAGCTTTTTTATGTGTCATAAATAGTCTTATAAAGATTTTTCATGTCTGCTTGGTCACATTTCACAAAAGAATCATTGCATTTGTATATGCTGTCAAATAGTAAATACCATCAGGTATTACATTACAACATTACATTACAAACAACATTACAAGAGAAATTTACCTGATGATTTTCTGTAAGATAATTATTAGTATAATTCACATTGTCAAAAATCCAGTTTACTGTTAAAGTTACTTACTTTACTTTTTATAATTTATTTTTACTTTTTACTTTATATATTTTATTGAGATATTTTTCAACAATGTCTGCTAACTATGACACCCATATTTCTTCTCATTGATAAAGAGGAAAAGGAAGCTTGTTCACTATAACTTCATAGAAACTAGTTTTCTATGATTTTGCTATTGATCTCTCAATGTACATTATTGTATTCATTGTGTATATTGCTTCCTTCATTCTGTTTACTTCACTTTACATTTTTTCATATGTCCTTCATTAACTTTGTTTATTAATTTTATTCATCATTTGTTACAGTATATAAGTACTGTTTTGCTGTTCCACCGGTTATTTACCCTTTCCCAAAATTTTACCCATCTAATTGGTTTCCAGTTCTTTGCTGCTACTAAAAGAATTGTAAAAAATATGTCTTTGCACATAGGAACTAAAAAAAAATTGCTAATCTCCTTAGATTATATACATTACCAGGTTGAATCTCTAGGTCAAAGTGAAGAGACATTTTAGTCCATTTCTTTGCATAATTCCAAATTACCTTCTAGAAATATTGAAACAGTTTATTGCTTTGAAAACAGTGCATTAGTGAATCTATGCTGCTCTAACCCTTCCTACAAAGAAAATCTTGAATTTTATCATCTTTTTCCAATTTACGGGGTGTGACATTAGTCTTTAAAGTTGGTTTGATTTATACTACTCTTGGAACATACTTTCATTTTCCTTTCATTTAATTGTGAATGGTTTACTGTTCTTCTCTTGAAGGTTGTTAGTAATTATCCCTTAGCCATTGATTTATGGAGCAGGATATTTGTGTATACACACACACACACACACACACACACATTTCTATTAATTGTTCTTATGTGTACGTATATTTGTATGAGTGCATATGTACATATAGACATGAAAGTATGTCTAAATCTATATATCAGACCCTTATTAGATGTATTTGATTCAAACTTATATTATTGTTATAATTTAGATATTTTCTAGATGTCATAATTATGTGCAAAAATTTTAACTTTCTTGTTTCTGATTTAATCTATTTTATATTAAAAAAAAAACCTTTATCTCACTTGTCAAGTATTAAGTTCTTAGTAAAATCTGGAAAGTGTGTTATCTGATTCTATTCTCATTTATTTTCTTGGTGATTATAGTTGTTTTTAATGGAATTACCTTAAAATTCAAGTGACATATCTGTTTTGAATGTATTCTGTAATATGAAAAACAATACTGGTCAAAAACCTAATTTTTGCTGGTTTATTTTCAATTTTCACAAGAATTTTTAAAAATATTCTTTTCATGGGATCTATTTTTAGGGGCTTTTCGTACATTGGGTTATAGAGTTCATTTAAAAAACACAACCTTCTTCATTTTGTATATTGCACTGATTAGTTCTTTTTTTAAAAAATCCCAAACAATTGTGAATATTATCTCTTTGTAATATATTTTGAGTTAAGAGATGCTTTTCTCTCCTTTTCTGACTTGTTTTTTCATTGCTTCCTTTGATTCTTTAGATTTATTTAGTTCCTCTAATTCATAATTGTTATGTAGTTTTGCCTATATTTATATCTTTGATTCCTTTCTCTTATGGCTATTTGTAGATTTTCTAGGACTAAACAATGCGGAAATTCAGATATCTTCTCTTTTCACTTGTTTTTGGTGGAAAAAAGAAAAAGAAAAAATTGAATTTCTCCATCCTTTATATTCTAGTAGGATATATAGTACATATATGTGAATAAGTACACACAAATTAGAAGATAACAAGTGTCTAGGATCATTGAAACAAAGTACTATGATTGATTTGACAAAGGAAATTCCTTTCATTTGGAAAGGCTTCATTTATAAAGTAGGTAATATCTTGAAGAAGAAAAGGAAAGTATTCGGATCCAGGGAATTTATAGCTTGAATGGGAGGAGTGTGTATCTATATTATTCAGCTAATACTGTTGGTGCCTATTATGTTGAAAACATCCACTGTCAAAAGCTTAGAACAAATTTTAAACAACAAAGAATGTTTAAAAATATACCATTAGAAAAAATTCTGTTCAGCCTTATGTGTATTATTTATGTAAATGATCACTATCATCACATGGAATATGTGTGGGTGCATAGCAACTCTATGTATATAAAATATGTTTATAGTCATGATATTAGCACAGAAATTTGTCCTCAATGTTCTCATCAGTAAAGGAGAAGCAAAATAGTTCTATATTCTTTTTTAGAGAAAGAAAATAAACTCCACCCTAAGGGGCAAAATTGTCAGAACTTGATCATCAACTTAAGAAATGTACATATATATATATATATTTTTTGGCGAATATGCTTTAGTGATATTGCAGTTTAAGAAAGAAAGATGATTCACAGTAATTAGTGTTCTGTCAATTGCATTTCTCTCCTGTTAAAGATATCAGCAGTATATTGCAGACAATGCTTATACAACTGACAAGACCAGGCATCTGCTAACCAGCAGATGTTTCTAGCCATTTTAGTGCAGTAGGGTTACATTCACCCAGCTCTACTGCTGTGAATTAAATTGGAGTAGCACTTTCTGTCTCTCAGGATTTCCATAGGAAGGGAGGGGGAGAGAGAGGAAAAAAGAGGGTGGGTAAAAGAAGAAGACAATGAGAAAAGGGAGGGGGAAGAGGGACAGACATGGAGAGAAGGGTGAGTTTGGTGGAAGACATAGTGTGAAAATGATTTGGCAAACGTCAAGAAAGATATCTTCTGTCTCTGTTTTTATCATTGCTGTCACAGTTGGCCTGCTGGTAAAGTTTGTTATGGGGAAATGCTTTGGGAACATTCTGAGTTTCTAGGAATAGAGGATTTTTGCAGGCATCCTCCAGAGTGTCACCTGGTTCCTTACCACTGGATATGCAGCGTGCTAAGTGGACCCCTGCAAGATATCTAAATAAATCTGCCAGGGAGAATTATGTGTTTAATACACACTGCAATTTAATCCATTTAGACTGTTATTATATTGTGACATGTACACTGAACATCTCTGTTACATGAATGGAATTGCTAAACAGACAGGAGAGGAGCCATTGTTTTCCATGTTATGAGCCCATGAGAAAATGTAGATGGGATGCTCTTAATTACCATATTTCCATATTGCAAATTTGGGAACCCACAGAGGTCTCTTTGTAATGCAAAGGACAATGGGATTTTTAAAGCATCTCTTGAAAGGTTTGGAGGGAAAAAAAATCATAAAACACCAAAAAGGTTACTTATTAGAGAACTTCTCCACCCATTCATTAGAAGAAAAGAACTTAAAAAAGGAACATATTGAAATAAAAATCACAATGGTTTTTGTTTTAGAAAACAAGTATCTTCAATCTTAAATAACAATGAAAATCTATGTGACGGACTGCATGAAAAGTGATAGACATTTGTGCAAATGTGTTTTAAAGCATAAAGTTTATATTTTCAGTTTCTCTCTTATGCCTCCCACATATGTAAATGTTTGATTTTTTAAAGGTACAATTGAAGAGATATGGAATAGTTTCTTGAACTTTTGTTGCGTGTGATTTGTCAAAAGGTAAAATACTTTGTTTATATGCAACTTACTTTTTTCAAATATTAATCGATTTATTTTTAGTTTTCTTTTTTTTTTTTGCTTTTTTTTTTGGAGGACAATTGGGGTTAAGTGACTTGCCCAAGGTCACATGGCTAGTTTTTGTGTCAAGTGCCTGAGGCTGGATTTGGACCCAGGCCCTCCTAACTCCAGGGCCAGTGCTCCATTTACTGCACCACCTAGCCACCCCTGCTTTTAGTTTTCAACATTTATTTCCACAAAATTTTGAGTTACAGTTTTTTCTCCTTGTCTTTCCCCTACGCCTACCCCAAATTAGCAAGCCTACTGAATACCCCTATCCTCAATCTGTTCTGTCTTATATCCTCCTCAATCACTCCCCAAACTTTCTAGTAGGGCAAGATGGATTTCTATACCCCAGTACCTGTATATCTTATTTCCCAGTTGCATGTAAAAAAATTTTTTTAAACATTTGTTTTTAAAAGTTTGAGTTCCAGATTTTTCTCCTTCATCCCTCCTCATCCACCCCCAATGGGAAGATAAGCAATTCAATATAGATTGTACATGTGTATTACACAAATCATTTCCGTAATTGTTATATTGTGAAAGACTAACTATATTTCACTCCATCCTGTCCCTCTCCCACTTTTTCTAATTTTCTCCTTTGACCCTATCTCTTTTAAAAAATGTTTGCTTCTAACTACCCTCTCTCCCAATCTTTCCTCTCTTCTATCATACCCCCTCTTATCCCCTACCCTGTCCCATTTTCCTGTAGGGTAAGATACCCAATTGAGTATTTATGTTATTCCCCCCTTAAGCCAAATTCAATGAGAATCAGGTTGTCCCATTCCCTTTCACCTTCCTGCTCTTCCCCTCCATTGTAACAGTTTTCTCTTGTCTTTTTTATATGAGATATTTTACCCTAATCTATCTCTCCCTTTCTCCTTCTCCAAATATATTCCTCTCTCACTTCTTAATTTTATTTTTTAGATATCATCCCTCCATATTCAACTCATCCTGTGCCCTTTGTCTATGTATACATGAACATACCATATGCTCACATTTACATACACATACACTCTCCTATACATATATATATTTATATGCATATGTATATGTATATGTATGTATACATATATATTCCCTTCAACTATCCTCATGCTGAGAAAAGTCTTATGATTTACAAGTATTTACAATTTACAAATATTTATAATTACAATTGCTTTTCCTTGTAGGAATGTAAATATTCAACTTTAATAAGTTCCTTATGATTTCTTTTTCCTGTTTACCTTCTCATGCTTCTCTTGCTTCTTGTATTTGAAAGTCAAATTTTCTGTTCAGCTCTGTTGTTTTTTCATCAAGAATGCTTGAAAATCCTTTCTTTCATTGAATGACTGTATTTTCTCCTGAAGCATTATACTCAGCTTTGCTGGATAGGTGATTCTTGGTTTTATTCCTAGCTCCTTTGACCTGCAGAATATCATATTCCAAGCCCTTTATCATGCCATGCACCAGCAGATTCCCAAAAGAATGCTACTGTGAACAGCTTTCAGGGTTCGGATTACACAATATAGTGAACACTCTGTTTATTCCATTACAAACCAAGGGAAACATTCACAATATATCACAATATAACATTCACAACATTACATCTTATCACAGAAAATGGCCATACAATTTTCACTACACTGGCCACAATATTTAGAACAAGGAACAAAAGAATAATCATCTGGTTTCCCTAAGAGGGAAACCCTCCTTACATAATCATTCAGTCAATTCACAATACACTACTCAAACTTCCACTCATGGGGCAAATAAATACTTAATCATTCAATCAATTCACAATAGAATAATCAAACTTCCACTCATAGGGCAACCATTAACTTAATCAGTCACTAATCTAGATTCACAATTAATAAATATCATTAATCACAAATATAGTCATTAGAAAACCACAAAAACCTTCCACCCCTCAGTGACCAGCAAACCTCAATTTCATCCAAGGGGAGGTCTTTTCTTCATCTTTACTCTGGGTGGTCTCTCTGATTCCCTGGATCCACTTCTATGATCCAGGCTCCCTCCTGAATCCACCAAACATTCATCTCGATTCAGAAGCAGACAACTCCCAGGTCCTTGTCCAGTCCTCAGAGGTACTCAGTTCCCAGGTCTTTGTCCAGTCCTCAGGGCATTCCCTGGCACACACTGAAGTTCACAGGGCCCAGCACATCTCAAACCTTCCACCACTTCTCTTGCCTAGAATTCAAGTATCAGCCAGGCCACAAACAAACAAAATCTTATCCTGATCATGCTTCTTCAGTCCTCCAGCAGTTCAGCTGGCCCTAGGAGCAAGAAGGGATATGGGCCTTCCACGCAAGCCCTCTCAGACTTCCAGGTGGCCTTCACCAGATTCTGGTCTCAGGAAAACTCCATCTCAGTTCTCAGTCAGTTTCCAGATGCTGGGAAAGAAACTCTCTCTCTCTCTCTCTCTCTCTCTCTCTCTCTCTCCCCTCCTCCCTCCCTCTCTCTCTCCCTCTCTCTCAGCTGGCTTCAGTCTCCACAATTCTTCCTTCACCAGGAGCAATGTTCCAATTCTGTCTCTCTGTCTCTGGAATTCTTGCTTATATACACACACTGGCCTCCTATCTCAGCCAAGGCCCTCCTTCCATATCAACAGGGGAGTTCATGCCTTCTCAACAGTGAGACAGAGGTCATACTTTCCATACTTAGCCCCAAGTTACTAAGGGCTAAGTATCTGCCAAATTGATTGCTGTTACACCCCTTGATACTTTAATGTAGATGCTTTATTGTGTCTCTACAATACTCAAATTGTTTCTTCCTGACTACTTGTAGTATTTTCTCCTCAACCTGGAACTCTGGAATTTGGCTGTAGTATTCCTAGGAGTTTTCTTTTAGTATCTTTTTCAATTGACAATCAGTGAATTCTTTCAATTTCTATTTTGCCCTTTGATTCTAGAATATCAGGACAATTTTGCTCAATAATTTCTTGAAAGGTGGCGTTTTTTTTTTGTTTTGTTTTGATCATGGCTTTCAGATAGTCCAATAATTTTAAAATTATCTCTCCTGGATCTATTTTCCAGGTCAGTGGTTTTTCCAATGAGATATTTCACATTTCCTTCTATTTTTTCATTTGTTTGGATCTGTTTTATAGCATTGTAAAGCCATGCATGAGCAGCTTCCCAAAAGAATTCTACTATGAACAGCTTTTAAGTTTCAGATTACACAGTGTAGTGAACACTCCATGTATTCCATTACAAATCAAGGAAAACATTCACAATAAATCACAATATGATATTCACTCAGTCATTTCATAATACTGTAATCAATACTTAATCATTCAATCAATTCAAAATAAAATAATCAATCTTCCACTCATGGGGAAATCATAGATTAGCTTAATCTGTCACTTATCCAGATTCACAATTACTAAATATCATTAGCCACTAAATGCAATCATTAGAAAATTACACAAACCTTTCACCCCTCGGTGTCTTCAATTTCATCACACATCCAAGGGGAGGCCATTTCTTCATCTTGATTTGGGGTGGTGTCTCAGATTCCCTGGATCCCCTTCCATGGTCCTAGATCCTTCCTGAATCCACCAAACAGCTACCTGGATTCAGAGGCAGACAGCTCCCAAGTTCTCATCCAGTCCTCAGAGGCAGACAGCTCCCAGGTCCTTGTCCAGTCTTCCAGGCAGTTACTGGTACACACTGAAGTTCACAGGGTCTGGTACATCTCAAACCCTTCACCAATTCTGTTGCTGGGAACTCAAGTATCTGCCAAGCCACAAACAAACAAAGTCATATCTTGGTCATGCTTCTTCAGTCTTCTGGCAGTTAAGCTGGCCCTAGCATCTAGGAGAAATCTCAGCCTTCCCAGCAGCTTTCCAGGTGGCCTTCCAGGCAGCCTTCACCAGATTCTGGTCTCATAGAAAACTCCAACTCAGTTTTCAATCCAGTAAGCCCAGCTCCCAGGTGCTGGGACAATCCTGCTTCCTCCACCAGGAGGAAGATTCCTGATTCTGATTCTCTGTCTCTGGGATTCTTATATACACATACTGGCTGCCTGTCTCAGCCAAACCCCTCCTGCCATGCCAGCAACAGGAGACAGAGTTCACACCCTCTGTTCACACGGGAGACTGAATTCATACCTTCTGCCTCTTTCACACAAGAGACAGAGGTTACACCTTCTATACATAGCCCATAGTAAACTAAGGGCTAAGTACCTGCTAAATTAATTACTGTTACAGGCATCTTGATTTCTCATAAAATAAATAGCTTCCAATTGCTCCAATCTAATTTTGAAGGAGTTATTCTCTTCAGTGAATTTTTGAAATTCCTTTTCCATCTGGCAAATTCTTTTTGGGCCTCTTTTGCTATTTCAGTTATTCAGTTTTTTAAGTTGTTATTTTCTTCAGTGGATTTTGGGTCTCCTTTAGTAGGCTGTTGATTCACTTTTCATGATTTCCCTGCTTCATTCTCATTTCTCTTTCCAATTTTTCCTCTACTTCTCTTCCTTGATTTTCAAAATCCTTTTTGAGCTCCTCCATGGCCTGTAACCAATTCATATTTTTCTTGGATGTTTTTGATTCAAGAGTTCTGACTTTTCTGTCTTCCTCCTGCTCCATGACTTGATCCTTTTGTCCCCAAAAACAGATTCTATAGTCTGTTTGTGCTTCCTGTGCTTGTTAATATTGCCAGCCAATTACTTGACCCGTGAGCTCTTTGCTGTAGCAGAACTATACTTCCAGAATGAAGAGAGCTTTGTACCAAATCACCAGGGTTTTTGCAGCTGCTGGAGCCATTAGTAGGGTGCCATCTCTACAGCCCCCACAAACCCTGACTCACTGATCACACAACTCATGACAACCATGCAAGACCACAATCCAGATCCAAGCAGGTTCAAGCAAGAGCAATTACCCTCTGAATTGTTGCTTGTTGCCCCTGCAACCTGTAAGGCAGGAGCTCCTAGGGTAGTCAAGTGGCACTGCTGCATCGCCTCTGCTCACTTCTCACTCTGGGGGCAGCAGCCTGTCTGTGCTCTTGCATCTCCCCCTGTTCTAACAAAGTTCCATATTGACCTTTTACTTTGGTGGTTATGGGTTTGGAAGTCTGGATGCCGCCCCAGCTGCTGGTTATGCACTCTCCTGAAGTCTGTGCTGGCTGCTGCTGGTTGGAATCTTCCTGGGGCTGGAATCACACTGCTTCTTCCAGACTGTGCTCAGTTCCCAGTGTGCTGCGATTGACCTTTCCTATTGGCTTGCCAGCTGTCTTCAGTTGGAGATTTGTCACTTTGTGGGTTCTGTAGTTTTAATATTTGTTTAGAGTAATTTTTTACAGGTATTGGAATTGTTTGGAACTAGAGCCTGTGCCAAGTCTGTGCTTCTACTCTGCCATCTTGGCTCCACCCCCTGAAATTGACTTATATTATTACTTGCATCATGATAACTGTAATAGTCTATCATGCTTTTTCATTTTTTAAAAAATAATTCTGATTCTCTTGCAGTAATTGCAGACTTCTTCTAATTCCTGCAAAAGGACTATATTTGTAATACTCATTCAAGCAGAATATTAAAATGTTAAATTTGCTTTGAACATAAATCATAAATAGGAAATGAAGAAACAATATGTTTGAAATTGGGACAGAATGAAACTCACCTAAATACTAAAATTTAATTACATATGCATGCACATATATGTTATTTGATGATCATCAAATGCTTACAGGGTATTTTAGAATACATGGAATTGTATTATACAATTATATTCTATAAACATTCTATGAAGCTTATCTGAATTACAGATGGTAAATTTTGTCCCATTTTCAAATCATTAATTATCACCAAATTTTTTCTTCCTGAAGATTCCAAAGTTGCCTGTTGATGAAGATATTGTTAAATTCTACACAGAAAGAATTCTGAAGAAAATAACTTAAATATTGAGGAAAAACTGTACATTAATAATGTCAAACAACTGGTTTGATTGATTTTTTTTCACATCAAATGTACTGAGTTGATTAGTTGTTTTGGCATTGTGTAGACAGTCAATTCTTCTAAAAAAGTTTTATCTTATGCTAATATCCTTTTAAAAACTCACCCATAGTTTTCTTTCTCTCTGTGGAACTCTCAGACACACGGGTAGAATTTAATTGCATGTGAAAAGAATGGTACATTGGAGCTGGAATCTGTCATGTGTACCTGAAGAGTGAGCTTGCTCAATTTTAAAGCAGATGTTATGCACCCTTCCTCACAAATGTCTGCCAATGCATATAAATTTTGACCTGCAACAGCTCTATCATTCTGATCCTGGACCTCTGTCTAGTGGAGCTGAGTAGGCACATTACATTATGTGATAGTTTTTGTTCAGTGAATAAACAGAAAGAACTGATATAAATACTCAGGACTGTTTTTATTTTAATGCACCTGGACTCAAGAAAGAAAAATCTAGTGATAGTGCACAGGTTATACTAGCATTAAATATTATTAGAAGGATAGATTTGTATATATTAACAATGGGGAATATAGACAAGCAGTAAGAAATGGTATTTTGACACACCTGTGATGTATGTCTGTGTATGTGTATGTGCACATGTATATGCTAGCCCATATGCCCACCTGCTTTTCAATGTCTTTTTCCTTCTTTGTAGTAGAAATTATTCTACCCCATTATGCAATAAAAATCTACCTTCCACCAAGAGTTGTTTTTTTTTTTAAGTCTAACAGAAGTCTCACTGGTTGAAACATAATCACATGGTATTGGGGAGACATTTCTAGGAAGAATAAGGGTTTTAGAGAAAGGCAACTAGTGTCAATAGGGTATGGGATAGCATTTATCATTTCAGTATGAGATGCAAGAAGAGGAACATGTTTCTTCTTAAAGGAAAAAAGAGCTGATGGTAATGGGGGGCATGGGGGAGAACAGGGAGGAGGAGAAAATTTAGAACTCGAGACTATGGAACTTAATGTTGTAAACTAAAAGTAAAACAAAAAAAAAAAAGAAAAAAGACAAAGTCATGTATGATGTCCACATTAGTCCTCTTCCCTCAGTAAAAAGGAGAAAAAAAGAAAGATGTCTGTATATAGGAGTGTGTGTTTGTGTGTCTGTGTGTGTGTTAGCCATTAAAGAATGCAAGGAGTTCTAAATAAGGAAAGCCCTTGTGGTGACTAATTATGTTGAACTAATATGTAGCCTAAATGCTGTGTTAAACGTGAATTGATATTAATTTTCCCCCATTGCTCTCAATGTCTAAGGTTTGGGGGTGTGGGGGCTATACATGTTTACATATAATTTTGCCTATGTGTTTTATTTTTATATACATGTGTCTCTTGGCATACTCATTATTTCTGGCTCCCTGTCCTATGTCTTTATGAGAGCCATCATGGAGTCCTTGGGGTCAGACAGAACTGAGCTCAAACTCTTTTTTGACATCCTCTGTGTGATACTTTGCATATCACTTATTCTCTCAATTTCCTAGGGACTTCTTCAAGACAAAATTGTGGAACAGATGCCCATTCCAATGGATAGAGGGACTTTCCTAATCGGGAGCACTTTATACCCATGAAATCCCAGGACTAGATGAGATCTAGATAGCAATCTCAATGCAGTCTCATAATTAGGCACAACTTATTTACTCTGCCTCACACACACAAAGGGAATATTCAAGAAGGTTGTAGAGAAAGTAAACTAAATGTGTGTGAGTGTAGGTCTATATTTCCATCTATATCTACATTTCATCTATGACTTCATTAGTCTAGGGAACTTCAGGTTAGGGAATGTCCTCTACATCTATAAATGGGCATCCATTTCACAATTTCATCTTAAACAGCTGCCTGGAGAATGAAGAGAAATAAATTTGTCCAATATCACAGACAGTATGTGCCAGAGGCAAGGCTTGAACCAACTTCTTCCTGACTCAGAGTTCAACTCTCTTCCCACTATTTCATGATGGCTCTCGAAAATACATAGACTGACAGAAACACGGGTGGATAGAAATGTAATTGAATAGACACACCACATATATTACATATAAACCCATCTTTTTACCTTCCCCCAATCCAAATTGGAGAAAAAAGAGTTAAAGTTAATGTTAATGCATGATTATGATAGCATTTAAATTATATATGAATCTACCACAGTCACATCAGTAAGGGATCATGATTCATTATGAGACACTATAGTACTTTTGACACTTGGTTCACATCTTTAGGCTTGCAATGAATGAGAATAAAAAGTAGAGTTTCTTAGTTTTCTTTATGGCTAATATTAGACATAGAGTTGATGTTTCTTAGTGCAGCTTCAGTGAATTTGTAATAATAGTAACAATAACACTAAACACTTTTTTAAAAAAATAGACTGAGATGATGAAATCACACGATCTAGAAATATGCCCTTGACGGCAAGATCTAGACAGAATATAAACTTATTTTGCTTTCTAATTTTATTGACAATAATAGTGGATAGTAAGAAAAGATGAATCAAAAGCAAGGACTTTCAGTGGGAATTATTTATGAATATAATCAACAAATAGGTCTGAAATTTAACCCTGACAAATGAACAAGGGGATGAGGGGAGTCACATTTAAAGTATATTTATAGTCGTGGAAAATTTCCAAGCCTTTAAATGAAGGCATTTCATTGGTTTGAGTTTTGGAGTTATAATATTTTTAAAATTTATTTAGAAATAAATATGAATTTTAAATTCAATTTTTCAATTTCTCTAACTCCTATCATTTAGGGACAGCTAGGTAGTACAGTGGATATATCATCTGATTTGGAGTTAGGAGGATTTGAGATTGAATCCTTCCTCATAGTCACTAGCTGTATGACACTGGACAATTCACTTAAACTCTCTCAGCCTTAGTTTCTGAAATGTGAGGAAATAATAACACTATTGGGGATAATCCTCAGTCCTGTTGATCAAGTGAAATGATATATGTAGAGTACTTTGCAAACCTTAAAGCATTTTATAAATATTGACTATTATTATTTAAAATTTATCTCACTATAGAGATGTAATTATTTATCTATAAATGAGATGAAAATTGAATGAAAATAATATAAATTGTATTTGCCTCAAATTAGACCTGGACAATGTTGTTTTTTTTTTTAAATTTCAGTGGCATATTTACAAAAATGGAAATTAAAATCAAGTAAGAATTGTATACATTTGTCTCTTAAGTGTTTGCGAATTTAGATGATGGGATGTGACCAACATTTTCTACATATAGCAGTAAATTGTATATGTACCTATGAGACATTAATAGAGTGACAAATAAATTTGTATAAATGAATATAATTTAGTTTAATATTTTCCCTCTGGTCAACACAAACCCCATATCCTCTATTATCTAGTAGACAAATAATCTTTGAGAGTTAAATTACTTTGGATGAAATCTCACCTAGTGATAGGTCTCTCCAAACTTAGAGTAGTTCTCAGGCAACCAGATATTTTGCTCATCATTGGGCCTGTACACAATGCTTTTATTTTTTTCCAGTTGGGTAAGCCATGCCATAGTTTCTTGCCTTTGAGAAACCATTAGACCTGCATTAGAGAAGGTTTTGGTGTAGATCAGATGGGGATGCTAGTAGAAAATTTAAGAATAGCATCAATTACTTTCCCAGTCAAGGAATTTACCTTGAATTCTGTTCATCTATCCCAAAGTATATCTTAATACATTTGTTAAGTAAGTAGCCATCTCAATTGTGTAATATTATTTGATGGCTTCTGAGATATCCTCTATGGAATATCTTGGATTATCATAATGCCTAAAACTTCCACTTTATTAGTGCAATCAAAATGCTCCAGAGGAATGTAATTGTTAATATGGAAGTAAACAATATGAGATTAGGGGTTGTGTCATGTTTAGCCTTTTTATTTCTTCTACCTAGCACACTTCCTTGGGAATAATAACAGGAAATATTTGTAAGGTTTAATTGGATCCAGGGAGTCTTTAAAGTATTAATTCATTGTTTGTCAGTATCATAACAACTGAAATTGGTTTAGATACGATGGAATCCAGACTTGAATGGACATGACCCTGGGTTGTCATTGACTTCAACAGAGCACAAACTCCATCAGGTCTTCCCAAAGTAGAAGGACTTTGAGTTTGGACATGGAGTAGATGGATGTCTATTTTCTAAGAGTTAGTGAAGTTAAGACAGACACATTAGCACATTGTTTACAGGGAATCCACCCCACCATTATAAATCTCAAAGACGGTCTACCAGATTTGAGTGGTTATAATATATGTCAGTTAAGGAAATAACAAACGGACTCATTCACAAGGAAATATCAAAAACTGATATAATTGCACTTAATAGATTTCTGAAGAAATGGGAGACAGGAAAGATAAGTTGTAATAGAAAGAAGAAAAATTTGTATAATTCAGTAGGGACCTTAGGGCGGTAGAAAATGAAGACCTGGGAAAAAGGGAGAGCTACATGAAGAGATTGTGCCAGAAATACTGAAAAAAAAATAAATATTTTTAATGTCCCTGCATTTTAATGAAAAAGGCAGGTATGTACAGCTATTTAATTGGTGCAAGGGTGAAAATATAGCATATTTCTGACATGGTATAGCAAAACATCTGTGATAAAACTGGCCTATCAGGGAGTAATATTAGGGAGAAAATTCATCCTTTCCTTGTTTCAAGATTGTCTTTGGATTCTTTATGACCCTTTGCATAATGAACCATATGTTGTAGCCATACATTCCAACAGCTTCAAACATCCATTATGAATGTAGGCTACAATTTAAATGAATTGCATTAAGAAGACCACCCTATGTCTCTAAAGTTTGTTTTACTTCTTGTTAATGTATAGGCTTATTTTTTCTGAAAGAGGAAATGTAATATTGAGATATGTCTTGTTTGCAATTGAATGGCAAAGCTAAATCTGACTTGTGCAGGAAATATTCTCTAGTGAAAAGAGGCTACCTTCAGAAATGTCTTGGAATTCCCAAATCTGTTGACCTAGAGCTACCTTCCAATTCTTGGCCATTAATTTGGGATGAATGTCAAAGCATTCCTGAAGCTACAGTTCATAAAATAGGCACCTATATGACAATGCTCACTCTTGTTGATGCAGAGAGTTGACACCTTGGCATCCTTCATCCCACCCTCTAGTTAGAAGTGTCATATGATGATAAATCTAGTGAGAGCACAGGGAAAATATAGCACAGATGCCAACAAAGTCATATAATGATGTCAGTATTGTGTGGAACTTCAACTTACTGACAAAATGGTCCTGATCAGAAAAAAATAACCTGAAAGCAATTTGAAAATATGAATACACACTATATGGAATAAATCTCATATCTATTGATCAATAGGTCACACTGCTTGGAAAATACTTCAGATCAGATGCAGAAATAAAAACTTCATGTAGTAACATATTCAGAGCTACAATTTCTTGGTAGGAAAGAATTACAAATAAAGTAGAACTCTGTTAATTAAGAAATGACTGAGTAAATGATGGTAGATGAATATAAAATAAAGTTATGTATAAAATTGTGAATATGAAGAAAGAAGGAAAGCTTTGGAAGACATATATGAACTGACACAGAATGATATAACTAGTATCCAGAAAATTACTCACACAATTACAAAAATATAAGTGGAAGGAAGAAACCGAAACCCATAATAAACAGAAACCTGTTAATCCATGTACGGTCTGATCAGGTCCCAGGAACTGCTTTGCCACTTTTTATTTGGGAGAAGGGGTGAGGCATAAATCTAACACATTTTGCGAAGAATAACTTTTGGATACTACTTCTATCACATAAATGATGACCCTATCAGTAGAAAAAGAAGTGTAGGGCATAGAAGCAGGAAAACTCTGCAGCTCTTATATAGCCACCTCAAATACCCATAAAATATGACTGTAAACAAATTTTAGATCTCCAGAACTCACAAAAGTGCAGGAAAACACATCTCCCACTGAACACAGCTCAGCAGGTGGAACAGAAAGGGCTCATCACGGCAAGCTGGGAGCCAAAACTAGCCCAGCCTGAAACCACAACTTGGCCAGTGGCAGCCAGGACAAGCCACAGCTGGAGCCTTCAGGAGAGTGGATCAGTGACAGCTGTGGTGATTCCCAGAATTATCAAGCCATGAGAAATACGAACAAAGTGAAAGGTTAGTGCAACTTGGCTAAATTTGGCAGGGAGGGGCCAGACAAACTGCCTCTAGGGCAAGGAAGCAGCAGAAGAAGTGCAGCCACCTCCGTGCAGCTGCTTCAGAGTTTGTGGCCTGAAGCTTACAGGGGGGCCAAGCCATCATTCAGGGGTTAAGTGCTCTTGCCTTAACCAGCCTGGATCAGGATTGTGGTCTTGGGTGGTGGTCCTGAAGTGCGTTTCCAGTGACCCAAAGCTGGTAAGGGGTGCAGCAGCCTCCTAATAGCTCTGGCAGTTGAGAAAAACCCAGCAATTTCGGACAGAGCTTTCCACTTTGTAAGCAGAGTTCCACAGAGCTAAAAAGTCAAGTATTTGACTGGCAACATGAGCAGGCAAAGGAAGCAAAGTCAGAACAGCAATCCAATTTTAGATTACTTTTGGGGGGACAAAAAAGGATCAAAGCAGGGAATGGGAGGAAGATAACACAGTCAGAACTCTCACAGCAGAAGCTTCCAAGAAAAATGTAAACTGGTTACAAGCCATAGATCAGCTTAAGAAGGATTTTGAAAACCAAATGAGAGAAGTGGAGGAAAAATTAGGAAGAGAAATGAGAATGATGCAAGAAAATCATGAAAAGAGAGTCAACAACGTGACTGAAGAAAATAATACCTTAAAAAATAGACTAACCCAAGTGGCAAAAGAGTCCCAAAAAGCCAATGAGGAGAAGAACGCCTTAAAAAGTCAAATTTGTCAGATGAAAAAAGAATCTCAAAAGCTTTCTGACACAATAATTCCTTCAAAATTAGAGTGGAGCAAATGGAAGCAAATGACTTTATGAGAAATCAAGATACTATTAAACAGATCCAAACAAATGAAAAATTAGAAGGCAATGTGAAATATCTCCCTGAAAAAAACACTGTCCTGGAAAATAGATCCAGGAGAGACAATTTAAAAATTATTGGACTACCTGAAAGCCATGATCAAAAAAAGAACCTAGAAATCAAACTTCAAGTAATTCTCAAGGACAATTACCCTGATATTTTAGAACCAGAGGGCAAAATAGAACTTGAAAAAATTCACTGATCACCTCTTGAAAAAGATCCTCGAAAGAAAACTCCTGGGAATGTTATGGCCAGGTTCCAGAGCCCCTAGATCAAGGAGGAAATAATACAAGCTGCCAAGAAGAAACAATTTGAATACTGTGGAAATACAATTAGGATAACCCAGGATCTAGAAGCTTCTACATTAAGGGATCAAAGGGTGTGGAATATGATATTCTGGAGATCAAGGGAGCTAGGATTAAAACCAAGAATCACCTACCCAGAAAAATTGAGTATAATGTTCCAGCGGAAAATATGGTCATTCAGTGAGGCAGAGGACTTTCAAGCATCCTTGCTGAAAAAAATCAGTACTGAAAAGAAAATTTGACACTGAAATACAAGAAGCATGAGAAGGTAAACATGGAAAAGAAATCATAAGGAACTTATCAAAGTTAAACTATTTACATGCCAGCAT
>CM053583.1:107663744-107684646 GCA_028627135.1 Pseudochirops cupreus
CCATAAAGTCATTTGCTTCCATTTGCTCCACTCTAATTCTGAAGGAATTATTCTCTTCAGAAAGCTTTTGAGATTCTTTTTCCATCTGGCAAATTTGACTTTTTAAGGCATTCTTCTCCTCATTGGCTTTTTGGGCCTCTTTTGCCATTTGGGTTAGTCTATTTTTTAAGGTGTTATTTTCTTCAGTCAGGTTGTTGACTCTCTTTTCATGATTTTCTTGCATCATTCTCATTTCTCTTCCCAATTTTTCCTCCACTTCTCTTATTTGCTTTTCTAAATCCTTCTTAAGTTCCTCTATGGCCTGTAAGCAGTCTACATTTTTCTTGGAAGCTTTTGGTGCAGAAGTTCTGACACTGTTGTCTTCCTCCCATTCCATGCTTTGATTTTTTTGTCCCCAAAAAAGGAATCTAAAGTTGCATTGCTGGGCTTGCTTTGCTTCCTCTGCCTACTCATGTTGCCAGTCAATTACTTGACTTTTAGGTTCAGTAGAACTCTACTTTCAGAGGTGAGAGGCCTGTCCCAAATCACTGGGGTTTTCACAGCTACTGGAGCTATTAAGAGGCCAGTGTTTCTCCAACCCCCACCAGCTTTGGCTCACTGAAAATGCACCTCAGGATCACCACCCAGATCCGTGATGCCAATCCAGGCAGCTCAAGACAAGAGCACTGAGCCTCTCAATGATTGCTTGCCCCCCCCTGCAATCTTCACACTGTGAGCTCTGAAGCAGCCATGTGGAGGTGGCTGCAGTGCCCCCACTTCAGCCTCTTCTAGCCCTGGGGCAGTTGGCTGGAGGCTCTCCCCCAAATTTAACTGAGTTCCACCAACCTTTCACTGAGTCCTTGTTTCTTACGGGTTGGTAAATCTGGAAAATGCCACAGCTGCTGGTGACTCACGCTCCAGCTACAGCTTGTTCTGGCAGCCCCAGGGCTCCAGCCGTGAGTTCATGTGGTGCTGTTCTGGGCTCCCAGCATTCTGCAATGAACCCCTTCCTGTCTGCTTGCCATGCTGCCTTCAGCAGAAGCTTTGCCACTTTGCCACTTTGTGAGTTCTGGAGCTTTAAAATTTGTTTAGGGTCATATTTTATAGGTGCTTGAGGTGTTATGGCAAGAGCTGCGGAATTTTGTTGCTTCTATGCCATCATCTTGACTCTGCCCCATACAAGTTGTTTATAAGTGAATAAAGTGATTGCATTTTTTTTCGCATCTTATCATATAAACTTTTTCTTAGTGAACAAAAAAATGAATTCAGAGAGAGCTTAATTCAAGTTTAAAAATTTATGGGTTGAACTGTTGCAATTGCTTTATTTTTAATCATATATTCCATCTGTTATTTTGCTTAATATTTAATAAGTTCCTGTTATAGCTTTGAGGTTGTTGAATTAGCAAATATTTTGTTAACCAGTGTAGTGCATATTAACTCTGGTATTCCTTTTGATTCTCAAGTAATTTTTAGTGTCTTTTTGAAAAACAAAATGCCTCCTCCAAGAATGAGTTTAGAATTTACAAGATAAGCTAAGAAGGATTTACATTTTAGGTATGAACCAGTGAACTCCTTCACTATGTTAAGGATGTTAATGATTTCATTTATGTGGTTACACCCTCCATTAGTATAGTTTCACAATCTCTATATACTTTTGTAGAAAATCAACTTAAGTTGCTGTGGTTTTAAAAACAAACAAAAAAGTTATTACCTAATGACCAGCCTCTTGCTAATAAGTTAATATGAGAACTGCCTTAAGTAAGAAGAAAAATATTTTTAAAACAAAGATGGGACATTGGTATACTTTTTGTGAAATTTAGTAAAAAGAAAAGGTTGTACTATGTATTAAGATTTTTCCAAATATAAATACTTTTTTAAAGCATTGTCTTATGTTATTATTTTCACCTGACTGCCACTGCTAATTATTCTGCATTTTTCAATATCTTGGGATCGCCATGTATTCACCTAATTCTTTGCAGATAGGAATTCTGGATAAATGGGACCTTTAGAGTATGTGTGCATGAAGGATTAGATTATCCACTAGACAAAATTTACTATGTGCAAGTATCATAAAGTAATTATAGCAAGCACTGTACTTTCTAAACATAGTTAGCATGTTTGTGTCTTTTTTTGTTAATTTGTTTGTTCATTTGTTCAAGTATACTTAGTGGCTATTATGAAATAATGTTTATAGAATACTACTTTTTCTTGCTGAGTAACAGAACTCCAGCAACACAATTCACTATACTCAGAGAGTCTATTCCATCCAAAGCTAACCCAGTTTTACCTATATATCTATCTATATCTATATCTATCTATATCTATCTATCTATCTATATCTATATCTATATCTATATCTATATATCTATATATCTATCTATATATACATATATATATATATGTATATATATATATATATATTGTAAATTTGAGCAGCTTAGTCTTTCTGTCTGAAGCTCAAGTTCTTCCGCTCTAAAATTGGGAGTCTTGGCCAAGCTTAAAAATATCCCCAAGCTTTAAATCCAATATTTCAATAGAGAAGCCACCATAAAAGTGACCATATTAATTTGACAGCTGTTTTTCCTAAGTTAGAATTAAGGTTATCAAGAATTTAGTGTTGAGCAAAGGAAAACTGACTTTTACTTGGAGAATCTGTACATAGATTCTGGTTCTTTACTACCAGTGTGGCTGGAGGCAAGTCCCTCAACTTCTCTGAGTCACACTCAGAGTTTCTTCATCCAGAACAGTGGTTCTCAACCTTCCTAATGCCTCAATACTTTAATACTCATATGTGGGCATATCTGCATGTGGGTGGACCCACCTGGAGACAGATAGAGGAGCAGTGTCTCGGTTCCTAAGACCATCAGAAATATGTGTTTTCCGATGGTCTTAGGCGACCCCTGTGAAAGGGTCATTCGACCTCCAAAGGGAGCACGACCCACAGATTGAGAACTACTGATCTAAAATAAAATGGGAAGATGGGGTGTTGGACTAGATCATAAGTTCTTAACTTCTTTCTTCTGTCATAGACCCCTCTAGCAGTCTAGTGAACCCCATACATCACACAAATGATTTTTAAAAAATGTATAAAATAAAATGTGCATAAAATAAAGTCAATTATGTCTTTTTAAAAGCAAAGCAAAACAACCCAAACAAACAAAAAACAAGTCCATTCACTTCAGGTTTAGAAGTCCTGAACTAGGTGGACTATTTAGGACTTTTCAGCTTTAAATCTATCATTATATTGTAAAAGTAGTGTCTTACACCCACACCCCTTGTTAATGTTAACTACCAATAAACTATGACTGAAGTTTTATATGTACTCTTTGAACAAGCAATACAACTACTAGGTCTCTATCCCAAAGAATTTTTTTAAAGGAAAAAGACTTATATGCACAAAATATTTATAGCACCTCTTTTTGTGGTGTCAAAGAATTGGGAATTGAGGGGATGACCCCCCTGCTGATCAGGATAGTTTCAGGGGGAAAAAAAAAACCTGGGAAGGCCTTTATAAACTGATCCAAAGTGAAGTGAGCAGAACCATAAGAACATTGTACACAGTGACAACAATGATCCAAGAAAATTCCAAAGGACCACAGATGAAAAATTATATTGACATCCAGAGAGAGAATTGATGAATTTCGTATACCAGTGGCACTGTATTTTTTCACTTTCTTTATTTTTCTTGCTTTTTTTTTACAACATGGCTAACACAGAACCATCTTGTACGCCTTCACATTTATAATTGATATAATATTTCTTGCTTTCTCCAAGAGTGAGAAATGGATAGAAAAGAAGAAAAGAATTTGAACCTTGAGGGTTTTTTAAATGAGTGTTATAAATAAAAGACAATGTCTCTTTTTTGGGGTTGCCAAATCATTCAATCAAGCCTTAAGGAAGGTTCCCAAAGCTTTACTCTTGAAGCATTTGTTGGAATATCCTTTGGAAATTTCATAAAGGCAGATTCGTAGGACTTTGTAATTCTTTCAACCAATCACATTATATTTTACCATCTAATTTTATCCAGTGGCTAGAAGAACTTACCTACTTTCTAGGTGATTATATATGCTATTCTGTCTAGTAAAGGCCTTTGATCAATACGATGGAAGTGTCTAAGAATTAATAGGTCATTTTGGTCAAAGAAGTATTCCTACTTGCTAATAGTATCTGAACAAAGAACATCTTGTTAGTTACTTTAATTGAGATTTAGGGTGTGGAACACACCTCTTATACTTTTATCCTTTGCTTAGGAAAGCAGAACATTGATAGCACAACACAAAGTTCTGTTGAATAGTGTCTAACAAAAATGTAGGAATCGTTGCTGTATTGTCAAGTATGAAATTCATACCTTTAGTCTATTTGGATAACTCTATAAAGTATTACAAAAAAGAAGAAAAAAAAGATGTCACAAACCTATAGGGCAATGAACCATATAGTCATCCAAGCCAAATAAGAAAGAAGCACATTGTGTGATGGAAAAAAAAAATCCCAAGAGGAAATATTTCTTTCTGGGCAGAATTAAGCTGATGGTAATTGATTGTTAGCCAGGTGTTTAACATCTGTCCACCTAAGAAAATCATTGAGACTTCCTTAATGTTATTTGACTGAAAGGTGAAATAAACTGCAGTGTCATCAAGAGAAATGCTCTGATGCAGGACTCTTGTTTTATGAAATAGTAAGAGAAGCTAGTCAGTCAAAAGTCTCCATTATATTTTAAAGGAATTCTTTCTTTATTGCCTTTAAGTAAAATGTAAACATGTCCATAAATATATTTTAATAATTTAATTTAAGATAGAAATTAACAGTCTAACTTTATGTAATAATATAAACTTTAATTTTGGACTGTACTATTCTTTGACTTACAGCCACACTAACATTAGAATAATATTGAGGCTAAAAAGATAGATCTTTGCATATGAAGCAGGTCATCAAAAGTACTGCATAATTTTCCAAAGGCAGTCCAGGCTAGTTTCCTTTTTTTAAATTCAGGGCTTATCTCATTGTACATTTATAACATATGAACCAGATTTATGGACTTGACGATGTACATTTGACTACATATCATAATATGCATAATAAGTATTCTTAATCTACTTTTTTTCTTCCTGTGAGGATTGTTAGGCTAAACTCTCTTTAGTGGAAATGCATCTCATTTAGAAGACTCCGCTATGTGCATTCAGGATAATGCTGTCTTTAAATAGGCTCTCACCTTCCAGAAAGAATTCCTCTTCCATTTTACTATGGCCTTGGATATACTCCATTATTCAGAAAGACCTTTGATGAACATAAGTCTTCATATTTTTTGCTTCATTTGATATCAAAAATTAAATTAAAGAAAGTAATTTCTATAATTTTTTTATAGTAAGGATAACAATGGATTCAGAGTCAGAGAATCTGGGTTTATATCTTCAGTAGCTACTTATTACCTGAAGATCATTTCATTTCTTTTGACCTTATTTCCCTTATCTGTAAAATGAAAGTTTGGACTTGGTGACCTCTGAGGTACCTTTCAAACCTAAGTATGCCATTCTTTGCATATTGTATGATTTTAATCTAAGCATGAATGATGTTGAGAGCTATTAAATTTGCATTTTGTTCTCTTGAATTAAATCCTATTTTTAGCAATAGACAAAACCCAATTAGCTTAGGAAACTTCAAGTCAAAATGACAAATCTCAAGTGATTTTTTTTTAAAACATGATTTTACATTTATCCCTGATCAATTCCATTTTGTTAGTTTCTACCTACTGTCCCAGTCTGTTAAATTTCCTTTTGTTTTGCACCTTGATTCTGTTATTTAATATATTACATATTTCAACCAGCTTACTGTCATTTGCAAATGTAATAGTCTTCTAAGTAACCATCCTTCCAGTCAATCACCCAAGTTAGCAACCTCAGAATCAATGATCTACCAGTCTCATTCATATTGTTGTTCATCCTTCATTTTCAAAGAGGACCAATGACATTTGAAGGTGAAGTATTGACTTGTGCATGAATTGAATTTGAGTGAGGCACAGCTATGCAAGATCATCAGCCTCATTCTCTCTATCAGAGTTATCAGATTCCAGTGGCAAGACAAAAATAAAGAGGACTGGCAATGGCCCATGAAGCCTTTCTCAATGTCTCACTTTGTTTAAGGCCATGCCCATTCAATGACCAAGGGCCAGGTAAGAATTGAGATGAAAGATGGCAATGTACCATGCCAAAAATTACTAAATAGATCCTCAAGCTCACTGCTTGCAGGAATTCAGTTTTGAGCAACCATACCTGGGGTAAATTGTAAAAGTCAAAATTTTACTCAACATTTGTTTTACATTATTCTAATTCACACATCCTTATTCCTGTCACACTACTATGCTGGCTCTCTAGGGTATAAGGCATACTACATTATCAGGTACTATGATAAGTGCTGTATGGCATCTCTCTTCTCCCTAATTTTCCATAATCTCTTCTACATGTGGAGAATGCACTCCCTCATCACCATAAACTCTGAGAATTCCTAGCTTCCTTTAAAATGCTCTTCAAATGGCAATAAACTAGGAACTCCAGGTATTATGTATTACCTTATTCTAAGAGAATGTAAGTTCCTTGATGGAAAGGGTTATTCTTTTTATTTTTTTATTTTTTTATTTTTTCTTACTTTGCAGCATCATAGCTGGTACATAGAAGATATTTAATAAATGCTTGGTTAGAGGTGACTTTATATGATACAGTATACATTTCACATCACTCAACAAGCCTTCTTTATTGTGCCTATAAACATTTGCTTATATAAATGTTCCATTCTACAGTGAAACTTTAGCAGTATTATAATAATTCAAAAGAGTATTTTATTTTAAACAGGGAAACTCAACAAATTGATTTCTGTTTCTGTAGTTACATCAAATGCAGCATAGTTCTCTGTGGTGTCAGAACATAAAAATAGTCCAGTGGATAGACGGAGGCATATTTTGGTTTAATATCAGGGAAAATTAACAATTAGAACCATCCAAAAACAGAATAGGCTACTTTTGTCAGTAATGAGTTTCCCACTCCCTTTATCTTAGAGACTTTCAATAAATCCATTCCCTCCAGGACTATCATTATTGGACTCCAATTATATATCTTAAGTCCAAAGACATCCTAGGGAGAAGCCCAAGCACTTAGTATAACTTTGGTGGTTGTGCCTGTCTGGATGTGCTGATTTGAATGGAACTGTCCCACTTGGGATTGTATTTTAGGAAATATTCTATATAAAGATAACATCTAGGTATTTTGTTGCTTCTATTGAAACAGGTGAACATATAGATCCTTGCAGCATGGTGAAACCAAAATGACAGACTGTCAGAGAAAAGGAAAGGGATGAGGTTGGGAATAAAGCAAGGTATGAATTTCTGGTGGTAGTGAGGAGAAAGGGAAGTCATAAGGGTGATCAGTGAAGCTTAGAGCAAAAGCTACAGAAGCAGGAGAGAGAATAAAGAAGACGAATTTATTATATGCTGTGAAATTTTTAAAAAAATCTATAAATAACATTTCTATACATATATAGGTATATCTACATATTCAACACACACATAAACTCAGCTACGTATAATATGTTTAAAAAACTTTTCTTTGGTCAGTTCATAATACAGCAAAATTAATTGATGCATATTAGGGATGAGGCATCAATAAAGGGGAATACATATATAATTTTAGCTATTTCAAAAGGCGCCCCATCTCAAATATATTCTAAAACTTCATGTTTTTTCAAGGTTACCTAGTTTGTTTACGTGTCTGTATATCATATGCATAGGCATTTTATTTAGTAGAAGGTCTAAAGAAGTTTCTCATTTCAATATGTAATATAAGTTGACAGGTAGCCAGAGTCTGCATCATTTATTCTCCTGTGGCACCCCATCACCGTAATGTATTTTCAAGTGCCTTTTCTAATCTCATCATATGTCACTATCCTTTAGTAAGCACTTCCGGGGAAATTCATAAGAGCCAAATATCTTTTTGTGTGTATTGTTTAATGTTTGTCCCTGAATTATTGGTCCCTCCTCATTAAGGATTTGTGTGAAGGGCAGTGAATTGTCTTTTATTTTCCTAAGAGAGAACACAAGGGAGGGGAGTCTCAAACACTGCCTTTGGACTGTGAGCTATGATTGCATGCATCCTCTCCATCCATTTATACTCAGGCTTGCCAAAATGGGAGCAAGACTCTGTGGGAGCTGTTCTGTATATCTTACATAATTGCTTATAGAGAGACTCATAGACATAATTATTTCAGTTAAAACATTTTTATTAGTATAATGTCAACCATATAAATAGAGGCCCTGATTTACCTCATCATTCCCTTTATAAAAAAAAAGAAATAAAGAAAAAGTAACTCAGTATCTATTATTGTGGAAAATAGTAGATTCTCTCTATCTAATTGAGAACGTATAGAGAAATAAGGTATTTATTCTTAGAACTTGAAAACAGCACCTGAAGCAAGTGAATGTTGTAGCTTGTCCAGTGCTGTGTAGCTTGCCTTTTTATTTTATTTCTTTGTGTTGGTAGTATCTTTGCATACTCTGAGTGTGTGAATTGCTTACCATCATTTTCTCAGTGTCTGCTGCAGCCTCCAGGTCTGTTAACTTGCTCGAAGTGTCCTACTATAATATCTGATGCAGAAATAGGTCTTCTATAAATGATTTAACACCACACTGCTGAAATCCATTTGTGTTTTCCTTCTGAGGGCTATTAAAGACGTAGAGGAAACATTTAGCACCAAATTAATGTGGCATTTTGGTTTTAATTCTGTGGATAGACTTGATTTGTTGTGCATAGAAGAAAAGAATTCAATGCTTTCTAATGTAATTCTTCAATTTCACTTAATTTGAAGGAAATGAGTTTAACTGCATCTTAAGTTGTATTAATTTGAAGATTTCCTTGGTTAGCTTTGCTACTTTGTCTCATTTATGTTATGTGTTAGTTCTTTGCTCTTTGCAATATTCCTTCTGCATGAAGTATCAGTCTTAGAAATTGGGAATAATTGGAGTTCGAATATAAATCTTTTCAGTGGAAAAAAAAACAATATGAAGATCAGAGTCATCACAGAGCATGGGACAAAAACCTGAATTGTCCAAGCTGACAATTTTTGAGACAAAATTTGAACTTTCTTATAGTGGGTAAAGGCATATATGAGAATTAACCAGAAAACAGCAGAGCTTAGGTAAAATGATGTGATTTGTAAGGTGACTTCTGTGATAAAATCTTCATGCCTCCCAATGTAAGTTTGCAGAGATAATCAATTTTACCTCCTCAGAACTTTCTAATCTGCCTTATCTTTGATGAATATTAGAATTTTGACACCAGATTTTAAATCATGAGTGTGAGTCATGAAATCATGGAAAGAAACTACAAATCCAATTTGTTTTCATCCTACATGTGTCTTTTCCCTATTCAGATCTTTATGGAGTGACCAAAAACATAAATATCATACTGTATTTAATGTCTAAATATATCAATTTGAATTATTTTTTTAATATCTGAACAACTCCTAGAAATAACAAAATCACCAATTCTGGATCAATACCATTTCATCACTGTGGGATTTTATGACATGTTGATTTTATTGTATTTTACATTAAAAAATTAACAAGCATTTTTCTCTTCTTGTTGTTTATCTCCCATCTCCTTTAAAAAGAAAAAAACCCCGTATTACGTATGCATAATCAATCACAACATATTCACATGGTGTCCATTCTAAAACTGTGTATCTCCTTCTGTATGTTGAGTACATCACTTCTATCTCAAGAAATGGATTAAATTCTTCATCATTGATACTATGGAATTGTTATGAGGCATTGCATTTCTTCATCTGTTTAATTCAATTTCCCTGAGAGGTTTAGAACTGAAGTAAATAAAGTCTAATTGGATTTTCCCCAAAGGTAAACATTTCCCCCCATGATATATGCCTGTTAGTTGACTGTATGTCTCCAAGGGAAAGTTTATTTAGTTCAGTCCTTCACTACATGGTTAGTTTAAGGGTGGTAATTTTCTAGGCCCCAGCAACTCTTGAGGACAATCTTCAGAGCTCTAGTGGTACTCTTCTCTTTTGGCAGAGTGATCATCCATACCACTGAAATTATATTTGCACAGAAGTGCTGAAGTACATTTCTCCATGGCACCAAGAGTTTCTATTAGGATTTACTACTTAGGGTTACTAGAATTTCATTACTAGTCAAAAAGAATTAGTACGTTGCTAAGATACTAGAAAGAAACAGATTCAGTATGGGAACATCCAGGCTTACTTTACCTATTTACCTAGCTAGATAGCAAGATAAAAATCTATCCAAATTGGAAAGAAACATATAGTACCTATATACAACACCATCCATTGGTGAATCTTTTAGATATAACCTATTTTAATGTTCCAAAACACACTGTGGCAGTAGAGAAGCAGGAATAGCATAGCGAATAGAGAGGTAGGACTTGGTTGACATCCTATCTGTTACACACATTAGCCAATTGTTCACCTAGAAGTCACTTAATTTCTCAGCGGTCCCTAGACAACTCTTTGAGGCTATACA
This sequence comes from Pseudochirops cupreus, assembly GCA_028627135.1. Taxonomy (NCBI): domain Eukaryota; kingdom Metazoa; phylum Chordata; class Mammalia; order Diprotodontia; family Pseudocheiridae; genus Pseudochirops; species Pseudochirops cupreus. Next base: position 107,674,261 of record CM053583.1, read on the forward strand.
TTGAACAATAGTTGTTGATCAACATTTGTAGAGGTAGTTTCTTCATAGGAGTTACCTTTGGTAATATAATTATAGTTCTGAGCCAAAAACATATGTATGTCAATTGTACGCAATTATATTAGTATATACTGAACTAACTAGAAGTTTTGGTCGTGGAGATGATGTTTTATTTCCCTCATTTGTCTTTTTTCTTCCTTCTTTTTACATTCTATTTCCTTTTTTCACATTCTTTTTCTATGTCTACTTCACCCATAATGATACACAGAAATATATACTCTACCTCCTTTTTACCCTGATAGTTTTATCAGAATTCTTTTTTCCCTCTTGGCCTTCTTTTAAAGGTCTTTGGGCAATTTGTTTTCCATAGTCCCTAAACTTATGAAGATAAGTTTAAGAGTTTAAGAGCAGTTTAAGAGGAAGGGGAGGGGTGATTTGGTCCACCACTTGAAAATGCAAATATGAGGGAAAATAAGTAAATTTCATACACCTTCCATATCTAAATACTTCAACTGATAAGAGAAACTTATATGTGCATTTTCAAAAGATATTAAAGATGACAGTGAAGTATATGACATTTAAATGATACATTTTTCTTGTCTAATGAAAGCTGTGTTTTCTTTCTTTTTTTTTTATCAATTGTACAGTGGGAAGAAATTGGAGAAGTGGATGAGAATTATGCCCCAATACATACCTATCAAGTATGCAAAGTTATGGAACAAAGTCAGAATAACTGGCTTCTGACAAGTTGGATCTCCAATGAAGGTGCTTCAAGAATATTCATAGAACTCAAATTTACTCTGAGGGATTGTAATAGCCTCCCAGGAGGACTTGGGACATGCAAAGAAACCTTTAATATGTATTACTTTGAATCTGATGATGAAGATGGACGTAATATCAAAGAAAATCAATATATCAAAATAGATACAATTGCTGCTGATGAAAGTTTTACTGAACTGGACCTTGGTGACCGAGTCATGAAACTTAATACAGAAGTCAGAGATGTGGGACCTCTGACCAAAAAGGGATTTTATCTTGCTTTCCAAGATGTGGGTGCCTGCATTGCTCTAGTGTCAGTGCGTGTGTACTATAAGAAGTGTCCTTCTGTGGTTCGAAACCTGGCACTCTTTCCAGACACAATTACTGGAGCAGATTCTTCTCAATTGCTAGAAGTGTCAGGCTCCTGTGTCAATCACTCTGTGACTGATGAACCACCCAAGATGCACTGCAGTGCTGAAGGAGAATGGTTGGTTCCAATTGGGAAATGCATGTGCAAAGCAGGGTATGAGGAGAAAAATGGCACCTGTCAAGGTAAGGATTCCCACTTGGAGACAGATTTACAAATGGATTGTCAAGGGTAGTTCACTTAAAGAGTTTCATTTATGTGTTGTTTTTCCCTGAAACTATTGCTAGCAAATGATATTTTACTTGGCTAAGTTATGGCATTTGTGTCTCTTACAAAAGATGAATGTAATACATTTTAGATACCTAAGTAATGTCTACATTCACAATGTCAATGTAATATATCATTTTAGAGTTCTTATGTGTATATATACACATACATATATATAAAATTTTTAAAAAAAAAGATCTTCCAAATAAGATCTAGGGGAGAAATGACTTATAGACAGAACACAATTTAATATAAAAAAATAGTTACTATTATGTGCTTATTTTTTTAAAAATGTGTCAACTTTAGACATATAATAAACAGGTTGTTAAAAATAACCATTTAAAGATAGCACTAAGACAAAAAAAGGTCATTTCAAAGCAATTTTTGCTTACTCTTCTTTTTTTTCTTTGAATGTTTCCTTTTAAATTGAATCTTGATCATGCATGCTCTCCTCATCATTTGAACATACTCTCATTTGGCCCAAAATGCAGTAAGTTCCTTTTTTCCATTGGGAAATTTATTAATGACTTTCTGGTGAAATACAGCTTTCTTTATTCCAAATTGAAGATAAATCTTTGGGAAAATTAAAAGGAAAATGACCTTGCTTCTGTTTTTGGCTAGGTTGCTAGATGGTTAGATCAAGAGAACACTGTAGACCTGGTATATACTTAGATTTCAGAAAACTAAAATAGTCTAAATAATCCTTGTGGACAATATTGAAGAAATGTGGGCTATGTGATGGTGCAGTTACTTTGACAAATTGAAGTCCAAAAGTAATCGCTAGTGGGTCAATGTCAATCTGTAGGAATTTCTCTCGTCCTATACTTCTAGGTTCTTTATGTGATACTATTCTGTCCAACATGATATATTAGACTTGGATGAAAGCATATGTGGCATGCTGATCAAATTTGTGTATAAGCTATTAGGGATAATGAATACATTGGGTAATAAAAGCAGGATCCAAACAGATTTTGATGAGCTAGAATGATGGGACGAATCTAACAAAATGAAATTGAATGTCAATATATGAAAAGTTTCCAAAAGGTTTGATTCAAAAATCAACTGGACAAGTATAAAATGGGAGAGATGTGTCTTAAATTCAAGATGTCAAACCCACTGCCCATGGTCTAAACATATTAAAATGTAACTTGAAAATACTTTATAAAATAGATTTCAAAATGCAGAAAATCATAGATAATTATAATTTATGGTTTTCTAAGTTAATATGCTATTCAGTGTTCTGTTTATTTTGGAATTTGAAATCGCTGGCTTAGATAACAGTTCATGTGATGAAAATTTGGATGTGTTATTGGATGAAAAACTCAATGTGATTCAATAGTATAACTTGACAAACAAAACAAAACAAAAAGAAATAAACAAGAAGAATTTTTTTAAAAGAATGCTTTCTTGGGAAGTTTTATAATAGATATTGAATATTACAACAAGGAAGTACTATGGTCTGATTTTACCATCTCTGAAATGTTTTGCTCAGTTCTGAGTAACAGTCTTGGAAAAACTTTGGACATTCAGAGGAGAAGGAGAAGAAGGCTCAAAATTATACTTTACCTGATTTAATTGAAGGGATTTGGGATGAATGTTTTATCTGAATAATAGTGGACTTTGGCAGAACTGTCTTTAAATAATTAGAAAATTATCTTTTAGAAAGATAGTTTTTTCTTTATTCTAGACATTAGAAAAATCAGAATTGTAGTGAATCAAAATGGGTTGTCTCAGGTGGTAGTAGTTTCCCTTTATCACAAATCTTTACAAACACCTTTGATGACCATTTCTCAGAAATGTTGCAGAGAGAATTTCAGCTCAGATAATGGGGTGAACTATATTAAATGTTTTTTTTTTTCTTTTTTTCTTTTTTAACCTGAAGCCCTACCGTCCATGGACTGATTAAATCCCTGGGCAGATTTCAAGGGTTCTGTGAAGTTACATGGTGAAAAATTACATATTTATTTTCAATAATCATTAACTGAAATTTAGCATTTCTTTTAATTACTATTTTTAAAGAACCAACATTATTCTAAGACAAGGTTATTGGCCTGCCCAAAGGGGCCATGATACAAAAGGATTAAAAACCCCTGTATTAGATGATATGATTTACCTTCCTACTCTGGATGGTGTGCTTCTCTGATTCAGTTTTTCCTTCTCATAGCTAACATCTGAACAAAAAATGGGATGCATCTCTTACTTGGTGTATGGGTTTGTCTTACCTAAGTAAATGGGAAACAAAGATGTATTCAGGGAGGATCATAAAAACACTTCCTCATTCCTTGAATTCCTCAAGCATATAATGTTTCAAATCATACCTTTATTCTTTCACAAGTCAAATTGGCTTGTTAGTAAAAACTTTTATCTATAGATTGGTTATTTCCTCAGGAAAACCCAGCTCCTGAATAAAATCATAAATACAGTGGATTCTCTTAATTATTTCTGTGCCAAAATGCATAACAAAGTTTTTCAATTTTCTTTCTTAGTGGAAGGCTCATTGCCCCTCTTAGTTACCAATAAAGTAGAACTACATTTCCATGTCATTTATATTCCTTCATTCTGTGATAATGGCAACATATGCAGAAGTTTTATTGAACTCAGAACTGGCTATGTAATCTAGTGAAATGCAGTTAGTTTAAATTTATCAGAGGAGTAGATAGTTTTGTCTATGACAGGGTTTAAAAGAAGTGAACACATCTGCTATATGTGCACATACATCAATTTTTATGCTAAGAATGGCATCACTTTCTGGGAGCAGTCTTCTTTGTGAGAGCTGATATTTGTAACAGTATCAAATAGGAGCCTACCAGAAGCTATAAAATCATTTTCCAAATCTCAGTTTCTTAAACCCCGCAAATTCCATCAATTTCATTTCTAAGGTTTTTTTTTCTTTTGATAACTGTTTTTAAAGTAACGTGTCTTCTATATGACTGTGGAAGTTTAGATAATAATCCAATGATCTCAGAACAACTATACCTCTATATTTGTTGAACTGTGGTGAAGGATCCACTTTTTTTCCTGAAATATGTATTCTAGGAGGAAAATCTTGAAGTGTGTACATTGTATATTGAGAGAGATTTCTTGGGGAATATGAAGGGAAAGAAGGTGACATACTATAACAGTTGTAGTGTGAACTTACTTTTTACACAGTGACAGGCTTTGAACAACATACCTCCTCATCCTTATTCTTTCTTTTCTTACTTCTTCATTTCCTGCTCCTAATGAAGAGGGGGGCAATAAACTGGAAAGATTGCCCTGAATAAACTGAGTTTATGTGGACAGGGCAACCTTTCAAGCAAGCTGTGACATTAAGCAATATGGCATAGGGCCTAGAAAGCTGAACTTAGAAGAAGGAAGACCTAAATTTAAATACAACCTTTGACATTTATGGCCATATGACCTTGGATAAGTGTTTGTAAAACATCTGTGTTTCACATTTTTCTAATATGTAAAACATAGCTACTAAAAATTGTACTGTCTCAGAGTTGTTGTGAGGCTCAAAAGAGAAAAAAATTGTATGTAAAACACTTCACAAATTTTAGTGTGTTGTAAGAAAATTAGTTGTTATTAACTTAATTCAAGTAATGGCAAACTGGAATACAGTATGTACCCTGGAAGCATCATCTGCTAACTATGATCAAACCACTTAATCTTTCTGGTCTTCAGATTCTTTACCTTAAAATAAGGAGGCCAGAGTAGGTTCCCTCCACCATAGGAGCTGCGAATTCATGATTTTCTTTGGACTACTACCTATTATCAGAGATTCAGTCGAAACATTTCTAAGTAGTCAACATTTTTCACTGGTTCCTTAGGCCTTCATTTTCTTCCTTTCTGATGCTATCTTTCTCATTTCTTCTCTCTCCTCCTTCTCCTTCTTCCTACTCCTAATATTTCCATTTAGAGTCATCCTTTTCCACATGGCTAGCTTTCTAGGAAAGCCTTTATGCTCTACAATTTTCTCTTCTCTCACCTACATATATTCATTCACTCATCCATTCACTAAAAACATTTATGAAGCATCTACTATTTGCATTTTTTCTTTTTTTTCCTTAATTAATGGGGCCATCCCTTGACTCATCTCTTAACGAAGCCTGTACAATGAATGGCCATTACCTTGCTCTAAATGAGTATGTGTAAAGGCGTTAGCCTGAAAGGATCAGGGTTTCCCATTGCATCCTGGGTCATCTCCTGTTATCCTGATGAATATCTGATCACTGGATCCAGATGGCTCTAGAGGAGAAAGTAAGACTGGTGACCTTGCATATTCCTCCTTCACTTAAATGAAAGTCAATTGCAAGTCATGTCATCAATTCCCTGATGCCATGGTCCTCTTCAAAAACAAAGGACAAGCACCACAAGGTGCTTTTCTAGGTCCTATGGAAGATACAAAGACATATAAGACATGTGGTTTCTACCTTCAAAGAGCATTTACTCTAGTACAAATGTACTTTACCTGAGATGTTTGAACATTTTTAATATTTTATTTACTGTATTCCGATGTAATTTATTTTCTTCATAATCACTTGTATTTTATTTTGTTCATTTAAAAACAATGTTCTGAGAACTTGTTCATATGCTTCCCAGCACAAACACATATGTTTAATAACCTTTGTTGTAGGGGAAAAGTTTATAGTATAAAAAGATCCCCTTCACTGAAAATTCTGGGTAGAAACAAATTCAACACTTTAATTAAAATAATTGACCTTTGTCACTGTGTAAATCAATTGTGCTTTGGGGCACTTTGGAATAGTAGAAAGCATGCTAACCTTAGTCAAAAAATTTGGGATTCATATCCTTCTTTTGCTACTAAGATACTGTGTGACTATAGACTAGTCATCTAACCTCTATAAGTTGCATTTTCCTTTTCTTAAAAATAAACAACAGGATCAAATATTTAGAGCTACAGAGCAAATTACTTAGGGCCAAATACGTTACTTGATCAACATCATACAGCTAGTAAATGGGAGAGCTCAAGTTTCAAGAAACTTTTTCCCTTGTAGCATGTTTCTTCTCTGTCATTTAACTTTTCTGAGGACCAGTTTCTTAATCCAATCTGAAAAAGGGAAGTAATATTATTCTGAGATACCCATCTCTCAGAGTTAACATAATACTTACATGCAATTATGGAGTGAAAAGCCTGAAAACCTTACATCATTTTGATAGGACCATTATCTGTCAAGTTTCTTCTTTTGTCTTCATACAACAATCCATTCTTTGATTGTTAGTTCCCTATACTTCCCATAAAAATAACAATGGAGCTAAGGCTCATGCTTGTGCCTTATTTAAGGCAACTTTCTAGAGACTACTGACTATATTGAAATGGCTTTCTGGTCACCTAAGAACATTAAATGTCCCATGCATATAGATTCTTAGGCCCATCAGACTTAACAGTTCTCCCAAGACTGCAGTTACTATACTGTACCCTTCTGACTGATTGCGTTTCCATATGGAGTGGGAGGGGATGCAATAAGTTTACACAGCTAAATGTTGTAGTATATTCAGTGAGTATCCTGTCTATGGTATTGCTAAATATATCTCAATAGTTAACTACAGAATGACTTATGAGAATCTCACTTTGTTCACATATCAAATAGCAGGGTGCCAGCCTGAGTCAGACCTGCCCACTGCACTCACTATATAAGATTCATTTTTTATTTCATTTCCTGTTGACAATTCTTCTAGAAGGAGAAGGAATTCTTTATCCACAGGTGACTTAGAATATATAGGATATATTTTTTGAGCTGTTGGGCAATAAATCTGACCAGGACATAAATGCATAGAATCAGGACTCATTCATCATTCAGAAGACTTTGTGTTCCCCAACCTTCAAATACAACTTAAGTAAAAGATAATATGTTACAGTTGACTCAGCTTGATAATTGCCAAAGTGCATTTCACATATATTATTTAATTTTAGTCTCATAACAGTAGAACAGATATTTCAGGAGAGGAAACTGCGGCTTACATCAAGTGAATTTTCAAAGATCAGTGAAGCTAAGTAGTAGAACAAGTATTCAAACCTAGGTCTTCTGATTCCAAGAGCAGTAGTCTTTTTCATACTGCTTTTCTTTTAAAAATCACTTCTGGGATAGATATTGTGGGTTGGCACTGCACACAAGGAATATTTGAAATCACAAATTATGATCTGGAAATGCATAAGAGCTCCTGTATAATCCCAGGCAATTGAATACTTACATATTTATGTGGTTTGAGGCTGACTGTGTGGTATATGGAGAAAACTCTGGGCTTTGCCAGAGTTAGCAGACCTGTTGGCCAAGTCAGGAAAAAAAAAAGATTTTTGAAATATTTCTTTGCATTGAACCCTATTCCATTACTGCTAGTCAACTCAGAGTTGAAGTGAAAGTGTAAATTTATCCAAGGCAATAACCCAGGAAAAACAAGAACTATGGACAGTGCAAGATGACAATTTGGAGAAACAATTTCTATGTGTTAGGACACTTAAGGACTGTGTTGGAGAATGATTTCTTTCAACAAAACTTCAAAATAGACATATAAGTCAAGACTTTGCAGTTTCTATCTTCAGTACTTTGCCAGAGGCATAAGACTCTGATTTTTGACTGTGTGTGTTGAGAGGAGGGGAAAGAAAATGAAAAGAAATTTCCTGCCCCTGACTGTTTTGGAATTGGCAAGCAGAGGTTCTGGGATAGGGGATGGGAAACAACCAGTCACTGGGTTTTTCTTTGAAACATTTAGCACTACTTTAAGAATACTACTTTAATTAGTGTATTTTTCTTATGATGTTCATCTGTGAGATTGGGAAAATTTAGTTCTGGTCCTCTCCTCTCCACCCACCCACCAGAACTCCAAGACAGATCCAAAGCTTAGAGATTTCCCTCTGTATAGATCTTTTTTTTTTCATACCCCAATGTTTCTCATTCTCTCTGCCCAATACCATTAACAACTTGAGTCCTTATATATAGAACTGTGTATCAACACATTATTTGGCTAGGGTATCTTTGCTTGACTTTCCCCTTTTTAGGAATTTCCCAGGCACACCTTGGCCAGGGTCTCAGGAAAGATGGATGTATCCTTGGCAACATTCTCAGACTCTATAATTTAAGCTTGAGTTGGGAACTAATGAAAAGCAGTATGTAAGGATTGCTCCAAGAAGTGGGAAGCCTTTTGATATTTGTTTGAATTTGAATAGCAAAGCAAAAAGTTGTCACTAAAGCAAGTCTTGTGTGTTCAGCAGCAGATGATAGTTTCATTAGATCAGATGGGCATGACAGACCCTCAGAAACACATGATACCCATGGAAATACCTTTAACATAAAACCTACTAATTGGCACTAATATTTTAAGTTTATCATCTTGTCATTTCTGTTTGGTGAGAAAAACACAGAGTAGCCCAGGGGTATATGTTTACCTGAAGCTTGGTGCAGTGGGACTTAGAGCTGGAAATGAGCATTTAGTCTCATCTTTTGATTTTTGGATCTCAATTATTTTTAATTTTCCCTTTTGCAAGACAAGGTGGGAGGCAGGCAGAATAGGTCATTTCTAAGTTTTCTTCCAGATCATAAATTTTACTATCTACCTTATTATCCATATTCTGATATTGAAATGTGACCCTCAAAAGATCCAGGATGAAAACATGATTTTCCAAAATGAAATTAAGTGTAACAAATAATTTGTGGCCTAGACTAACAGGTATCTGATGTCTTTTCCAAGTTCCAGGAGTTAGTGGTTCCCAAAGTCTTCATACAAAGGTTCAATGACTCCTTGTATGTTTTAGTGGGGATTCTTTTTGGGTATGGCCACTAGAGTCCCTTCTAACAGTTCAAATTTTGTAGTCTATGAATCCTAATTATTTTTTTAATTAAGTAGGTTATCACCAAACATTTTTTGAATGTCAATTTGGGTGAAATAAAGTTCATGTTCTTTTGTTCTATGCCAACTTCATTCAGATAAGTAATGACTTGCTTTTTGAAACTCAACTTTCTGAGCCTTGCATTCATTTTTGGCATGGTTCTAACTCTTGAAGGTCTGTTGTGCAGAGAAATAAGAGCAAGCAGAAACCTGGGTTCAAGATAAATTTAGATGTGGATTTATCAATTAAGTGTGTGACAACCCAAGTATTCAGCACTCAAATGAGTAGTAATTTTTGGAAATTCAGATCCTTGGTTATAAAGGCTAAAACCACAAAATTATAATAGGGAGGGGAGCTAGCAGAAGCTGTGACATACAGAAGCAGAGAAGAGCCATTGGTTAAATCTATATGACTCAGGGGAGTATGGTGCAAGGGTACAAGGGTGCAACCGTTAACTGGGTGGAGGGCACAGAGTGGAGGGGCATGGGATGAGGGGAACTGGAATTTCCCAGAACAAGCCAGGGTCATGTTCTGGGCAAAGGGGGTGGGAGCCTCGCTTGGTCAGCAGGTCAGGACAGGATGGTACATAGATAAGATTGTTGCACCATAATGGACCTGGTACACTGTAATGATTCAGGGAGAAAATATGAAATGCTGATTAGGGGAGACAGAGTCAGGGAACACCTTGAGCAAAATGCCCAGACATGCCTTAAGCAGTTTCAAGCTATAATAAAAAATAGGGACAAAGACAGAAATACAAGAGGGGCTTAATGGTGAGCCAAAAGCCAGGTGGAGTGTAGTGACCTGGGATTTGGATTTGGGTACAACAGATCATATCATATTGATTTTAATTTTTTTCTCAGAAAGATTAATTTTTGGGATCAAAATTATGCTTGCTACTTGGTTGTACTCTTGATTATTTGTAGATGATTATTCATGCTTTGGCTTATCTGCTAGAATTAGATTCAGGAGAACATGTTCAAATTATTATCAAACTTCTCACTGGCTACTTGTGAGACTTTGTGCAAGTAACTGTAAACATAATTAATTTAAATTTGAAGTTATGCCAAGTAAGCAGGTACTTAGTCTTTAGTAACTAATCAAGCCTTTGTGAAGGAAACAGAAGGTGTGAACTCTGTCTCCTGTTGCTGACATAAAAGGAAGGGTT
>CM053583.1:107685146-107702549 GCA_028627135.1 Pseudochirops cupreus
TCACCTATCCTCTTACTGAGAAAAGTTTCACAAGTTACAATTCTCATTTTTCCATGTTGGCATGTAAATAGTTCAACTTTGATAAGTTCCTTCTGATTTCTTTTTCTATGTTTACCTTCTCATGCTTCTTGTGTTTGAATATCAAATTTTCTGTTCAGTTCTGGTTTTTTCCTCTAGAATGCTTGGAAGTCCTCCATCTCATTGAATGACCATATTTTTCCTTGAAATGTTATACTCAGTTTTGCTGGGTAGGTAATTCTTGGTTTTAATCCTAGCTCCCTTGATCTCTGCAATATCATATTCCAGACCCTTTGGTCCCATAATGTAGAGGCTGCTAGATCCTGTGTTATCCTGATTGTGTTTCCATAGTATTCAAATTGTTTATTTTTGGCAGCTTGTAATATTTTCTCCTTCATCTGGGAACTCTGAAACCTGGCTATAACATTCCTAGGAGTTTTCTTTTGGGGATCTTTTTCAAGAGGTAATTGGTGAACTCTTTCAAGTTCTGTTTTGCCCTCTGGTTCTAAAATATCTGGGCAATTTTCTTTGAGAATTTTTCGAAGGATGATTTCTAGGTTCTTTTTTTGCTCATGGCTTTCAGGTAGTCCAAAAATTTTTGAATTTTCTGTCCTGGATCTATTTTCCAGGTCAGTGGTTTTTTCAAGGAGATATTTCACATTGCCTTCCATTTTTTCATTTCTTTGGATCTTTTTAATAGTATCTAGATTTCTCATTAAGTCATTTGCTTCCATTTGCTCCACTCTAATTCTGAAGGCATTATTCTCTTCAGTTAGCTTTTAAAATTCTTTTTCCATCTGGTAAAATCAACTTTTGAAGGCATTCTTCTCCTTATTGGCTTTTTGGGGCTCCTTTGCCGTTTGAGTTAGTCTATTTTTTAAGGTGTTATTTCTTCAGTCAGGTTGTTGACTCTCTTATCATGATTTTCTTGCATCATTCTCATTTGTCTCCCCAATTTTCCCTCCACTTCTCTTATTTGGTTTTTAAAATCCTTTAAAGCTCCCCTATGGCCTCTATCCACTTCATATTTTTCTTGGAAGCTTTTGTTGTGGAAGTTCTGACTGTGCCGTCTTCCTCCCCTTCCTTTCTTTGGTCCTTTTTGTCCCCAATAAAGGAATCTAAAGTTTGATAGCTGCATTTTCTTTGCTTTCTTTGCCTGCTCATGTTGCCAGTCAGTTATTTGGCTTTTGGTCTCAGTAGTAAAACTCTGCTTTCAGAGGGAAGTGCTCTGTCCCAAATTGCTGGGGTGTTTGCAGCTGCTGTAGCTATTAGGAGGCCACCTTTTTTTTGCAGCCTCCCCCCCCCCCACTCACAGCTTTGACACACCTCAGGACCACCACCCAAAACCACAATCTGATCCAGGCAGCTCAAGGAAAGAACACTTAGCCTCTGAATGATCTTTTGGCCCCCTGCAATCTGCAGGCCAGGAGCTTCTGAAGCAGTCACATGGAGGCGGCTGCAGGGCCACTGCTTCAGACTGTGGCTAGCTCTGGAGGCAGTTCAGCAGGACCATCTCCCCAAAATTTAGCCTAGTTCCACTGACCTTTTCCATTTTTCCTTTGCCTTTCTGGGTTGGTGATTCTGGAAATCGCCAGAGCTGCTGATGATCTGCTCTCCTGAACTCTACAGCAGCAGCTTCTCCTGGAAGCCCTGGGGCTGAAATCACATGGGGCTAAACTCTGCTTCCAGCATGCTGCCATGACTACCTGCAGGCTGCCTTCAGCGGGAGCTTTCTTATTCTGTCATTTTTGTGGAATCTGGAGCTCTAAAATTTGTTTAGTCATATTTTATAGGTATTTGAGGTCGTATTGGGCAGAGCTTGGGGAGTTCTCTTGTTTCTAAGACTCTGTCCCTGCTAAGCATAATTCTTAATGAAAAAACTGTACATCTGATCAACTGTCAGATTTTCAGGACTCTTAGAAAAATCCAAAAAACCCTAAAGTCAATAGATCTGACATACAAGAGGCAAGAGAAATATGAGGTAAATACCAGTGATAAATTGCAACGGACTAAATAAGGATAGAATATTTATATTTTGCACATGGAAAATATAAAACCTATGTCTAAGATTGTTACTAATAATTAAGTAGCTCTTAAGAAAGATTGCTGTAGAACTGAATATGATATGACTTCAAAAAGCAAAACCATTCAAGAATAGCTAAAAGAGTAATTATACAAATAAGGTGCAAGAGGAATTAGGTAGGGGAGGGAGGCTATTAGTTCTGGAAGTCTACTTTACTCAGGAATGGGTTTAAGAGGGGAAAATACATATACATTTAGAAGAATATAAAAAGCTTCTAAATTTAGAAAGAAATTGAACTCTAAGGGGATAGGAATGGGGGAGAGGGGAAAGGAAGAATCTTTAGAGTGGAGGGTGAGGGAATAGATTGAAAGGGGAATATAGAAGGGTCTTTTGGTTTACGGCAATGGTTCTCAACCTTCCTAATGCCACAACCCTTTAATAGTCGTGTGTGAGCTTATCCACATGTGGGTGGACCCACCTGGAGATGGATAGAGGAGCGATGTCTAGGTTCCTAAGACCATCGGAAATATTTGTTTTCTGATGGTCTTAAGCAACCCCTGTGAGCGGGTCATTTGACACCCAAAGGGGAACAGGAGGATAATGGAGGGATTGCTGGAGTGGGGGTAAGATAAGTAATAGGAGGACAACATATAAGGTAGAAGTAATGTAGAGAAGTTAGAAAAGACAGGGAAAAAAAGAGATATACACAAAAATAAAAACAAGATTAGGAATAGAATCTCTTTTTAAAAGTATATACATATATATGTTTGTATATATATACACACAAATTCATGTGAGTTTGTATGTGTATACATGTATATGTGTATATATATATCTCAATACCTATATATAATTATATCCGTGCTCAACTGTAGCCTTGGAGTTGGTGTGGCAGGTAGGGGGAAGGATAAAAGAACAAAGTAAAGTGTATAGAAGAGAATAAAAGAAAACCTCCAAGGAAGCAAAGAAAAGATGGACAGCTTTCAATATAACATACAGCATACAATGTATAGGCTTTCTTGAAATGCTAAGTTATTACTATATTCTCTGAATCCTCTCCTATGTTCAGCTGTGCACGACATGTATTTTTTTCTTTTTTCTTTTATATTTAAGTTTATAATGTTTCTTTTTCTTTTCTTATGTAGTTGTTTTAGTGTTTTTCTAAAACTAAGGAAAAAAAAAGATCCCTGTCCTCAAAGAGGTAGTATAACCTATTACATCAAGCAGGAGAAAAGACATTCTCTAACCCCACATATTAAATGTGCAAATTGGTTGAACAATCTTTTTTCCACATCCATGTACCCCCTAATCTTTGACCTCTTGCATAAGGTAAAAAAACCTAATCTTCTGTAGTGATTATCTGCATTTACCCCGTATTCATTCACTGTGACGGTTTCCTGTGCTTGTCTATAAGGGTGATTTGTATTTTAAACTGTAAATATCATTCAAACTGAAAATTTAAACTGTAAAAATTGAAAATTGATTGTCCTGGTATAATTCCTTCCATTCATCCCTGAAAGGGTGCTAAAGGCAGGTAGGCATTTGATATGTGTTTTTAGTGGGAGTGATGAGCATGTAAAACTAAATTCTGCTGAGTGAGCTTGATCAACTATAACTAGGTATTGCTTTCCACCTGCCATTAACTAACCTAAAGCAAAAATTGTCACAAGGAATAAAGAAGTGCACTGTGAAAGGGGGGAGAATAACTCATTTAAGAAGAAATTGAAGAGAACTAAATATGATTATACCATAATTTACCCTTCCAGCTATGGTGAAGCTGCTGAAAAAAGATGTTTTCTTTAAATACAATCCACTTAATATCTGTTTTGACAGAACTAAAGGAATAACAGTCTGAGGAAGTATTTATTTAATTTATAAAGAAAGTTATTAGTGGCCATTTTTCATTCATTATTTACGAACAGAGTATGTCTCTTTGCCCATTTATACACATATGGGCACATTTATACATATAAATACATGCATATACATATATGAGAGGGAAAGCGAGACAGAGAGACAGAGACAGAGACAGAGAGACAGAGAGACAGCGACAGAGAGAGACAGAGAGACAGAGAGAAAGAGAGACAGATGGGGGTGGGGTAATACGTTATAGTTTTTTCACTGAACCAATGCAATATGAAGAATTTACATACCCCATCACAACCACCAACAGCAACAACAATAAAAAAAAAAGCAAAATTGTGTAGTAGTCACATCTTTTCTTTACCAAAGGTATCTATACTTTTATATTTCCATTTTGAATATTTTCTAGAGGTTATTTTTTTAAATTTCTTGTGGAGTACTTTAAAGGTTTAGCAGATGAAGGTGATGAAATTTGAAATGGATGGATTTTCTGAAGCATACATGACCATTACTCCTCTCTTATTTCTCTTCCTTCTTTTCTTTCCTGCCTCAGTGAGGGAAGCAGTGAATATCAGAAAAATAAAACAGTTGTTCTCTATAGGAACCCCAGCTATTAACAGTACACATGGCATTGACTTTAGATGGCCTCTCCTTCCACTGAATATCATTAATGCAGCTCACGGCAACTGTCCTGAGAGGACTTCAGTGTTTATTATGGGAATATAATCATTTAAGCCTGAATAAGCTTCAAAGCCTTAATGTGGCTGTTTGGCCAACAAAAATGAGATGTAAATTAGTGCTGAATAGCCACTGATTACAGGAAGATGATTAATGCAAGATCTGAAATTGATTTATGGGCCCAGTTGTCAAGTCCTAAACCACAAGTGTAATATTATCTGTGTGAAAATTTTAGGACAGAAAAATTTTAGGACAGATTAAAGACCAAGGAGCTTGGGCAAAACTTTATCCTTGGCAAGGTCTTGCAAATTTTATAGGCTTTTTGCAATCTAGACTTGCAAATAGTATATAGTGACATTTTGGTTTTTGCTAGAGTAGCTATAGTATAATTGTATCTGCTTTTCCCAAAACATTAAGAGAACTAAAGGTTAATCTACTTTATTTTCATTAAATGTACTCCTTAGTGAAGTAGCTCTTTTGCATTGACTATAAACATTTAATCTTGTTGGAAATTACTTGAAGTAGTACCTAGAAATTAGCAAGTATTTATTGTTAAGAAAATTAACAGTATCAGTTTTAAAATTCAATTGTGTGTATGTGTGGGGGAAGGGGAAAAGAGAGAGACAGAGAGACAGAGAGAGACAGAGAGACAGAGAGAGACAGAGAGACAGAGAGAGAGAGAGAGAGAGAGAGAGAGAGAGAGAGAGAGAGATATCTATGAAAACATCACAAGGAATGTGAGCATTTTAGAGTCTATATGTACAGTGATGCCCATTTGTGCAGAAAAGTTTATTGCTCTTAATGCCTACTTAGAATAAGTAAATGGATACCTTCCATAAGATATACAACTTGATTTCCTAAAAGAGATAACATAGGTGCATTCAAAGGTTTAATAGTGAATTCTAAATGGTAGTATTATAATTCCCTGCAAATGTACCCTGAGGAGAGCCTGGAAATTCTTCAGTTGTCTGTGGATCTCATTGATAAAATGGTCATCATCTGGGTTCTATCAATAAAAACTTTTATAGAGCACATACTGTGTCCCAGGTCATCTACTGGATATTGACACACAAATTTCATGGTCCAAGCAAGCATCCAGGTCAGTCCTCAAATATTGCACATTCTTCTATCACTTTCCCTGTACAAAAAATCCCATAGTACATTTCCACAAAGCAGGAACAAATGAAACAATTTTCCAAATTAACAAAGACCCATAATGAATTATGAAAAGAATTTTGTTAATTCTAGCTTATCCTGTTTCCTTTTATTAGTGGGGAACTAATAATGCACATTTACAATAAAAAAGAAAGAAATACAGATCACTTGAACTCAATTATGTTATTGATAAGGGGTCAGTTCACTTCAACCCATTTTTCCCATTTTTATATGTGCTAATGCTAGGGGAGTTAGAGTTTCAATGGATAAATGGATTGAGTCCTGAAATCAGAGTAAGAAAGGGCTGAGTTCAAATTCTGCCTGGGGATCCCTGGCAAGTCACTTAAGCTCTCAGATTGAGTTACCTCATTTATAAATGAAAATAGAATTAGCAACTAATTTATTGGGCTATTGTGGGGATTGAATTATATATGTAAAGTACTTTGCAAAACTTAAAACACTACAAAACATGCATTTTGTGTGCATGTATATTTGTGTTTGTGCATGTTTATATGTATACAGATATGTAATATATTATTCTTGTTATTATAATATCGTTGGTATCCTGATGTAACATAGAGTCTAGTATACATTACATATCCAGTTCTGTTTTTTTTTTTTAACATTTCTTTATTAACCACTAATCAATGGGCTAGAGAGCTGGGGATATAAAAGATAAAAATAAAACAGCTCCTGCCCCCCAAAAAACAACCACATTACATTCTATTGGAGAAAAACAATATATACATAAATCAGTAAATATAAAACAATGCCCAGCCAGTCCAAAAAAGAAGAACATTGACAACTATTGTAATTAACTAACTAAAATGCACAAAAACAGAAGGGGATTCAAGGAAGGTTCAATTTAGAAAATGACATTTAAACTGGGCTTTAAAGAATGGGTAACAATTAAAGAGAGAAAATGAGATCTAAGACACTTGGCATAGTAGACTATATATGCAAAGGCATAGAGTTAAAGAAGGGCAGAGGTGTTTACCGGATGGAAGTATCAATTTAGCTGAGTCATTGAATATATAAAAGGAAATAATGATATAATACTAAAAATAGTTTCACAAGTTTGTACAATAAGGTTGAAAAATGTAGTGTAAAACTACATCTTGAACAGATTTAAAGTCTAAGCAAAAAGAGCTTGAAATTTACATGGTATGCAACAAAGAGACAATGAAAATTTTTCATTAAAGAAGTGACATATTTTGAGATTGTGTGGGAAAATTGCTACACTGAGAAAGACCAAATACACATAGATTTAAAGGTAAACCTTCTGATTTAATTGAAAAATTTGGACACAATTTCTTAAAGTATTTTTAAGGAAAAAGGGAACAATTTAATCTTTTTTTTTTGGTTTGTTGAATGCAAATATGCATGCTAAATCTTTTTCTTTGTTCACTAATATTAGATTGATAATAAAGCTGTATGAAGTTTTTATTCTTTTTAGAAATTAGAATCTTTTCTTTTTAGACTTAGTATAGATATGAGGATATTTTCATAACTGAAACCAGCTCATTTAATCTTAACTTGGATGATTATTTTTAATTATGTAAAATACAGCATTCATACTTCAGAGGTATAGTTACTGAAGATTGCTTTAAACACAGTAGAGATTTTTGGGGAAAAAATACCTTTTGGCAAGCCATGATTAATATGTATAAACTTCAAATGCTTATTGAAATATAATTTGAGAATATGCATGTAATCCTTAAGTTTTGCTCTTATCTTTTCTCAACTGATTTTACTTGTGTTCTGGATTGGATTTGAGTCCATGACTTTGTAGTATTTCCCTGTTAATAAAGTCCTCAACTTCAGTTCTATTTTAAATAGTGACAATTAGTTGAGTAATTAAAATTAATTTAATAGAACTATCAGATCACTTAAACTTCTATTCTTCTTGGTGTGTCTTTTGAGAAGAAATTATAGAAGGACTTTAACAATAGGATTCATGTTCTGATAGCACTTCTTTAAAACTAGTTAATTCAACTTAATTTTTTCTCAAAATCCACTTCTGTTATATGAAATAGGCTACTATATAAATAATGGTATTAATTAAACAGATAATTTGTGAGTACTCAAAAATGAAAGAGTAGATCACCAAGCACAATGGTAGTTTTAAATTTATTTTTATTTTTGTTTTTTGCAGGGGGGAAGGCAGGGCAATTGGGGTTAAGTGACTTGCTCAAGGTCACATGACTATTAAGTGTTAAGCGTCTAAGGCTAGATTTGAACTCAGGTCCTCCTGACTCCACAGCTGGTGCTCCACTCACTGCACCAACTATCTACACCAATAACCATAGGTTTTAAAGAAGATATGATGCCAGACTAATTTGATTTTACTTTTTTTGCAGGATTACTGAAATGTTTAACATGATGCCATAAACACCATTGTTATTGTTCAGTCATTTTCAGTTCTGCTCAAATCTTAATGGGCTTGTCTTGGCAAAGATGCTGGAGTGATTTGCCTTTTCCTTCTCCAGTTCATTATACAGATGAAGAAATTGAGGCAAATAGAGTTAAGTGACTTCCCAAGGGTCACACAGCTAGTAAATGTCTGAAGCCAGATTTGAACTCACGAAGATGGGTTTTCCTGAATCCAGGTCCAGTGCTGTATTCATTGAGCCATCTAGTTGTCATATTTGAGCTCAGAAAGATAAATCTTCCTGACTCCAGACCCTGTCCTCTATCTATCCACTGTGCATTAACATAGTATACCTGTATAATCATTTTAAAAGTTTTTCTTTTTCCCCATTAAATGATGGCATGTGTGTGTATGTGTATGTGTGTTTAATGAGAAAGATTATTATAGTATACTTGTGGAAAAGATGGGAATATGTAAGCTCAATAATGCATAACTAGATCTAAATTTGTAAGCAGCTGAATGACTCCTTAACTCCAGAGTTGTAGATAATACATTCCTCTTAGCCTGTACAGAGGCTTCTAAAAGTTTGACACTGGGTTATATACTTAACTTCTTACTTCTGAAGAATACTCTTTGATTCTGTGGATAACAAGTTGGGGGCAAAATAGATATTGTGATCAATGTTAAAGTCAAAAGTTAAAAAATATTTTCTAGGAATGGAACATTAATGCAATCATAACAAAACAATTGAGACAAAGCAGGGAAAACCTTACACTGGGGTTCAGAAACTCAGCCGTAATACAAATACAAAAAAGGAAACATACTTCACAGTTAATATGAAATAGTCATGAGAATTTAAGTATACGGAATGTCCAACATTAGCAAATGATGTGAGATAACTGAAAAATTAGTGAGCATTTTAGACTCTTAAGTAGAAATGTGTGTTTAATCACTGAGTCTTTGTCTTCTATTCTGTAAAATAAGAGGCATTGTGATAGATCCCCTCTTTTTTCTCCCCACTCTGATGGTTGATAATTCTATGTAAATATATTGTAATCATAGACTGCATTAATGAAAATACAATATTTAGAGCAGGAGAGATAATAACGTCATCATTCCTTGACTTGCTTTGGGTTGTAAGAATGGGTTTTGCTCAGTTTTACATAACAAATTTTAGAAGGCTTATGTGTAAGTTGAAGGGGATTGTCGAAGTTGCCAAGGGGATGATAATAAAGTGGGCTTGAAACAGTGTTATGTTAGTTTCACTTAACTGGGTGGAGTTAACCTGCAAAAAAGAAGACAGAGAGAGCATGATATCTATCTTAAAATATCTGAATGGTTATCCCATAAACAATTAACTGGATTTGTTCTGTTCAGCCCTGGTGATAAAATAAAGGAGAGTTGAGCTCAATATAAAGAAGTGTTGTTGTACAATTAAAATTATCCAAAAATTGAATGGACTTTGAAAGTATTTAGCCAAATATCACGTGACTACTTATGAGGAATCTTTTGGAAGAAACTGATACTTCAATGAAGAATTTTAATAGATCACTTTTGAACATGAAGGTTCTCTGGTACTATTCAGCAGTGTGATTTTCTAAGTATATTTCATCAGTTGTTCACAAAAAACTTGGGTGACTTCTGTAGTTCAATGGAATATGTGTAGTGTGCAATCTTAAGAGGGTCCAAGTTGAACAGGTTTTCCCCTCCTCAAATTATATTTATATGTCAACATTACATATTCCCCACTCTCACAAAACAGCAGTGTTTTAAGGGACCCTATGAGCCATTTGATCTAATGGGAAGGTAAGCAAAGACCTTTCTCCAACATACATATAACTTTTTCTCAAAGTCATTTGGTGAAGCATCCTTAACAGGCTCCATTTTACTTGTGGACAGCTCAAATTGTGAGGAAGTTTTCTGTGTAAGAAACTGAAATTTCCCCATTGTTCCTTGTGGTGCCCTAGGTGCCAATGCAGAAAAAAATTATATTGCATCTTTTATGTGACTACCTTCCAAATGCTTATACAGTTCTATTCTTCAAACTAAACATTGTTAGTTCCTTTATTTTTTGTTGTTATTCAGTCATTCCAGTCATTTCTGACTCTTTGTGACTCCAATTAGAGACCAGATTTAAACTCAGGAAGACGAGTCTTCTAACTGCAGATCTGGTGCCCTATCAACTACACCACCTAGCTGCCCAGTTTCTTTATGTGATCTTCCTTGTAAAATTACATATTGTTTTGCAGAGTGAGAGTGACTGCTTCCTATTTGCTTCTTCTACTTACTCCCTCCTCATTTTTGAGAAATGTTGACAATAGAAAACTATCAGACCAAACTTGTCTCTCTCTTCCTTCTGGCCAGTTCAGAGACAGGACTTTCCCATCAGGTACCTGCCTTCTCTTCATTCCATGTAGTAAAATTTTCTATAAGAGGGGCAAGACCTAGGTATTCTCTGTTTTAATCTCTTGAGAGTCAGTTGAAGAAGTAGATCAACAATAATTTATTGCAGCAACAAGCCATGTCCCAGATCCTGATGGACTCCTTCCCTTCTACTGTAGATAATTTAAAATACACATTATTAATACTCATTATTAATTAAATTATTTAGATTTACCATGACCTGTAGCTGATGGCATAGTCAATAGAACACTAGACTTGGACTCTCTAAGATTTGAGTTCAAATCTGGCCACAGATACCTACTAGCTCCATGATCCTGGGCAAGTCATTAAACTTCTGTTTGCTTTAGTTTTCTCAACTATAAAATGGGGGTGATGATAATAGTGCTTACTTCACAGTGTTGTTGTGAGGACTGAGTGTCCTCACATAATATTGGGGGGGAAGCACTCAGAATAGTTCCTTTTATATAGTAGGCATCATATAAATGTTTATTCTTCTCCCATCCCTTAGATAAGAAATTTCTTTTAATAGTTGGCCAGAGACAGGGAACCTCTATCCTATCTTAAATCTTATATAAATATCCATTATTCACTATGTAACTGTTTACATTCTCTATTCAAAGACAGTTTAAATATGCACAGGAGGCAGGTTCATGGTTTACTATAACCTTATGTGGTCAGAGAAGGTCAATTTAAAGGGAAAAAGTAGTGTATAGCAAAGAAACAATTCAGATATGAGTACCAGATGTCACCCAGTCGCGGGGAAGGAAGGATAAGTTGAAATTAGGAAAAATAGTTTTTTTCTTTATTTCTTAAAAGGCAGATACCCACCAGACTAATTTTTCCCAAAGCTTCATTTTAGATATTTTAATTCTTCAGAATTTAGGAGACTTCTATACTCTTTTATATATGTATGTATTGTTCTCTCTCATACTCATTCCCAATGAAAGTAGATTACCAGAACTACCAGCCCTCCTCCCTCATCTAATTCCTATGTATCAATTCTTCCTCTTGCACCTCAGTTGTATAAAATAGTTTCTCTTTTTAACTGTTCCTAAATGGTTTTACTTTTTAAATTCAGATAATGCCCAGATTTTCCCCAATCTTTCTTAGAAGCTACCTAATTATTAATAAGAATCTTAGGCATAAATTTTATATTTTATATATGTAAAAAGTAAACAGTCTGTCTTTATGGATCCCTTGAAATTGGTCTTTGTTATATATATATTATATTTCTGTTGGTTCTTGTATGTCAAATCATCTGTTAAGTTCAATATTTTTTTTAACAAAGTCTAGAAAATCTGAGAGTTTGTCAAATGTCCATTTTTTTCCCATTAAAGATAATAGTAACTTTGCAGGGCATGATATTTTTTGGCCAGAGTCCTAGTTCTTTTGTTCGTCATTATGTTGTGTTCCAAGACCTGCAGTCCTTTAATGTTTCTGCTGCTAGGTCTTGTGTAATTCTAATTGTGGCACTATAATATTTGAATTGTTTTAATCTAGATGCTTTTAATAGCTTTTTCTTGAACTGAGGATTTCAGAAATTCACTATGATATTCCTATAGTTTTCCTCATAGAATCTCTTTTAAGTAGTGATTGATGGATTTTTTTTCTATTTCTATCCCCCCCCATGCCTCAGAACAATTTTCTTTAATTATTTCTTGTATTATTGTATCAAGATTATTTTTTTGATCACAGTTTTTAGTTAGTCCAATGATTTTTATATTTTCTCTTCTTGATCCAGTCTTCAAATCTGTAGTTTTTCTTATAAGATATTTCACTTTCTCTTCTATTTTTTCATTATTCTTATTTTGTTTAGTCATGTCTTGATCTCTTATAATTTCACTGGCTTCCCTTTGTCCAATTCTAATTTTCAAGGTGTCATTATTTTCTTCCTTAAGATTCTGAATCTCCTTTTATACTTGGTTTACTTTCCTTTCATACTCTTCTTGTTTTTCTTGGATCATTCTCATTTTCTTTTTTAGTTTTTTCCTCCATCTCTGTCATTTTATTTTTAAAGTCTTTTTTAAGGTCTTCTATAAATTCTTTTTGGGCAGATGATCATTTGATGTTACTCTTTGGAGATTTCTTTACTTCAGTATCCTCCTCTGAAGAACTCCAGTCATCTCTGTTCCCATAATACATTTCTATAGTTGGATTCTTTCTCCTTTGCCTGTGCATTTGTATGTGTGTGGTATGTTTAGTTAGTTCTTGCACTATAACCTACACCATGGGGCAGCTAATCAACTGCTGGTTAGTCTTACATGAAATGAACTTAAGGACCTTCACCATTCTTATTGCCTTTAGGTGGACACTCTCAGGTAAAACAACAACAACAATGACTACTACTACCACTACTACTACTACTACTACTACTACTACTAATAATAATAATAATAATCTAGCATTAGTATGTATTGCACCTTAAGATTTACAAAGCCTTTTACTATGTTAATTTATTTGATCTTCCCACAACAACCTTGTGAGGTGCTATTATTATAGCTGTTTTACAGATGAGGAAATGAGGCAAAGGTTAAGTGATTTGATCAAGGTCACACAAATAGTATATGCCTAAGAGAGACAGGATATGAATTAAGATCTTCATGATTCCTGAGTTATATACATTGTACCACTCCATTATATCAATACCTTCCTCTAATGGCTAGGGCAGAATACAGCCACAAACAGCTGGGCCATTGGCAAAGAATTTCCCACAATCTAGATGCAGAACATTCCCTTGTTGTACAATTCTACTAACCTTGACAAAGAAGGAGCTATGATTAATGTGGTGTTCTTCATGAAACCAAGCTTTTTTGGAGATCAATAATAATCCATTTTGTTAAATATAGATAGATAGATAGATAGATAGATAGATAGATGGATAGATGGATAGATGGATAGATAGATAGATAGATTTTTCCAGGTACCAAAATGAAGTTCATTGGCCTATACTTTGCAGGTGCTCTCCCCCAGTCCTGAATCTCACCCATTCTCTGTGTTCTTTAAGATCACTAATATTATGTCATCAATCATAGTCATCTTTTTAAAATTGCTTAGTGATGTAGTTCATCTGGGCTTTTATTTATTTATTTACTTACTTACTTATGTATTCATTTCTCTTAAATCTTTATTCTTATAAAATTTCCAGTCAAAAGATCACTTTTCTTGGCAGAATAACTTATATACCTTTAATTTTTTGGATAGACTTGATACGTTTTATGATAAATGACTGGAATCATTTCCCCCTAAAGAATTTCTACTTAATTTATTTAGATATGAAAATGTTTTACCTGCCATTTGTTCATTAAGAGAATACTCATATATGTCCTTACTGCATTATAAAATTAGTTGAATTTAATAAATATTTTAATGGTGTCAAACTGCACTGTATACAGGGTAAAATTGGGACCAGACACAAATTTTAGAGAATTTATACTTACTATATTCATTGACCTAAGTCTGCTAACAGGATATGAAGTTTCCACAAATAATTAAAGCCCAAAATTACATGATAAAGATGTGTGGAAAGAGTAATGAGAAATATAGTGATGGATAAAGTCTTAGGCAGCTAGATAGCACAGTGGATAGCGTTCTAAGTCCCAAGTCAGTAAGACTCATCTTACAGATTTCAAATCTGGCCTCAGATACTTCCTAACTGTATGATTCTGAGCATGTCACTTAACCATGTTTCCCTCAGTTTATTCAATGGTAAAATGAGATGGAGAAGGAAATGACAAACCACTCTGGTATCTTTGCCAAAAGAAAAAGAAATAACTAAATGGTGTCATAAAGAATTGAACATGGCTAAAACAACTGAATGACAATAAAGTCTCAGGAGAACAGGGAAGATATGCCTCTTCATCAAAATATCTTCATAATTGTTGATATATGTTTTTCGTTTGTTTTGCTTTTTTTTGTTTTCTCATACTTGCTTAAAGGGCCATATATGAACTCTGAGTGAGTGCATGTGGCTCTAGGGTAGTGAGTTGACCATTCCAGTTCTTATCTTATGCTCCTCCTATTTAAGCCATATCTGCCATTTTAAAAAATAAATTCTGAAACGGAGGTGATGTAAAATACTTAAATCCCTAAAAAACCTAGATATTAAAAAAAAACTACCTCAATCATCATAGTAGAAGCTATTTTGCAGTTATTGATATTTATTAATAATTGAATTGTGTGGAACAGGAGAAATGATTAGGTTCCTCCTACAGGGTTGCTCTGTTTGCAGTCTGCTCTTTTCTATGCCAATTTTCCAAAGTGGTTGGTTATTTAGGCTTCTGTCTTAGAAATCAGGCTTTATGCGAATCATATTCAATAGACTATAAAACATAACATCATAGAATATAGAGGTAGAAGTGACATTTTGGATCATCTCATTTTTAGAAAGGAAAAAAAAAATATAACCCAGATTGATGATTTTTTTTTCATCAGGACACTTGTCTGAGGTGTAATTTGCACTCAAACCCATCAAATCTATTATTCTTGGTCATACAACCCTTACTCCTAAACATGGATCATATAATATAGAAATTTATCATTTAAAAAATAAGTGCCACAAATAACTAATACTTGGAATTGACAAAGTTCTTTTTCCCCCACCTCCTTCTCATTTAAGATTTGTTTCCTTTTTTGGGTAACATTGGTTCAGTATGTAAAGGTATTCCTCTTATAGTTTACTTGAATTGTGAATCAGAAATTTCAGATTATATTTCATATATCTAAATTGACTTAAAGTGATAAAGTGAATGTCAACATTAGAAACATAAATGATTTCCCATGTAATTGCCACTGCCTTTGCCATGAATAGAATTGTTCACCAAAGTACGGGAAGAATTCAAAGTTATTTCTACTATTATAGACCATTCCGAAATCTGGCTCTGCTTGTACTTTCTATTAAGTTTAGAGAAACAATAGTGGATGAGGTATTAACTGTGTTACCAACTTGACATAATTGGGACTATGCCTACCAGGGAAATACTAATCTTTCCATTATGGCTTATGTGGTGAATGTTGAAGAAAACATCCTATTGATTTTCTCCCTCTTTTTTGGTATTGTTTAGTTATTGTGCTGACATTTCGAAAGGGTCCTCCTTTACAAATTTGAAAATGAAGTTACTTTTTTTCCTGAGGTAATATAAAGAATTCTCTTGCTTTACTATTGTCCACAATAGCTCACTGATCTAAAAAATGAAATGAAGCAAACGACACAAACAATAGAACTTAAACTAAGTCATATAATCAGAACAAAACTTTTCTAAATGAATTCACTCTATAGTAAATGTAGCTTCAGCCCCAGAATCGCAACTGGCAAGATCTCTCAGTCTTTGCAACCACTCTGTGTTTGGATGGCTCCTCCCAGAGTCTCCTTTTTAAGAATACCTACACCAGGCAGTTATTCTTTTCTCACTAGGTTGCACCAACATCATTTAACCTACCCCCTTACCTTTTCACAATCTTTTTATAGTTTATGTTCTTCCTTTAGAATGTAATAAGCTCTATGAGGGCTAGTACTCTCTTTGCCCCTCTCCTCCCTCCCACTGATTTGTGTTTGTATTTCCAGCACTTTGTACATAGTATAAATTCTTAATAAATTTTTGTTGACTGAATGACTAGCATGTTAGCAATGCTAAGCAGAATTTAGAAAGAACTGCATTGAAAACCTGTCTTAGATATTTACCAACTTTGTAATACTATGTCTAGTTCAATATTGTTTTATGCAGATGAGGAAACAGCCCAGAGAGTTGAAGTAAGTTGTCCCACATCATACGTGAAATAGCTATATGATTTGATAGGATTTGAGACCTTTGAGCTCAAAGTTTGTGTTCTATTTGTACATTTCTTTTTCATATTTCATTTAAAATATATTTTTTCATTCAAAATTTCTTCTCCTTAGTGTCCTGATCTGTAAAATGGCAGTAATAGCAACTAGTTTACTGGATTGTGGTGAGGCTCAAATGAGATTATGCCTTAGAATACTGTAATGGATTACAGGATCACATGGCAGAGTCTTTTTCTCTCCCTTTCTCATGATGCCTCTAACCACCTCCTGGCTCATTACCAGCAAGACTATGTACTTAATCAACTAAGAAGACTGATAAATCATGTGCTGTATCTTTATATTCATATATACTTCTAGCTGATGGTCAAAGAAGAGCCTGACATCTTTGTTAGCAAATTTATTCAGACATATAAAGAGTTCTGTTGCAGAGGACAAATATGCTACCAATTTGGCTGTTAAAATCAGACTTTTCAAAGGAATCTGACTGGTGAAGTCTATTAACTGTTAAAGTGGTTACTGAAATTTAAAAAGTATACCTCTAAAAAGGCAAAGGATTACCAGACATGTATAGGACATTGGAAGAAGGTTAATTGTTCTTCCCAACATCATATTGAGTATGGACAAATTCTAAAATTTCATTAAATATTAGGAAGTGCCATCAATAGTACTTGGGGGAGGTGTAGGCAAATGATGTACAGATTGTTTTTTTTCTTTTCTTTTTTAAAAATTTAATTTAAAATTTTGTTTATTTTTAGTTTATATCATTTATTAACATGAGATTTTGATTTACAAATTTTTTTGCGAGCCCCCGACCCAAAAACAGCAATTCCACTGTATACTCCCTCCCCCTATCAGCCCTATCCTATATCCTCTGCCATCACCCCTCTGACTTTCCAGTAGGGCAAGATGGATGGCCCTACCTGTATATTTCCTTCCTTCCTATTCCACCCCCCTCTTGTTCTATTCTCTACTTTGTCCCTGTCCCTTTACAAAAGTATGTGCTTCTAACAACTCTTTCCCCCCAACATCCCCTCCCCTCCATCATCCCCTCTCTCATCCCCTTTCCCCTCCTCTCCTATAGGCCAAGAGACCCAATTTAGAGTGTATGTCATT
>CM053583.1:107703049-107724933 GCA_028627135.1 Pseudochirops cupreus
CAAGGTAGAGCAGTTGGGACATGAAGGAGGGAAATATAATCAGTGTTACACTATACGTTCATTGTGGAGATGTTCTGCATAACTATACATGTATGGCCTGTATTGAATTACCTGACTTTGAAGTGGGGGGTGGTTGACAAAAGAGGAATGGAAAGAATCCAGAATTTAAAGTTCTTAAATCAAATTATATATATATATAGATAGATAGATAGATAGATAGATATGGATATAGATATAGATATATAGATATATGTATATATAATGTGTATGTATGTATATGTATGTATGTATATATGTGTATATATATATATAGTGTATGTATGTATATGTATGTATGTATATATGTGTATATATATGTATAGTGTATGTATATATACACACATATATATACACATATATTATTATCATTATTATTATTATTATTATCATTATTATTATTATTATTATTATTATTATTATTATTATTATTATTTACATGCAACTGGGAAATAAGACATACAGGCACTGGGGCAGGGAGATCCATCTTATCCTACCAGAATGTCAGAGGGGTGATGGGGGAGGACATAGGAGAGAGCAGATTGTTGGATGGGGTATATGGTAGGATGGCTATTTTGGGGTGGTGGGGAGGGGGAAGATGGCGAGAAAAATTTGTAACTCCAAATTTTGTGGCAATCAATGATGTAAACCAAAAAATAAAAAAAATAAACCACAAAAACCAAACCAAACCAAAAATAAATAAATAAATACTGAATGAACTGGGGGAAAAAATTGTGCTTAGCATTGCAGGATATATTTTCAGCTGGAAGCCCAGTTCTTTTGCTCTTTAATAGGTAGTATGCCAAGAGCTGCGATCATTTAGCGTTCCCAATGCTTGGTCTTGTGTGATTCTAAGTGTGGTACCTTCATGTGTAAATTGTTGTTGCTGTTGTTGTTTTTCTTTTCGCTCATAATATTTTGCCCATGAGCTGGGGATTTTAGATTTTCATTATGACATTTCTGTCAGTATTCCATGTAGGATCTCTTTCAGGTGGTAATGGGTGGATTTTTTTCTTTCCACTTTCCCCTCTTGTTCTAATGCTTCAGGACAACTTTCTTTAGGTATTTCTTATACTTTTGTATCAGGATTCTTTTTTTGGTCAGAACTTTCAGGCTGTCCAATTATTCATAGGTTTTCTCTTCTTGATCTGTTCTCTAAATTCATTGCTTTTTTATTACATGTTTTACATTCTCCTCTCTTTTTATTATATATGTATATATATATATAGATTATATATACATATAAACTATATATACACACACATATGTGTGTGTGTGTGTGTGTGTGTGTGTGTGTGTGTGTGTGTGTGTGTGAGTATAATTTCTTCATCTCTTATAATTTTTCTGGCTTCACCTTTCCCAATTCTGATTTTCAAGGAGTCATTTTCTTTAAGATTCTGCATCTCCTTTTCTAATTGGTTAACTTTCTTGTCATAAAATTCCTTTTTTCTTGTATTATTTTTCTTTTTCTCTTTAATTTTTTTCTCCATTTCTCTCATTTGATTTTTAAAGTCTTTTTTAAGCTCTCTGATTAATTCTTTTTATGAAGGTGACCATTTGACAATACTCTTTGGGGTAGAAGAGCTTTTCTTTGCTTTGGTATCCTCCTCTGAAGACAAATTCTGGTTTTCTCTATTCCCATGAAAGTGGTCTAGGGTTGGATTCTTTCTTCTTTGCCTGTCTATCTTATTTTTTTTTTTGGTAATAATTTAGTTTTTTATAATCACCTCTAGTCCTGAGGCATGTGGGATGGTATCTCTGTCCTTTCATCTTCAATTTTCCCACCTGACCTTGAATTCAAAGCAAGAATGCCAGCCTCCTATAAATGACCACAGTCAGCAGTGTTTCCCACCTCCAATGCCCCCCACACACTTCTGTACTCACCAGGTGTGTGTGTTGGTTCCTTCTCACCCCTGCTGGTGTCCACAGCATAGCTGGGTCTGGCGTTCTGTGTCAGCAGACGTTCCCTAGATCTTCCCTAGCTCAAATGCCCAACTTCTCTCACTATCCTGGGGGTAAAAATTCACTTGTTGGGGTTGAGGCATGCAAACAAACTAACCCCAGGGCTTGCTGCATGTTGTTTAAGCAATCAGCTTCTTATTGTTAAAGTGGTCCCTAGCCTGGAGGAAAACTAATCCCCAAATTTTTCTTCAGGTCTTCTCTGATTATCCCAAGAGGGCCCCTGTTCTGCCCTTTTCTCTCTCTCTTTCTCTCTCCTCCCCCCCCCCCAACTTCAGAGGTACTATTTTATTTCTTTTGTGGAGGAAGATCTTGATAGTTTGAAATTTTTTTTACCTACTCTGCCATCTTCCCAGAATCCTCTCTTCACAGCAAGGGTTCTTCACAGCCTTTTATTACAGTGTTAAAAGTAAAACCACAAATCCAATATAAATAGTCCCATATTCCATCCATGGTCAAAATGCCTACCTTCAATAGATGTTACTAGAAAAGTATCAGTTGAGAATCTTATGGAAACAAATGGGAAAAATGAAAGAGGTAGATGGGAAATAAGGGTAAGAAAAGATGAGTGTCCTAGTCATTGAGACAAGTTTTGAGCGCAGAATATCTACATAAAAGTTATATCAAACATATTGATTACAAAATTAGGTGAACCTGGATAGAAATGGGAAACACACTATTTGAGGCTGTCTGAAAAGCCTGACAGAGGAACTTAGAGTTGAGGGCAGTGACTTTGGGTTTGATTGACAATATGATAAGAAGCTATCATAAGGAGGAAATGGGAATTATCTATATATATATTTTTTTGCTTTTTGGAGGGGGCAATTGGGGTTAAGTGACTTGCCCAAGGTCACACAACTAGTAAATGTTAAGTTTCTAAGGCCAGATTTGAACTAAGGTCCCCCTGACTCCAGGCCTGGTGCTCTATTCACTGTGCCACCTAGCCACACTGTTATCTATGTTCTTGGGCATATTCTTTAAGGACATTTTGTTAGTAGCTGTGTGGAGAATGAATTAGGTTATTCCAGAGTAATCTTCATTTTTAATAGGGTTGCTCAAGTAGCAAGTCAGCAGAATAATAAAGATATATTTTATTTATATTTTAGCAAAGCATTTGAAAAAGTCTCTCGTGCTGTTCTTATGTCAGATGACCTAAAGCTCAGAGAGATAGCTAACACAACAGATAACATAGTCAGGATTCAAAAACATCTTTATATGCTGGAACAGTAGGCTGAATCTACTTAAAGATGAAATTTAATAGGAATGAATATACACACATATTCATACTTATGTACATATGTACGCATGTATATGCATGCATGCAATACATCTTTGTACATAAATGCACCCATACATATAGTACATACATATACATATGCCTACACACTATGTGTGTGTGTGCATGCGTGTATGTGTGTGTGTTTGTGTGTGTGTGTGTGTGTATGTGTGTGTGTGTGTAGCTTACAAGCTCAATGTGAACCAATGTGATATGGCAGTCAATTAAATGAATGCTATCTTAGGCTATATTAAGAGAAGTAGAAAAAAAAAATAAACATGAATTAAAGATGTTACAGTCCCTGGGTTGTCACCTTTCCCAGACTGAGTTCATCTCTAGGCACAACACATCAATATGCTATATAACATGAGAAAGATAAATAAAGATGATGAGCATTAAGCTTGAAACATATGAGAATCAGTTAAATGAATTGTGGATGTTTAGTCCCAGGAAGAAAGAGATGATCTAAGGTTGATGTGATTGTTCTCTTTAAATATTTGGAAGTGGGAATCCATTTTTGCTCGTTACCTCAGAAGACACTAGTCCTAGTGATAGCAAGATGCATGTCCCTACTGAAGCAGTCTCTGCTTCATTTCTTTTTTTCTGTCTAAATGCAGTATTTACCAGATTTGGGGAGAAAGGAAAGATGAAATGCAAATCTCTCAAATAGTGAAACTCAGAAAAAAATTCAATAATCATTACCATAAGCAATGCTAGTAAACATTTTTGTAGGGAAAATAGTTGAAAATAGTAGCTAAAATATACTATGTCGATTAACTGTAGACATATTAATTTATTTTTCCTGTGCTAGTTTCAATCTTTATTACCATTAAAAAGGACAGTTAATTAATATATTAGTTATTATACATGTGTATCAACTGAAATGTCCCAAATTTATATGTGTATGCATAGATTTATTATATATATATATAATATGTATATGCAATATATGTTATATATGTGCATATGTGTGTGCATGTTTTAAGAAAAAAAACCCTTCTATTCTTACTACTCTGAGTTTTGCATTTTGCAAATTTATCTTTCATTCTTTTCATAGAAAATAGTCTACATGGAAGTATCCCAAATGTACTGTACTATCAAGACTTAAAGTTCACTCAATGGGTGGGTATAGGTTTAAATCTATTGTGACAAATTTCCTTTTATGGATAAAAGAATTGAATGCTAATGAGCTATGTTCTCTCTTGCAGATTTTACCTTTAATGAAATAGTCAATTGGCTAAAATTAAAAATGCCAAAGTCAGGAGGAAAGAATAGGCTAAATTTCTTTAAGTTAGTTTCTCATAATAGATATATAAGTTCTGGACAGATAGATAGATAGATGGATAGATAGGTAGATAGATTACGTTCTGGGTCCCAAATACAGGGGGGTGGGGGATATGAGAGAGCAGTAAAGAAAAGCAAAATGAGCAAAAAAGAAAAAAAAAACACTGTGTGGCAGGAGAAAATGCCTCCAAGTCATCAAAAAGTATATTTCCAAAACTGAGCTAAGTATCTCTTATTGGCAAATAAGTTATTTTTTAAAAGTTTATCTTATTAATCCAAATTAAATTCCACTTCTCATTTGAGGATCTGAAAGAATTGTCAATAATTAACTCTCCACAGAATAGGGAGCAAGATTTTCAGAGCTAATGACCCTTTCTCTGATCATCACATTGTAGATTTTTCTGGCTGGCCCTTTTATATCAAAGTGCTTTCTTTTTGGCTTCCCAGTACAGTATTGCTGACAGAGTTCATTTGTGCAGCAATTCATACACTGTAACTAATATGCCCCAAATGTGCTGGCTTCTGTTTTCCTCATCTCTGATGGCAGAGTGTAGCCTTAATTCCTATTATAAAACTCTTGCGTTTATTATTCTGAATAGGGTACCACACCATCTATAACAGCCAAATAAATGTAATAAATGAACAAAAATAAATTATTTACATTACTGCCTTGCTCAGACATTTATCAAAATGGGAACATGTTAAGATAAATAAGCCACCAAACAATGTACCTCAGTTTACTTAGTTTGCTTTCTTAATGGCAGGGAGTTATTCATATTCCATATTATTTTTAAAGTGAACTTTTAGAATTATAACAATAAAAGTACTACCACAATATAAGAAGTTTGATATTCCATCTATGCTCCAAATACATATCACTGACAGCCATCATTAAGTGTATTCAGAAAACAAAAATTCTTCAGTTTGACATTAGCCAACATGATTTTTTGCGCACTCATACACACTCCTTAGTCTATCTCTTAGTAGCTAAGCCTCAATGCTGGAGGTACATTTTTGTCCTCCACAGGAAGATATATTAAAAATAGAATCTCCATGTATTTAAAACATGCATATCATATTATATTAAAGAAAGCATCAGTATCCAAGAAAATGAAGGAAGTCATAAAGGTAGAATAAAAATATCAAATAACTGGATATGATATCCACATCAAATGAGGAATGAGTGATGATCAAGAATATAAAGTTTTACTGTTTAAACCACTGTAACTCAAATTTTTTCCCCAGATTGACATACATTCAAGCTAACAGTGTTAAATGCTTAGTAAAAGAAGTACTCAAATTGGGGAGACTCATAAATACACACAGACACAAATATAACATTTAAATATATATATATGTATATACATATACTCATATACACACATATATATTATGTATATATGTCATTTATACACACATATGTATATACATATAGATAGATAGATAGTTAGATAGATAGATATTCCATACGCTCCTAATTAAATACATGCAAAAAGAATCCCACAAAATAGTAGGAGGAAAAACTATATATGGATAAAATTATTTTAGTATTAAATATTTTATTATCCACTCTTATCTTACCTCCCTCTGATGGAGCCATAAATTCATTGCTATTTATATCCATAGTTAGAACTATAAGTATATATCCAGTTTCCTTCATTTAATTTTACTTTGGATTTCTCATTATTGGTTGAAGGTAAATTTTTTGAACCAAAGTCTATTATCTACTCACAATGGAAGATTACTTGAAGCAATTCAGTTTTCAGTAGAAGAAATTATTTTTGAAAACCCAGATGATTATAATCATACATGGAACATTCCTCTTTGCTCATAGAGAGGAACAGGGGAACAAACAAGAGAGGAAATTACCTTCTATGTTAGTCACTTCACAGATATTCATTCATTAGATCAATTCTAGGAAATAAGTGTTATTATCATGCCTATTTTATAGTTGAGAAAACCTAGGCAGACAGAAATTAAGTGGTTTACCAAGAGTCACACATCTAGTAAGTGACACATCTAAAGTTAGTTTTGAACTCATCTTCCTAAATTCAAAGCCTGTACTCCATCCACTGTATCAATTGACTGCCTCATAATTACTCTTAATAGTAAAATCAAATATCTAAAAAATAATTGTAGAACATTGCTCATTATGTGTGAAATTGAAGGGGAATAAAAGATTCCATTTGAAGTACACTCTTTGGGATGAATGAAATGTTAGCATGGAAAAAAAAAGAATTGCCAAATATTAATAAAACATTAACATATAGGCAAAGCAGCAACTACATATAATAGTACTATGGAGTAAAGCAGATTCTTACTTTCTAGGAGTGCCTACCATCAATGCTTAAAGAAGGGATAAGAAGAACACTGTTGGTGTTTTAAAGTAAGTCTTATGTCAATGCTTATGGAGAATGCTAGTAGAAAGAAGATAAGAAAGTAAGGTGTAGTGATAAAACAAAAACAGGCTATGAAAGAACTTGCAAATAAAGTGAAGGAACACCACTACCACAACCACAACAAACAAATATGGTATAGATGCAAGACTGATTGTGAGGGAGGCAGCTTATACAGGTGTAGGAGAGATGATAAACTTTTGGTCTGACAATTTGCACCTTATAAATCATTAAAAGCTGTAAGTCAGAGCTAGATTTATAGTTTTGTTGATCATCTAGACTTAAGAAAGTAAAACAGAAAAAAATGAAAAATTCAGATTAGACTGAAAAGTGGGTATTTTATTTATTTTCCCCACCAAGAGCTGGTTGTCAAAACATTTACCAGCACAAACCTGAGTAGACTTGATTCACTCAATGTATACTAAAATAGAAGTTTATTTAAAAATGGAGTAATTCATTTCAAGACAGGGAGGATAAATTCATCCTTTCCATTTTCAATGGCAAGCAAAGAAGTAGTGAGCACTTTGTTTCAGCTATTTAATTTTTTAGCATCTTATTTCAGTTCAAGTTTCTTTTAAAACTTTCCCATGATTATATCAAGTCTTTGATAAAAAACAGAATTTGTGAACCCCAGAATTTGTGAAAACCACGGTTTTTGAACCCCTTGTTGCTGATGCCACAGGAAGGGGCAAAACAGGGAGGTACTAATAACCATATGTAAGGATAAACCCAAGCTGGGAAAAAGCAGAACTGAGAAGAGAGCATCTATGGTGGCAGAATTGAGAATGGGGACTTTGTGGTGGCCAGGCACTCTGTTTGTTATGTTTGTGCTGATCTTTGCTTGTTATACTTTGTGCAGAAGCCCTGGGACCTTACTGGAAGCCTTGAAAGAAGATTTTCTTGTTGTCTGTTTGCAGAACTCCCAGAGGAGGGATTTGGAGGTGCTGGGACTGTACTGACAATTTGTGTTGAATTCTCAGATCTTGTATGGGAGTCTGTGTTGATTTCCCAGGTAGATAGTGAATTGCTGATGGTACTGGCAATGTGTATGAATGTTGTTTTGGCTCTGTTAAGCTTTGTCTTCCCAGAAACAGAAACTGTGAAGGACTTGAGGGGAACTGGACAAGGAACTGCATGAGGAACTGTATGAGGAGCTGGATGAGGAGCTGAGATGTACCTACCTTTGAATCTAGGTGACAGTTGGGTAGCTTCAGGCAGGAGCTGGGACCATGGAAGAGGAACCATGAAACCTGAGAACCAGCTTCAAGTCAAGATGAAAAGACCTCTTCTTGGGTACTTAATGCTGACTGAGAAAATTATAATTTACTGTGACCTAGGGGTGGAGAACTTTGACCTTTGTGCTTTGTAAGGAGGCCTGCTCCTTAAGGATGATTGAGTTAAGGACTTACTGACTGTTATCTTTTGTTTAAAACTATGTGGCCAAGCATTGTGCTAAGCACTTTGACATTATTATCTTATTTGATTCTTACAATAACACAGGCCTACCCCATTTTATTGTTAAGAAAACTGAGTCAGACAGAGGTTAAGTGTCTTACCCAGCATCATGCAGCTACGAAGTATCTGAGGTAAGATTTTTGACTCAGATCCAAATATTCTACCGACTGTACCACTTATCCATCTCTAAGTAACTACTCAGAATAATAAAATCTATGACTTCCACCTCTTTGGGTATTTTTTGTTTCAATATATCTTTGATATGTTCTTTAACTTTGCCCAAGAGAAAGATATAGTCAATGAGCAAGCAGTATTCAATATTTGTCCAGAGGGTACTCCTCAGTAATTGTAGACTTCTTTTGCTTGGATTGAAGTCCTGGTTTAAACCTAGATGCACAATAGGCTACAAAATGTTTCAAACATTAAGAAAGGAGAAAAATGTAAGGAGAAGACATTCAGTGATACTTTTAAATAAAGAGGTCATTAATTCTACCTCTACGCTTCTGAATAGGAATTATAAATAAAATATTCCAGATATTTTTGATCCATTTTAAAATGAGAGGGTGATGTTTATAACAAAACTTTTCTTCAGAATCTATTCTGTTATTTTGCCCTAACAGAAAGTAAAATCAAATGTAAGCTTTTTTTCTAGCCAGAGAACATATCATTGTTGTTTTGTTTTGTTATAGTTTTTTTAATTTTCCAAAGCTGAACAGACTAGATGCTTCATACTACAACTGAAGACCATTTCATTAGATTCTTCCTTCTTCCTCACCCATAATCTTCTCAATCATTAGTGTTGCTAATGCATTTTAGCTAGTATAGCTCACAAGAAGGATCCTCATCATCATCACAGTCAACTCCCAATGTGGAATCAGGAAAAGACAAATGTCGTCTCCTTCCTCCTTCCTTTTCCTCTCAATATCTAGGGTTCAAATGGGGCAACAGGAAAGTATAGTTTGGGAATATATAAGCCAGAACTAATGAATATGCAACTTCTCATTGGTGCAGTAAAATTTCAAATTTTAAAAGCTCTTATTAAGTTATATTAATACCCTTCTCT
The DNA here is from genome assembly GCA_028627135.1 of Pseudochirops cupreus. Classification (NCBI taxonomy): domain Eukaryota; kingdom Metazoa; phylum Chordata; class Mammalia; order Diprotodontia; family Pseudocheiridae; genus Pseudochirops; species Pseudochirops cupreus. Next base: position 107,712,519 of record CM053583.1, read on the forward strand.
GATTAAAAAAAATCATTTAACCCCTTTTCAAGCTTGTAGTTGTTAGTTTAATTTTTTTTAAATGTTATTCCCAAAATTAACAAAATTCCCAAATTTCCTACATCTTCCCTTTTGCAATCATAAACGTGAATCGTTTCCAAAGTTATATTTGTAGATAGTTCCTATCCTTTCCTTTTAGGGGAATATAATCTCACAATGATGCTTAAGTCCTTGAAAAGCTATATAGTAGTGAAATGGAAACAGATGGAGTGTTTTAGGCTGAAACTTTGTTCAGCTCCAAGAAGAATCAATTAAGCTAACTTGCTTGCAAACACAGTACAAATCAAAGCCGTAGTCAGAGAAGTACATTTAGAGAATACTGAAGTCAGAAAAGTAGAATACTATATTTAAGAGATTTTAAATGAGCTGGATTCTCCAAATGGGTGATTAGAGAATTGATTTACATAAAACTATAATGGAATTCCTCTAAGACTTTACAAAAACCTTACATATATATAAATATATGTATATATGTATATATATATATACACACACACACACACATATATATACATACATATATGTATATATACATATACATACATATATGTATATGTGTATACACACACACAATTCGTGTTGGACTTCATGTCATTGTGTTGCTCTGTACATTCCAACTTATTTATCAATAAGGGAAGAACTGGGGAGAACACAATTACCAAAAATCAAACAAATAAACAAAATGTATTGTAGATCATCTGTTCCCACAACTACAAATTCTCCCAGTCAATTATGCAGACCCTTTTCTATACCATATTGAAAGTAATCCAACAAAGTAGCCAGCAACCTCTGACCACAGGAAGAATGACTTTCACTTTGAACTGTTTATTAATCTCGTTGGTGGAGAAACTATTATCATGGCATGAAAGACTTTCTTCTTTTCCATCTTCCTTCATACAGAACACCATTATATTATCTGATCCTTGTATTCTTAAGAATTCAAAAGGGTGAGGATTCTGGGAAGATGGCAGAGTTGGTCAGAGAATTCCAAGCTCTCAAGATTTTCCCCCACAAAAGAAATAAAATAACACCTTTTGGTCAAACAAAGCACAGGCAAAAATAAATGAGAATAGGAGCACAATAGGGGTCTTCCTGGGATGATTTGAGAAGAACAGAAGAAAAATCATAGGACCAGATTTTCTTCCAGTGAAGGGTAAATACCTCCAGTCTAGGGTCCACTGTAAAAACAAGCAGCAGGCTGCTTAAATAACAATGGGGAAGCCCTGATGTTATTGGTTTGGGTGTTATAGGAACTTTTTTCTCCAGGACAGTGAGAGGAGTTGGGCATCAGAGCTGGGGAAGATCAAGGGAACCTCTGCTGACAAGGACCACCAGATCCAGCTGTGCTGTGAAGAATAGCAGAGAGTGAGAAGGAACCAGCACACACCTGATGAGTGCAGAAGAAGTGGGGTAGGACTCAACTGGCTGTGGGCACTTACAGGAGGCTGGAGGTCTTGGGTTGAGTTCAAGGTCAGAGGGGAGAACTGAAGAACCACCTCCCATGGAAATAAATGCACAGGCAAAGGAGAAAGGATAGAAACCACACAAAGTCATTATAGGAATAGAGAAGACCAGGTTCACGTTCAGGGGAGGATAGTGAAGTAAAGAAATTCTCAAAGAGTAATGTCAAATGGTTGCCTGACCAAAAAGAATTTATAGAAGAGTGTAAAAAAAGGACTTTAAAAATCAAATGATAGAGATAGAGGAAAAAGTTTTAAAAAATGAATAATACAAGAAAAACAAGAAGATTATGAAAAAAAGTCAGACAATTAGAAAAGGAGATCTAGAAAAAGAATCTAAAGGGAAAAAATGACACCTTGAAAATTAGAATTGGGCAAGGTGAAGCCATTGGAATTATAAAGGATCAAGAAATAATTAAGCAAAATATGAATAATGAAAAATATAAGAGAAAGTTAAATATAAGAAAAACAACAGATTCAGAGAATAAAACAGGAAGAGAAAGCATAAAAATAATGAGACTAACTGAAAGTTATGATCAATAAAATAATCTTGATACAATAATACAAGAACCAATTAAAGAAAATTGTCCTGAAGCATTAGAACACTGGGGGAAAGTGGAAATAGAAAAAATCCACTGATTACCACTTAAAAGATATACTATGAGGGAAACTCATAAGAATATCATGGTCAAATTCCAAAATTCCAAGTTCAAGGATTAAATATTAAAAGAATAAAATAAAAACAATTTAAATATGGTGACATTACAATTAGAATTACACAAGACCTAGCAGTGGAGACATTAAAGCACTACAGGTCTTGGAATACTATATCCTGAAGAACAAAAGAAATGGGACTCTGGACAAAAATATCATGCTCAGCAAAGTGAAGCATACTCCTTTAAAAAAAATGGATATTTGATCAGCTCTCAGATTTTGAAGACTTTAAAAAAAAAAACCCGAACTTCATCGAAGATTTGACATACAAGAGCCAAGAGAAATATAAGGTTCTGCTTAAAGATATAAAGATATATAGGTATAAAGACTGGTTATAAGGGATTCATAAGGACCGACTTTTTATATATATACATTGTATGTCTAAGAGTCTTATTAATAATGTGGTGGCTCATAAGAAAGAATAGGATAAACTTCAGTATAAAATGAATTTAAAAAGTAGAGCCATTTAGGAACAGATAAAAAGAGTAATTACTTTATACAAATGAGGTACGAGAGGAAGAATCAATATAGAAGAATTAGATGGGGGATGAAACTTGGTAGTTCTGATAATCTACTTTCATCAGAAAGAGGGAACAATACATATATATTTAGAAGAGCATAAAATTCTTCTAAATTTAGAAGAAATAAAACAGTAGAGGCATGGAAAAGGAGGAGAAGACAAGAGAGGGATGTTTAGATGGGAGGATAAGAGAATAGGTAAAAGGTGGGGTATAGAAAGGTGTTTAGATTTATGTGGAGGGGATGGTAGGGGAGAGATCATTGGAGGGGGCTAGGCAAGCAATAGGAGGGCAAGACAGTTGGTAGAAGTAAAGTAGAGGAGGCAGGAGGGATAGGAAACAAGAGACATGCACAAATACAAACAAATATCAGGAATAGAATTTGGGAAAGATGTGTCTATATATGTATGTATATATCTATAGCTATAGAAAAATATATATAAACTTAATTGTAGTCTTTGTGGGCTGGGGGGAGGGAGAACAAAGTAAAGAAGTACACAGCAAAGAACAAAAGAAAATGTACAAGGAAGCAAAGAAAAGATAGACAATTCTAAAGACAATATGCATTATTTATCATATACGCTTCCTTGAAATGAAAATTCATTGTGACTTATTTTGAATCCTCTTATGTTCTTCTATGCACACATGTTTTTTTCTTTCTTACTTTGTATTTAAGTTCCAATATTTAAGTTTTGATATGTTTTTATTTTTTCTCTATTCTGTATTTGTGTTCCAGCTTTGAGTATGAAATAAAATTTTAAAAAAGAACCCCAAAGGTCAAATTTACTAGAATGTGAAAGCCAACTAACCACTAAAAGAAAGTCATCAGAAGATAACTCACTTCCATCATCCAAAATGAATTTTCTGCAATGTGCTAGGCACTGGGAAAAGAAGTGAAATTAAATAATAAACAGAATTCTTAGTGCTGTGCTTTTGAATTTAATTGATCCTACAAGCAACAACTTCTACACCATATGTAAACATGCTCATATTATCCTAAGCTAAAAGGGTCTTTCAAATGATAGAAGTTATTATCTCATTTTATAAATCTTGATTTAGTCAATGCCATATATCTAATAAGAAAAATATTTACAGGCTGACACAGATGAGAAAGTGCCACATTTGGAGTCAGATAATATGGGTTCAAGCCCTAGAATTGCCAAGTCATTGCCTGTGTTACTTTAGCCAACTCATTTACTATCTCCAAGGACAGGTTGTTCATCTGTAAAATCAGGAAATTGGGTTAATTTTTTTCCAAAATCTAAAACATCTGTGATCCTATAGAGGTTTATGCAACAACTCCCAAAAATTTCTGTGAAGTTTTAAGCTTTAACTTAAACTTTCTATCAAGTACTATTTAAGCCTTAGCTTAAAATTGCATGAAGATTTTGGTGACACCCTTTTTATAATGAAACAACATTACAGGTTATGAAACAAAGGAAGGTGGAAATGGCCTTAGATTGGAATTAGAGAAAGAAAGTTAGAAGTAGTGTAGGGAAAGTAAGTACCTGACAACAGATTTGTCCTTTGTATGAAGTGGGTTTTTTTGCTTTTTTTTTTTTTTTTTTTCTGCCCACCTTTCAGTCAGCATTTCAAGTTGGGTATTTGTATATTTTAGGATGAGGTTCCAAAGAGGACTGGAACAGAAGAAACATTCTCCAAAGTCAAGGCTCAGAGTTACAGGCTGGTACGTTGTCTTATGCTAGAAGATTTGTTTAGTTGGTCTTTTGCTGTGGCCTAAGTACTTTAGCTAAATACCAAATGAGTGTCTCAAGGTTAAAACTATTCAGTCAGGCCTAACTTGCTTTCAGGCATTCTTCATAATGTTCTTACATTATCTTTCTCTGTTCAGCTTATTTTTCTTCTCACAAGATGCCTTTGGTTTTTCAAGATTCAGTTAAAAACAGAATCTGGTGTGTAAACCTCCAGGGTAAAAAGAGGATATTATCATGAACAAGATGTTTATAAACTAACCAAAGTATGACTTTTATAACAAAGGCACACAGATACACAGACACAGACACACATATGTATATATACATATATGCATGTATATATATATATTATACGTTTATAAGAAACTTTTCTCCAAAAAAATAAAAGTCTAGAAATATGTCTACTAGCATTATTGGAGAAGAAGAAACTGAAGCTGGGTGGGGGGCTAATTGACTTGCCCATGGTCATACACCTAGTAAGTATCAGAGCCAGCATTTGAATACTGGTTCCTAACTCCAAATTGACTTCTCTGTCAGCTACACCAAGCAACTAATGTACCGATTAATCCAACTCTATGGAAACAGTGCTGATGTACCCTTCCTCTTTGAGTTCAAAATATTATAGATTTAAAGCTGGATGATCAGTTAGTCTAACAGATGAGGAAACTGAAACCCACAAAGATCAAGTGACTTCCTTCAGACCACATAGATATTAAGTGGAAGAATTGTGATTGAAACTTGGGTCCTCTCATTCCAAATCAAAGGTCTTTATCACTGTATCCCACAACCTCTTTTCATTTGTTCCTCAAAAAATCTAGATGATCTTTCCAATATGGTTCTAAGAGAGACAAAGTATACACTGGTAAAATGGGCTAGGCCTAGGGATTAGGAGATTTGGGTTCTAACATCCACTATGACAATAATTGGGGAGTTTCAACTCAAGGAAGTTGATTTGCTCTCTGGGCTTCTTTACTGAGTGAAAAATGAAGTGCTTACAAATAGATGATCTATCTCCTAGGTCACTTCCAGGTCTATGATTCCATAATAATACCCTTGGTAGTCCCTCTCTGTATGGATCCATAGTCTCCAAGATGAATTGAGACTTCATTAGTTCCTGTTCAAGTGACTATGGCAGGTACAGATGGAGAATTTTTGATCTTCAAGGTTTTTGACATGTTATATAGTGATAAGCTATGGAAGATGCCATGGATATTCAGCAGTACAAAGGGACTATTAGTGTATTTTATCACGCATATATATATATATATATATATATATATATATACATACGTATGTGTGTATATGTGTGTGGAGAAAGAGGGAGAGAGAGAGAGAGAAAGAGAAACAGAGAGAGAGAGAGACAGAGACAGAGAGAGAAAGACAGAGAGAGAGAGAGAGAGAGAGAGAGAGAGAGAGAGAAGAGAGAGAGAGATCATTCATAAGAAATTAAGGGACTAAAGTATTATACTTAATTATAGAGTACCTCAAAGGTCATCTAATTCAATGTATTCTTTATAAAAGTCCCATCTAAACATTCTCAACAACAGGTTATCCAGCTTTCAATGGAAGAGAATCTACTGTCCACTGAAATGGCCAATTTCAGAAGAAATATCCAAAGCAGGAACACCAGTCTGTGCTAAAGTGGCAAAAGAAAACTTCATGAAAGAGAAGCTTGAATTGGGCTCTGAAGGATGGGTAGGTTTTATATAGGGAAGAAAGAAGAGGTCTTTTGAGAAAATGAAAAAAGCATAATTGAATTCATTGAAGTAGAAATAAAAATGATGTTTCTGGAACAGTAAAAAAAAAGGTGACTAGAGGGATAACATTGGGAAACAATATGAAGTAGGTGGCACAAAACTAGCTTATAAAAGGTTTTGTGAAGTAATAAATCGCAAATAATTTTAATTATAGAATGCTTATGTAGCTTCTGGTGCAAGGTACTTTAGCTTATGCATTATATCTAAAAATACAAAACTTAATTTTACCTTCTTGGACCAGCGGTCCTAAAGTAGGATGCATAAAGTTTTAAAAATATTTATTTATAACTTTATTTCAATATAATTAGTTTTTTTAAATAATATTATATATTTTATTTTATTCCTTTTAAAACATCATCTTGAGTAGAGGTACATTGACAAGTAGTCTTTCAAAGGTGTCCATAACACAAAGCAAGTTAAGAAACCCTGTCTTATTGGAAAAAAACAAAACAAAACACCTTATAGTATATTGGAGTTAGAAGGGATTTTAGCAGATAGCCATTAGTCTGATAAGAACATAGAAAAGTATTAAGCAAAGTAAATGCTAAGAAATGTGATACAAAATTGAATACGTCAGCAGCTAACCGAAAAAAAAATAATCTTTAAGATCACTTGTATGATATTACCAACAATTGCTCATCCATCCTCTGCTTGAATAATTCCAGTGTTAGCAAACTTTGTTATATCATATTGTGGTGTATTCCATCTTGGAATAGATTTTTTAGGATCTTCTTCCCTTTAATGAACCAAAATCTGACCTTTTAATGGAAACAATTTTTCCAAAGTCATTACTAAAACATTGTCATTGGACCTAATGGATTTTTTGTGGCCATATATACACAAATTCAATCACAAATGTGTGCCAAAATGTAATGACTTTTAAAAAATTAAGGAGCTATTTCCTCTCCCCAGTGTCTCTGTTTTGAAACTGTTTGAAAATATATTTTGATGGAGAACTTACTTGCTTTTTAGTCATGTCTGACTCTTCATAACCTCATTTGGAGTTCTCTTGGTAAAGATACTGGAGTGGCTTGTCATTTTATGGAAGAGGAAACTTGGGCAAATGGGGTTAAGTGACTTGTCCAGGATCACACAGCTAGCAAGTGTTTGAGGCCAGATTCAACCTCAGGAAGACGGGTGTCCCCAAAACCAGGCCCGTCACTCTATCCTCTGTACCACCTAGTTGCCCTAGATCACTGGTTCTCAACTTTCCTGATGCCGCCACCCTTTAATACTCATATGTGGGTGTATCTGCAGGTGGGCAGACCTGCCTGGAGATGGATAGAGGAGCAGTGTCTCAGTTCCTAAAACCATCGGAAATATGTGTTTTCTGATGATCTTAGGCGACCCCTGTGAAAGGGTCATTTGACCCCCAAAGGGGGCGCGACCCACAGGTTGAGAACTGCTGCCCTAGATGAAGAACTCAATGCCTCTCAAGGCAGCCCATTGCACTTGTGCAGCTATATTTGTTAGGAAGTCTTTCCTTAAAACAAGATGGAAGTTGAAATCTGCATCTTTGCAACATTTGCTCACTGGGAGCAAGCTATACAATGCTTATTCATCTTAAACATGATTCAGTGTATCTGTGATGTGAGATCTCTCCCCAGTGATGCAGATCATTATCCAGTCTTCTATTCTTGTCCATGTCCTTTCACAAATTAACATGGGGTCAGATCCACTGAGTATTCAGGGAATTTTTTTGCTAGAGCTTGATCTTCTGTGAATTTCAGTGGAGCACATGAGTTCCCTTTTGGCTCTTCCTCAATCTGTCTGGTCGACCTATGTTTGCTTTATGATAACAAATTTCTTTCATGATACTCACGCCATTTCTACTATATAATTCCTTGTCTTTAATGTGATTCATTCAGCTTATGCCTACAATGTACCTCTCCATTGAGCATTAATTAATACTCCCCTTATTTGGAGACTTCTCTATCCCTTTATTTCCACAAATGATTGTCTTTTGTATGCTTGAAATCATGTACCATGTCCCATTGGGTCATATCATTCTTCACATAGAACATCCTTAGTTCTTTGACTGAATCTTCAATAGCATGATTGAGTCATTTTATCATTCCAAATGTCCTTCCACAGTACATACTCCCAATGATTAGAGATCTTCTTAAAATGAGGTGCCCAAAAACAAATAGGTGAGATCTGACCAGAGTACAGTGGATCTTTTATGTTCCTTCTTTTTCCCATTGTAATTTTTAGTCTACAATTTCACAATGTTGATTCATTTAGTTTGTCATACATTAAAATCTCCAAGACATTTGTAACAAAAAATTTGTCTGATATCTCCTTTCCTATAATTGTACAGTTGGTTTTTAAACCCAATTTTAGAATTTGATGTTTATCTCTATTAAATTTCATATTATTTGGTTTGGTCTGTCAGTCGAGCATATCATTATATTTTTGAATACTGAATGGCAGCTATCATTTTGCTCTAATTCCTCTCAATTTTTGTGTCATATTCAAATTTTACAATAATACTGTATACTATTTTATCCAAGCCATAGATGAAAATAAATGTTTAATAACATCACCAAGAATGGATTTATGGGGTACTTCACTAGACAACAGTGTGCCTCAACCCTGGCAAGGTGAAATTGAATCCCACAATGCCTACTCTATGTATAGCCATTCAATGAAATCCTAATCCGCCAAACTATGGTTGCATAACTAAACTGTTTCATCTTTTTCAAGCATATGAGTTACCTCATCAAATTCATTGTCAAAATCTAGATAAACTTTTTTTTCCCCGATTATAATAATAGTCTAGCATGACTTGTTCTTGATGAAGCAATACTGGTTCTTTATGACCCTTTTCTTCTCTAGTTCCTCATTAAACATTCTATAAGACATTCAACTTTCAAAATTGAATTTTGCCTTACTAGACTATAATTTCAGACTCAATTATCTTTCCATTTTTTTAAATTTCAAAATATTCATCCTCTTGTAATCATGTAGTGCCTCTCTTGTTATCTTTCAAAGATCATTGCCAGCACCTCTACAATTATTTCTGTGAGTACTTTCAGCATCCTGGAAAGTAGGCAATCTTGGTGAATTGAACTCATAATAGACAGTTAGCTTTGTCTCTTACTATGTCTCCACCCCCTTTTAGTTTACACTTTCTTTTTTGATTTGTCCTTTCAAATCTCCTTGCCTAGGGAAAAAAAAGTCTACATATATTGAAATGATCTGCCCTCTCTCTACCACCAGTTCTCATGTACACACAGGCAGTACTTTCTTTTATCTCTCCCCTCATTCCCTAGCCCTTCAGTATAACACTACCACCATCATCATGTGAGAGTTTACTTGTCCCTAGTTTTTACTGTCATCTTCTTAACTTTAGTGCCCCTGAAAATTTTACCAAACTGTGCCATACATGTGTATTACTTCCCCTCCTCCCCCAGTTATGTTTTTCTCTCTAATTCAATTTCACACATATTTATTAAGTGCCTAATATGTGCTATGCACTGTGATATAAGAGCTTCAGATACAGAAACATGCAAGATAGACCCTGCAACAGTAAAGAAGTTTACATTTTACTTCTTTAAATATCCCAAGTTTGTCAGTGAGTTCACTATGCATTCTCCTTTGTCTCTTTAGACCTCCCCCTACACCATTTTTCCCTTTACCTTAATTCTTTTTGAATCCTGACACAAAGAATACACAAGAGATATTTCCCCCAATATCCAGGCTCACTTCATTTAGAAAATTTTAATCCTATTTATACTTTTACTAAATAATTTGTCATATGCTCCCTTAAAATCTATGGAGTACAAAAGATAATGCCTTTTTAAACTGAAAATAAACTGAATAACTCCCCACACCATCACAAATTTTCTAAAACTACAGCCTACTACCTTTCCAATATTCTAACACATTATTCTCCATCAGAAACTCCAAGATTTAATGACACTGGCCTCTTTGCTGTTTTACATTTTAAACATTAGTCCCAACTCCCATTTCCACTGCCTATCCCTCATTCCTGGAATTCTTCCCTCCTCATCTTTGAGTCTGGGATTCCCTAACTTCCTTCAAGCCCTAACTACAACCCTATGAGAAGTCTTTTCCAATACCTCTTAGGTCTTAGATCTTAACTGTTTATTATCTCTAATTTATCCTTTATATATCTTGTTTGTAAACAATTATTTCCATTTTTGTTTCCTTGAGGTATGAGTTCCTTGAGAGCAAGTACCTTTGTATCACCAAGCAAAGATCAATTCCTGGGTCATGGATATCATTTAATAAATGGCTGTTGTGTGACTGTTAACTGACTTCTGTCCTAGCAACCAAGTTCCTCTTTAGTGAAAATCTGGCACAAAATAGCTATTCCCATCATCGGTTCTACCACATTTCAAACTATGAAATCATCTTGATGATAATTCCAGGAATGATTATCTTCTCTGTTTGTGTTAGAAAATTAGACCTATAAGATAATATAATAATTGATGTTCCTTTAATATTAAATCATATCAATGTGACAGGTGTGTGATCTCTTTCTGAAATGCCTCATCTATTTCCTTTTTCTGGCCAAGTTGTCTATAATATACTTAAATAAAATGTTTGTTTTTTTACATATTCTCTTCTTCAAGCCCTCCCCTTTTTCATTTCCTGACATATTTATATCCTAACACATATGGCTGAGGGCGGTGCCAAGATGGTGGCATAGGAGCAGAAAGGTACGGCAGCTCCCACACAGCCACCTCAAAATACCTATAAAATATCACTCTAAACAAATTCTAGAGCTCTAAAATGAACACAAATACACTTTCTGCTGAAGGCAGCTCAGCTAGGAGGGACCATCTCAGCGCTGGGAGCCGAAACCAGCCCAGCCTGAAACTGTGGCTTGGCCCTGGGGGCAGCCTGATGAGCCGAGCAAAGCTGCAGCTGGAGCTTCAGGAGAGTGGATCTGTGGTAGCTGTGGCAGTTTCCAGAATTATCAAGCCATAAGAAAAAAAGGACTAAGTGAAAGGTCAGTGGAAGTCAGCTAAAATTGGGGGAGAAAAGCTCTTCTGGCCAAACTGCCTCCAGGGCAAGGAAGAAGCAGAACCAGAGGCCCTGCAGCCGCCTCCATGTTGCTGCTTCAGAGCTCCTGGCCTGCAGACTGCAGGGGGGCCAAGCAATCGTTCAGAGGCCAAGTGCGCTTGTGTTGAGCAGCCTGGATCTGGATTATGGTCTTGGGTAGTGGTCCTGGCGTGCATTTTCAGTGAACCCAAGCTGGTGGGGATTGCAGCACCTCCTAAAAGCTCCCACAGCTGAGAAAACCCCAGTGATTTGGGACAGAGCTTTCCCCTCTGGAAGCAGAGTTCCAAAAATCTAAAAAATCATTGATTGGCCAACCATGAGCAGGCAAAGGAAGCAAAGTAAGAACCGCAACCAAACTCTAGATTCCCTCTTTGGGGAAAAGAAGGATCAAAGCAGGGAATGGGGAGGAAGACAACACAGTCAGAACTCCCGCACCAAAAGCTGTCAAGAAACATGAAGATTGCCTAAAAGCTAGAGTTCAGCTTAAGAAGGATTTTGAAAACCAAATGAGAGAAGTGGAGAAAAAACTGGGAAAAGAAATAAGAATGACGCAAGGAAATCATGAAAAGAGAGTCAACAACCTGACTGAAGAAATTAACACCTTAAAAAATAGGTTAACTCAAATGGCAAAAGAGGCCCAAAAAGCCAATGAGGAGAAGAATGCCTTAAAAAGTTGACTTTACCAGATGGAAAAAGAATCTCAAAAGCTTTCTGAAGAGCATAATTCCTTCAGAATTAGAGTGGAGCAAATGGAAGCAAATGACTTTATGAGAAATCAAGACACTATCAGACAGATCCAAACAAATGAAAAAATAGAAGGCAATGTCAAATATCTGCTTGAAAAAAACCACTGACCTGGAAAACAGATCCAGGAGAGACAATTTAAAAATTATTGGATTACCTGAAAGCCATGATCAAAAAAAGAACTTAGAAAGCATCCTTCAAGAAATTCTCAAGGAAAATTGCCCAGATATTTTAGAACCAGAGGGCAAAATAGAACTTGAAAGATTTCATGGATCACCTCTTGAAAAAGATCTCCAAAATAAAACTCCTAGAAATATTATAGAAAGGTTCTGGAGTCCCCAGATCAAGGAGAAAATATTACAAGCTGCCAAGTAGGAACAATTTGAATATTGTGGAAACACAATTAGGATAACCCAGGATCTAGCAGCTTCTAC
>CM053583.1:107725433-107749353 GCA_028627135.1 Pseudochirops cupreus
TTTTTTCCTTTCTTTTCCTTATTTTTTTCCAATAGAGCCAATGTAAGATTTATTTTGCTTGACTATACATATTTATAATGGAATTTATTTTTCTTGTTTTGAGAATGGATAGAAAAAGGAGGAGGTGGGAGGGACAGAATTTGGAAGTGTAAATAAAATAAAACTGAATTTTTAAAAAGTGTTATGTATTTTAATATATTCAATGGTTAAGTTCAGAATGCAGATCTTGTGGTTATTTAATTATGCTTTAATAATAGGTATCAGTGTCACATACACAAAATAGCATTAAATGTCAAGAGAAGTAAGAAGGCATTGGATTATAAACTCAGAGTTGTAGCACTAACTTGCAAAGCAAACATGAACGTATCATTCAATTTAAATGAACCTCAGTTACCTCACCAGGAAAAAAGAGTGGGGAGAAATGCATTATCTTTCAGGGTTAATCTATCTCTGAAATCCCAGTATTTTAAGCTTTTAGAAAAAGCTTAAAAACAGAAACAAAAGACTAATGCTGAAACAAAGACCAGTGTAACAGAGACATGTATTGTATGGATGAGGGGAGGATTGTCCATACAGCTGCTATGTGGTTAAACTTTCAGGCAAGGAGAAGGGAGAATAACTATATGAAAAGTGATCAAAGGGAATGCTTGAAAAGACACACCAAAGCTGAACTTCAAATGATGGGGTATATTCCAATTTCAGAGAAACAATAAGAAAAGGGAAGCCAACTTGGTATGGGACAGTAAGAAAAAACAAATGAAGAACTTTTTTGGAAAGAATTAGTCAAACTGTAAATATAAGTGGCAGAAGAGCAACAGGCCCTCCAAACACCAGTTCTCTAAGGAAAAGCAAGACAAAACCTCAGCTATATGGATTATGGAAAGGAACCATTGTTCTGGCCTTGGTCTTTGTAGCCATGTACATTCACACTGAAAGCAACACCATCAGAGAAAGCATCACTGAACAGTGTGAACCTCCTTTCTGCCTCACCAATTTCAACCTATAAAAGAGAAGGACAATCGTAAATGACTTAACTAGGTATTGAAGACAAATTGGCGCAATGGTTGATCCCCACATATGATATGCCATCTCCAGTCATGATACACAATGCAGCCCATACCTAGAATGCTGTCCCTCATCACCTGTGTTTCTTCAAGTCCCCACTTAAGTAACTTCTCCAGCACAAAGCTTTTCTTGATTTCTCCACTTGTTACCATTACCATCCCCCCAAAATTAATATACATATGATGTGTATTTCTTTTTCTCCGTTTGAGCTGAATCTCCCCAGTAGAATAGAGACCCCTTGAAGACAGAGACTGTCTTTTAATGCCCTATGTCTAGCACAGGGTGTAACATATAGTAGCCACTTAATGCATTTTTACTATATTGGGTTAAATCAGAGTAAATTGAGTCCATGAATATTTTTTTTCATTTCTCTATAAAATGCAATAAACTCTCAGATTTGTCACCTATTGCACTAACTTTTGTTTTTGTTATTGTTGTTGATATAAACAGCATAGTTATTTATTCCCTGAAGTATACAATTATAGCATACAAATTCATAACGTTACATTGACTTTAGGGCTAGAAGGGACCTCAGAGACAATCTAGAGAAGTCCCCTCGTTTTACAAATGAAAAATCAAGAACAGAGTGATTACATAACTTTACTGAGATAATCCATGTAATTAGGTGGGAGAGCAAGGAATCGAACACACATCTGTCTGGTGCATTTTTAATTAAGATGTTCATCAATATAAACATTACATATTATAAATGAGTTATATACTTGACTATGTTAATAGTTAGCATTCTCAAGGAAAGTACCTCAACTAAACTTCCTGCAAATTATTACCCCAAATTTATCTATTTTAAGTGTAAATTGTATATGAAGTTCCAAGGTCAAAGGTTTCTCCTGAAATTAGTTATCAAGCCATACTAAATAAAGAAATCTCCAACCATATCCTTGATATATTAAGGAAAATGCTTTCTTGCATTTTGTCTTGACTACTATAAAACTGTATTAACAATGAAGTGGTATTATATCTTCTCCACATTCCCCTGGCAATCAATTAGCAAATGAAATGTTGCACTCTTACATCACAATATACTAATAAATCTCCTATAGAAAAAATTGATTTTGTTGCTGTACTTTGCATGTATTATTTTAAATGACCTCAAGTATATTACATCAGATTTATTCCTCTCTAATGAAGTTCCATAGTGATACCTCATTTGGTTATCAAATACTACGCCAATGGAACATCATCTCTGTACTTCCTACAAAACTGCAAAGGCCTTGTGAGGGATAATTTATAGTGAAGTTTTCCAATTCTGAAAAATCAAATCTATAATGGTTTCAGTATTCACTAGGCCTAGGGTTAGATCACCTGACCTTCAAGCAGTCTGGGGCTTAGAGAAATGGAGACCCTCCCCCAGTGCCAACTCGGCACAAGATATGCCAAATAAGGTTAAGACTGCTTTCATCAGACACCCACATGTTTCTGGGTCCTTTGTCTCCCACACTTAGGTTGTGGGCCAGCCCCCCCTACCAATAAGAGTGAAGGCCAATTGAGGAGGTTGGGTTTCTGCATTAGAAGATTGTATAACCATGGACTGGCTTCTACCTGTTGTTCTTTCCCTGCTACCATGTGGGTGACAGAGGTAGAGTCCTTTCTCATGAGATTCAGACTTTGAACTCTTTCATCTCACGCAGTTTGGAGGTCCCACCAAGATTTTTTTGGACTCCTCTCTGGAGAGAGGAATGGCTCCCCAGCCTTGACCAACAGGCAAAGGATATCCTGCTGGCTTTTCCCAGTGACCTCTTGGTTAGGTGGGGGAGCGACTTCCCTCTGTGGAGAGTGAGGCTTGAGGGGGTCTGAACCTGAGAGCAGAAAATGCCAAAAGGGGGGAACAAAGATTACTGGAAATCATGTAAGTCTGTGCACAGACCCAAGTTAGGAGAGGCCTGGGTGATTTGGTGGTGGGTGGGGTCGACTGAGTCTGGCCAGGAGTTGGGAAATTCCTGGACTAAGAGGTCAACCTAGTCGACTGAGTCTGGCCAGGAGTTGGGGAGATTAAGAGGCAGTTTTAGGGGGGACACTGATGAGTGGCCCCTGATGAGGGCTCCTCAGTATTCATGCCTTGGCACCCCAAGTTACGGACCAAGAGGTTGACTGGCTGTCTAGCCAGTCCTTGGATCCAGAAGGAGGGAGCTGACTGATGAGCCCTCTCACCTGCTTCTGGTAAAGGGAACTTTTCAGCTTTTACCCACAAGCTGTTAGTTAATTGGGAAGGAATGTTTCCTTCAACCCCCCCCCCCCACCCTGATAATCCCTTGGGAGATAAATTTGGCAAAGCTGGTTGATACTGTGTTTGTTCTGAGACTGTGTTTGTTCTGTATTTCTTTTTGTGTGTGGTTATGTACAGTTTGTATATTCATGAAAGAGAGAAAATGTTTTACTATTCAGATTTAAAAAGCCTTGGGAAAGTTTAAAAATCTTCCTTCTCTGCCTAACTAAAGTTAGAATGGGGAGAGAAAGTTCAGATCTTTAGCAGATAATAGATAAGTGAAACTTTTTTTTTCTATTTCTCTGAAATACCTAAGGCAGAGGTGGAAGGAGAAGCAAAAAGGCCTGATTATGTGAGTTAGGATGGGGGAGCCACTACCCCACCCCTCAAGCACCACCTTTAGAAGGTTGGAAGAGAGTGCTAGTGAATTTTTAGCCTGACTTCAAAACCAAGTTATGGGAAGTCAGAAGGGATAATGTCTATCCCCCTTTCAGGCTCTATTGGAATTTAGCTCTAAAAGTTCAGATAATCATTAAATTCTTAAGGCCCCAGCTTAAGAGGGAAGTTAAAAGATAACCACACTCAGTTTACTGGATCCCAAACCCTTTGTCTATGAAAGGAGATAGCAGAAGGAATGGGTGGGTGCTGGAGTTGAGCCTCCACTGAAGGTGAAATGGAGATCACATGCGCACTTGTCTTCTGGAAGCCACATGTCTTCTGAAAGGCCACGTGTTGGCTTAAAGCTATTTCTAAAGTTATAAAGTTATAATTTAATTCCTGTGTAGGGGGGTTTGGAAATGCATTCGCCTAAAGTTTTTAGAAGAATATGAGTTTTAAACCTTCCTAAATTATGTAATTTGGAAATATTTATAAACTCTGATGTTAAAACAATTTTCTTATTCTTATTCAGAAGCTGTTAAGTTATCTAAGGATATGGTTATGTATGTTAATTTGGATGTAGATGAAATGTGTAATGTTTTGGAATTTATGATACTTAAGAAATTTGAATTTAAAGATGGGCACTGAGTACGGTAAAGATATTGGTATTTATCACTAGAACCAAAAGAAGCAGTTAGAATGACTAGCCCAACATCTTGTAAACTGATCTAAAATGTGAGAAGGAATGGCTATTATTTATGTTGTAACAAAAGCAATTTTTGTTATTTTGCTTGTTTATATGTTGTTCAAAGTGATAGAAAGTGAAGAATGGGGCTCTTTGACCCGAGTGTTGTAATATTTTTAAAATACTATAATTTGGGAAATCTGTAAAATTAATTTCCTCATAGTTCTTTTCCAGCCTGTAATTATAATGAGAGTTAAATATCAGATTCTGATAGGAAAGATAATGCTGGCGAATAGTAGTTTTGAGTTATCCCCCCCCCACTTGGAAAAATAAGTGGGGGGTGAGCAGGAGAAAAGCCTCTACTTGTTTTGGAAATGCAATTAATGTCATAATGTCATTGTGTTATTATGGTATCTAAATTGCAAAATCCTCATATATTGTAAAAACTGAGTGAGAGCCAGGAATGGTGTCAGTTTTAATCTAAATTGGGTTGAAACTAAAAGATGGAGAAGAATTGTGTAAAATGTAATGTTATATGTTATTACTTCTGCTATTCAGAAAACCATGTATATACACCTTTACCTATAGTTATGAATGATTCTCTGTGCAAGGTGAATTGGAAATGTGTTTTTGTAGAACTCTTATTGAGCAAATAAGAAAAAAAATAGATAGGTAGAAAGATAGATAGATAGATAGATAGATAGATAGATAGACAGATAGATAGATATAGAGAGAGGCATGTGGCTCAATTTGAAAAATATATCCAGATGCATTAAGGTCACTGGATTGGTAATTAAATGGGTTTTGAATTCAAAAGTTTAAATAATTGTGTTACTGGCAAACAGTTATGTTATGATATTTTGTAATTTAAGAAATCATAAACTTTCAAGTCTTTCTATATTTAAAAGGAAGTTTCAGTTGAGAAATATATTTGTGAGAAGTAATTATTGATAATTATGAGAAGAAAAGATCACTGAAACCTCCTAACTTTTGTCAATTATGTGGGAAAGATTTTTATGACCAGAGAATTTAGAAATTGTGTATTAGTTAATAATATTAGAATAAATTGTTTTTGAAAAAGGGAAATATTCTTATTAAGAAATGTTTTACGGGACCTTTTGTTATAAGATGACGGGGAACAGATTAGTAGACAAGAAGACTAGAAGAGACAGAATCCAATATTTGGAGAGTGGTGTTTATGGGCTTAACAAAATAAGAGATAAGAGAGAGCATGTACAGAAACCTGCACCTTAGTACCTTTAAAGACCATGATTGTTAGCTGTTAATGTGTATGGAAGAAGGAGGGGTTAGGTGGCCCCTAGAAACCATTTGTGTGGGCCAGGTCATCAATCCCAGTTTCCTGGGGCAACGAGAAATTTAGAATTTACAAAGGGAAAGTTAGTAATTATACAAAGATTGTAAGATTTCTGGTTATTTTATTAATGGTGTACAGATTTTGTAACATTCAAACTAACCGTGAATTTTAATTTCAGGCGGATTGCCTAAAGAGTCCTTATCAGATTAAGTAAGGAAATTTCGCCACCTTCCCCCCACCAAGAAGGAGGAGAGAGGGGCAGCAGTTATTTCTTCAGGCTCTAAGAAGCCCCACTGATGAGTCAGTCTCCAAACTGGACCTTTAAAGTTGGTATAGTTGATTTCTAGTAATTGTTTTTTGGCACCCATTTGGAATATAGAACAGGAATTAATTATGTATATGAGTCCTGGTAAACCTTTGTGGTATACTGTAAGTTGCTTTCATAAACTTTCAGTGACACCAGGATAAATTCAAACTATTTTTTTTAGAGAAAGGAAATACTTTTAGAAAGGATGTTTTGCAGAAGACATCTTGCTGTTTGAATCTGAAATTGTGGTTATTGCATGGTATAAGCAAAAGTTAACATTTATAATTGAATGTATAAGTAAAAGGTTTAGATTCCTGAAGTAAGAATAAACAAACTTGGGAGAATATTATTTTCTGAATAATATGGGAATAATTAGACCAAGGGAAAAGAAGTTTGTGAAACAAAGGTGCAAACACAATGTTGAATCATTATCCCATAAACTAAGTCTGGGATACAGCTGAACTACTATAATAAAGTGTGCGTTTAGGATCTGGGCTATTCAGCCTCAGATTATATTCCTTTGTACATATACATATACATATACATATACATATACATATACATATACATATATCTATCTATCTATCTATCTATCTATCTATATATGTATGTATGTATGTATGAATGTATGTTAAAGAACTTGGTAAATGAGTATTTGGCCTAGTCATCTGCCTGTCACTAGATATTTGTCTGTATGGAATAAGGTCAATAAAAGTTTCAAAATGATGTTACAATAACTGAATATTGGTATAACTGATTGAGGGACCTAACTGTTTTTTCTATTAATTACTGAAACTAGATCAGAAACATCTTCTGTTTGAGGAAAAGAATTTCAGTGAAAATTTCTTAAAGGAGGTAAATTATGGAGTACTTTTGCATTAATGGGAAAGTCAACTTCATTCAAAGTTTGTTACCATTGTGGAAATAATACCTGTTTTTTCTGTCTGTATGGTGGTACAAACATGTTTTATTATAAGCATATTATTGATATGCAGTCTCTCCTATAAGTAAATTCATTTGTATAACTATTGAACTCAAGGATAGAAAACTTCTATCTGCAAAGTGTTGATAGAGTTGAAAGTTTCTACCTGCAAAGTGTTGTTACTTATATTTACATGTATAGAGTTGCACCCTCAATAGCATCTTATCTTCCTAAAGAACTAGACTCAGAGTGCAAATTTCTGAGGCAATAACAAGATCAACTAATTCTGTACGTCAAATCTATCAGTTTGTGAGGTTTAGTCATTAACCTCTTTGCTTTGTCTAAGCAGAAGTTATTTTATTAAGAGGATAATAACTTATGAGCTATCTTGTTTTATGGTTAAAAATGTAAAGGAGTGTCGAATAATTTGAATAATGGGTTTGAGAAATTTGGAAGGATAAATGAAGGTTTGATTGGAAATATGGAAGGCAGATAAGAAGATTTGGGGACAAATGTGGGTTTATCCAAGCCCTCCTGTCTCTGGATGGTGGTACCAGTTTTAAAGAGTTATAAGTAAGTTGAGAAAAAGTTTGAAAAAGTGTCTAGGAAGACAGAAAGATTTGTAACTTAATTTTATAATTAATAGGTCAATCAAATGTGAGAAGGAGAGGAAATAAGGATACAAATGCAACTTTGAATCATTATGCCTTGGGCTGAGGTTGGGATTATAAAGTTGCTGTAGAGAAGGTATGTCTGTGTCTATGAGTGAAATAGGGTCCCAGTGTATTTCAAAGTGATGAAAGAGCAATTGGATATTAATACAATTAGTTGTTGAGATTAAACCAGAGATATTTTTAGTTGGGAGAAGAGAAATTTTAGTGTGAGATCAGATTAAGCATAATTATAAGAAGGTAGAGAAGTTTGGAAGTAGATGCACACTTATTAGAACAATAATTTACAATCCCAACGGGAGATTTGATTTTTTTTATGAACAAGAATAAATATAAGAATGAATGTAGGTTATTTGAGGCTCACTTCAAAAATGTTCCTTAACCAATGTGGGATTATAATCATATCTTAAGCTGATTGTTGGTGCTTGTTATTTAAGACTTGATGGGTCTGTTAACTGTTTCTTTGAGTTCAATTCCAGATAGTAGTGTTAAGGCTACCCAAGCTACCCAAGCCACCAACTGACGGTGCCAGATCCTGTAAGATACAGGTATGAAGGTAGGAGGAATGACTGCTCAGCATGAGCTGAGGTAGGATTCTTCTGACTGCGTTTTACCCACAAGCACCTGGGAGACTTTAAGCTTGGCTCAATGGAGATTGCAGCATGGTATACATTTTTCCTGAAATTGGCATTCTGAAGTTTGGGAAATATGGTTCCCTCGTTATAATTTGTCCCTATTCTTAGTGGCAAGTTTCAATAATCAAAATTTTTGAAATAAAACAACAACAAATGTACTTGATTCTGGAACATCTTAAGTTACTATAAGATAAAGCTACTAGACTTAGGGTTTAGGATAGGTATTCCTGTACAAGTCAGAGTCCTTTCGTTTTTTGTAATAATATGAGGAAAAGTAGGTCAAGGGTTTGTGAGAATATTGTTCCATTATTTAGTCTCATTTGTCTCAACTTTGTTTTAATTAGTCAATGTTAAAAAGAGGATAATTTTTGGACTACTTGGAAACATTTTTAATTGTTTTAATTGTAAGCTTATGTAAATCCCTTAGTGAAATCCCATCCTCCTGTTGGAGGACTTGATAATGGATTAATGCAGAATATAAGAAACTGGTTCTAATGTGTGATCATGACAATTGATTAAGACTCCAATTTTAACTTTGTGAGAATGACAAAGGTTCTGGAGTTGTCCTTTACATTGGTTTCAAGGTTCCTTTTATAGGTAAATGAATGAAAGAAGGCAGAAGGAAGAGAAGCTGGGATGCAGGGCTGAAGATGGATGGCCCTAAGTGACCAGGGGACTTCCTCACATCTGGACAGCTGTGTGAAAAGAGACTTTTGGACTTTGAAAAGACAGTTGTTATTGTTTTCTTTTGAATCTCTGTATCTGTACTCATAAAGGGGACTGCCCCCTTGTATGCTGTCAATGTGACGAGGGCTGCAAGGGTAATTAGAATTAAGAAAAGTGGGTAAACTTCAAAAGGTATAAAAAGAAAAGGGGGGACTTGTGAGGGATAATTTATAGTGAAGTTTTCCCATTCTGAAAAATCAAATCTAGAATGGCTTCTGTATTCACTAGGTTTATGTTTAGATCACCTGACCTTCCAGCAATCTGGGCCTTAGAGCAATGGAGAACCTCCTCCAGTGCCAGCTCAGCACAAGATATGCCAAATAAGATTAAGCCTGCTTTCATCAGACACCCATATGTTTCTGGGTCCTTTGTTCCCTGCGCATAGGTTGTGGGTCAGCCCCCCACCAATAAGAGTGAAAGCCAGTTGGGGAGGTTGGGTTTCTGCTTTAGAAGATTATATAACCATGGACTGGCTTCTACTTGTTGCTCTCTCCCTGCCACCATGTGGGTGACAGGGGCAGAGTCCTTTCTCATGAGAAAGAATAAAGACCTTTTCTGACTTCAGATTCAGACTCTGAACTCTTTCATCTCACACAGGCTCATATGGAAATCTAGCAAAAGGTTCTATTTAGATTTTCTGAAGCCTAACCTAACTAAATTTAGAGGGACTCATCCACAGTTGGTTCACCACCAAGTATTAAAGCTTATTGGAAGGAAAAGCACATAAAAATGCCTTCTGCTGAAGACCTTAGTGTTTGTACACCATTTTGGAGTGGGGAACAATGATAAAAATGAAGTTCAAAGTTTGTTTTGTCAAGCTTTTTACAAGAAGAATTGAGTCTAGTGTTGTAGAAATTAGGTTCAGGTACTGACTCTGCTACTTTGTATTTTGTAAATTTGGAAAAGTTACCTAATTCTTATGGGTCCTGCTTTTCTTTGTAAAATCAAGGCCTGTATGATTTTTAATGGCCCTTCCAATTTTAAATCTATTAGTCTAATTCAGAAAACATGAATGAAGTTTTCCACTCTCTTTTACATTTCTGTAAGTTTAATTTAGGGCAGAGGACTACCTCCGGCAATGCAGATAGGTAGCTATTCGTAGTCCCAGGGCCACTAAGAGGCTGATTGATTTGCCCAGAGTCACACTCAGTTAAACTTGAGCCTAGGTCTTCCTCACTCCAAGGAGAGTAAAGCTGTGCTAGACCAAATGTACACCTACTAAAATTGTCATGAAATGTGTACTGGATTTACTAAATTAAATATAGATATTTACAAGAAAAGTCTCCCTTGACTAGTACCAAAAGATAGTTACAAGTTGTTTTCCTTTTAATTTGTTTGTTTTGGTTTGTTTTTAGACAGCCTGTGACCTGTGACATAATACAAGGTCAGATTTTAGAATGAAAAGATGTGGGTTTGTCCTTTCAGTCCTTGCTTTGGCATAAAAAGCCACATTCCCCTGGAAATGACTTAAGTTCTTTTTCATTCTTCTTACCATTAAAATGGGAATAATCCCTGCTCAATCAACCTCCTAGTTTAGGTTTTTATTGTTGTTGTTCTTGAAGAAGGCATGACACTGGCAGCTGTGGTATTATACCCAGAAAAGCTGGTTCCATAACTACAATTTTACCAACTTTATTATGGGACCTCATTAGACATTTATTTCTATTTGGTCCTATTTTCTCATCTGTAAAATTAATATGATAACCACTCTGAATGGGGTTATTATAAGTATAAAACAAAATGATATATTAAAAATCATCAAGAACTAAGTAGAAATAAATTCTTATTACCTACTGTTTGGTTATTAATAACTTTCACATTCACCTGCAGCACTTCATCTAGCCCTTTGTTTTATATCTACTCAATGAATGGCAGTAGCACAGTTGAGTGGAAATGGACTTATATTTGTAGTCAGAAAGCCTGGATTCAAATCCTGACTCTTCCCATTGTACTTATGTGACGTTGGTGAAATCGCTCTCTATGACTTAGTTTTCAAATCAGTAAAATGATAATGTTGTCCTAGATGATGTTTGAGATCCTTTCTTCTCTCTATCTTTGACTTTACATTCCACATGGTATAATAACTATGTGTGTGTCATATCACCACCTACACTAGATTATAAGCTTCATGAGGGCAGAAGTGATTTTTTTATCTAAATTTTGTATCTGCCCCAATACAGAGCAGAGTCCTCTTTGCACGGAAAATTCATATATTTTTGATGAACTAAACAGCTTCCAGTTCATGAAAGAAAAATCAAAGAGCTGCATAACCATTCTGTAATATGTAAAAAGCATGAGTGACTGGAAAGAGCAAGAAACAATTATGTGAATAATGAACGTTTATACAAAAACCATCCATTAAAGTGAGCCAGCACACTAACTCCCCTGTATTTCTGACTATAATAGCAGAAGGTCATACTTCTGCATCAAATAATCTAGAAATTTAAGTATTTAAGAGTATTTAAATATTGTTCTCAGTTCATGTTTAAAGGGGAAAAAAATCACTCAATCTTCCTAATCAAGACTCAAGTTAATGGCAATTTAAATGTTTCCATAATAAAGACCTTTTTTTTTCAAAATTTTGCTCAAACAAAAATTGAAAGCCAAAATAGCTTAGCCAGAGCCTACACATAGTACAATGGAAAAGTGTCCCAGTTCTGACTTGGAGAGTCTGAGCTTCAAATCCCACCATGGACACTTATATCCCATGTCACCTTGGGCAAGACATTAGCATCCCTGAGTCTCTGTTCTCTCATGTATAAAATGAGAAGTTTGAAGTAGTTGTCCGTTGAGGTCCTCCCCAGCTTTAAAACTAAATTTCTGTGTCAATGCTGTGTTCATTCCCATGACTATTTTTTTTTTACCATTATAAAGGTTATTCTCCATGTAATATTTAAATATCAAAAGCACTTCATCTAAGTATCTAAATCCAAATGATAGCTCACATTTCCATAGATGTTTATGGGTTACAAAATGCTTTCTTCACAGCAATCTTATGTGATAATACAATTATTTTTAGCCCCATGTTACAGATAAAGTAACTGGAGTTCATGAAAGTTGAATGCCTCTTCAAGATCACACAGTTTGGAAAGAATAGAGTTAAGTCTTAAGCTCCAATCCTCCTAACTTCAGATTTAGAGGGAGGAAGGGGTGGTAATTATGTAGCAAAAGTAGATGGCTGTAAAAATTACTGTATTTGCTAGATCACTTAATGGCATTGACTTTCAAGATTTTACTTATCAATAAGTAAGGCAAGGATGTTGGCCAATTTTTCCTACAATATAACCTGGTAAACTGAGACACAACCTAACAATTGAAAATTGAACAATTGATTTTCCTTATAAACATAATAATTAAAAAGAAACACTTATGATTGTGATTGTCTTATACCTTCATTCTGGATGAATGAATATAAAAGCATTTATTAATTGTTTATAGTATGCCCACCATTGTGCTAAGCAATGGGGCTATATATGTAACAGAAGATAAGCCCTGTTCTCAAGTGACTCACACTCTAGTCAAGGGAGACAAGTAAAGTTAGAAAAGTTGATCTGCAAGGTAAATGGAAAGATCTGGACATTTGAAGAATACAGTGTCAGAGTAGATAGCAAGTCCCATTAAATACTTAGGATGTATCATCATGTTTGTCCTCAATTCAATAACCATTCTTAAGAAATTAGTGAGATGGGTTAAAACACCAAATGCCCACCATTATAGCAAGGAAACCATAAAAGCTATCTGACCTCTTAAAGTAAAAATAAAAAGTCCAACTGTTCCTTAACTATGAAATATGGTCAGTATTATACATCTTTTTCAGAATGGTGTGTATTCTAACTGCTATTTGCAGCAAAAATGTTTAAATACATTTCAACTTGGAATTTTTTTTTCAACTGGACAAAATAAATCTAGAGAATAACTGTTTTTTCAATTTATCATAGGGCCATTATTTTAAAAACAAAGATAACAAATATAAAATTTTAATTCACTTGTTTTAAACATTCTCCTCCCAAAATGAAAAAAAATAAATAAAGATGACAAACAAGTAGGAAGAGAAGGAGATCTCCCTTCCTTAATGAAAGGAAAAAATGAAAGAAAACTTTGATTAGTGGCTAAAAGTCATTCAAAGAGCAAATATATTGGAGATACAAACAAATATCAAGAAAGAAACTTTTAAGTGAGTTAGCTCCAGATCTGAGAAAAGTTTTCCCTCAGTGGAACCCCATGGAAGCTCTAGTTGTTTCTGTGTTCCCTATTGTCATGAATAAAGTAAAAATGGTCAGACTTTGGCTTTAACTCAACTTTTTTATGTACAGATAATTCCAATTCATCTTTTCTATCCTATGTAATATGGGTGTGTAATAGTGGTAAACCACCTACCAATTAAAATGTTCTGCTTTTCAACAAATTAACCACAACAATTTGGCAACAGTTTTCCTCTGAAATATCTTGTCATTTCACATAATTGTAACAAGCCTCTAACAAAGTATCGCAAAATAAAATTAGAAACTTGAATGAAAATACCCTTCTCATAATAAATGAATAAGTAATGCAATTATAAAAAAGGCCTTCCTTAGCAGATCTTTCCCCCCTAACATGCAACCCCACCCTCAGTGCAAACTTAATTTGGCTTTTTTATTATTGTTAACTTATTCTAACAATGAGTCTCTTCTGGGAGTTTAAAATCATCACATGTACCTTAACATAGAAAATATTCATGCGGCTTGGTACTTATGAGGAAAAGAAATACTGAAACACTTACCCCATTTTTTGGGTAAGCAATCCATCCCAGATCCCCCATTACTGTGCGTGAGTCTAGCAAATTCACTAAAAAAAGAAAGAAAGAAGAACATCAAAACAAGAATGGAAGAGAAGTCACTATTCTCATAGCTTCTGCAATTCTGCCTAGCGTTTTAAGAACTGATATTAGATTAACCATTCATTATAAAAATAAGCATTTTAAAAGAAATTATTTTAGTGATCCAAGATGTAAACTCATTTAAGTAAATATTTTTTTAAAAATTAGTACATGCTGCAAATATATATAAAAACAGGTCATTCTCAATGGTTTGTTTTTTTTTTTTTAAAGAGATTCATACTTTTTAAAATAGGAATCATGTCACCAGTCAAGACTATATATTTCTGGGTTAAGCTGCAGCCATAAGATTATGGCTCAACTCATTGCATTTTGTTCTGGAAAGCTGTTATGGAAACAATTAGCAAACAATTTACATTAAACAGCAATAAACTATTCCCAAGCCTATAACACTTTTTGTGGTATTACCCAAAATCGGTAGTTCAAATAGCAAGTGTAATTAAGAAATAAATCTACACACACTTAACCAAGCCAAGGAAAGTGATTGCTGCTCTCAGGGCTGCTGCTACATTTAAAAGTCTGCTATGTTCTTTGGTGTTGCAGTCATCGCTTGTTCATAGAGCTAGATATGCTATGAAATATATCTAATAGAGAAATATTCCATTTCCAATTATGGTGTGAGAGAGAGAGAGACAGAGAGACAGAGACAGAGAGAGACAGACACAGAGAGAGAGATCTGTATCAACATAGATATATTTATACAGATATATGCACACACTGTATAGAAAGAGAAAGAAAAAAGGGAAGGAAAGAAGGAAGGAAGGAAGGAAAGAATGGAGGGAGGGAGGGAGGAAGAAAGGGAAGGAGGGAGGGAGTCTGTATTGATTTAATTGAACAAATTACCTTCAAGTTGTTAAAACTCTGTAGTGTCAAGGAGCAAGTTATTCTACAAAGAGCTGTCCAAAGGTGTA
Source organism: Pseudochirops cupreus (assembly GCA_028627135.1). Lineage (NCBI taxonomy): Eukaryota > Metazoa > Chordata > Mammalia > Diprotodontia > Pseudocheiridae > Pseudochirops > Pseudochirops cupreus. The sequence goes on from CM053583.1 coordinate 107,740,146, forward strand.
ATGGACTGCCTTCATAGATTATATTATGCCTTAATGATTACTATAATAGTCAGCATGATTTGCCACTGAGAGAAGAGGAAATGAAGTTCTATGCATAAGTGAAGGTGAGGGAGGGAAGAAGCATTTATATGGTGCCTGTGATCTATCAGCTACTGTGCTCAGGGTTTTTTAAAAAATAAATTCTATGATTGAGGAAATTGAGATAAAGTGACTTGCTTAGGATCACATGGCTAGTAAGTGTCTGAGACCACATTTGAATTCAGGTCTTTCTGACTTACAGGTCTAGCACTCTATCTACTCGGCCACCAGAGAGGCTATATCTGTGACTTATTTGGTAACCTGGCCCACTCTACTCATTCAAAGTTCCAAGTGTAAGTTACACCTTGGGACAGGAGACAGATTACAGTGTTTGGTCCTTGGCAGGATTGGGTTTGAATTGTTCCAGTGATACTTGTGTGACCAGCTGTATGACCTTGTATGAATTACACAATCTCTCTGAGTCTCAGTTTTTTAACCTATAAAGTGAAAAGAATTAGACTAAATGCCTTCTAATGTTCTTCAAACCCTAAATCTGTGATCTCATGTATAGACCTCACATCCTCAAGAAGCATGGAGTCTGCCAAACCAGAGTATGTAGCAAAATTGTGTACAACAGGAAGAGCCATAATTTGCTGAAACTATGCCTTTGCCAAATTCAGTTGCAGTATAGGGAAGCAGAGAGGATAGTTTCATTTAAGGTGCTGGGAAGAAGCATGTCTGTACTCCTCTAAATCTCAGTCTCTATCCTCAAAATATTTGGTAGGAAAGACAAGAAATATAGGACCAGAAAGCAAGGGACTGTGATCAGAGGTGTTTGTACATCATACTTCTAGAGGTAATTAACATGACACATAGAGCTGACAGTCACTCTAGGGAAAAAGACAAAAATCCCCCCAATTCCCCTAGGGAGGAAAAATGGCCTTCAGGGAGGAAAATATGTTTCTCCAGAAGTTAGCACCTCAGTAAATCCCCTTCACTCTTACTAGTTATTGCTCCACTAGGAGTCTTTTTTTTTCCATCATACTACTTTACTGCATTCCCATGGTATTAATGTTTGAACTAATTTTAGGTCACTAATTTTAGGTCTCTTGGGGGGGGGGTAATTCTGTGTTTATTGCTCGTGATATAACAGGAACACTTTTCAAGAGTTGAGCTTCAGGACAACCAGAAGTGTGTTTGCTCATCCTGATGATTTAATTGAATGTTCACAAAAGCCAAAGAAGTGGCTTGGGCTTCAAAGAAGATACCTTGGATTTGGAACCAGTTACCAGTTTTCTTTCAGTAATCTCAACACAAGAACACCATTTATTAAAGCTTAGATATGACCTGAATCAGTTCACATTTATCATCAACATGTCTGTGAGTATATAGTAGGGCAAGACCAATTAATCCATTGGTTGTATTACCTTGTGATTCAGTTTCACCGCTACTCACCCCAAATTCCCTACTATAGAAATAAAGCCTAAATTTCTTAGGCAACCCAAATAAAGGACAAGAATTTCATAGGGAAACTAACAAAGAAATAAATTATCTCTTCCAGATCACTAAAGGGCAAATTTATTCACCTAATACAATATCTATTGAAATGATGTTATGACCTAGAAGTCACTGTTCCCATAATGCTCTTTTTCACTTAATTCAGCTATTTAAAAAAGACATTTTTGAAAGAGATAATTTACAATTGTGAAATTTAGGAATGTATGTTCTAAATCCATTACTGAATTGATAAAAAGAAGGGTTATCTTATTAAAAAAAAATACAATATGACAGTCACTAAGCATTCTCTAGGCTACAATTACAGTAATTAAATTGTTCAGAACTGTATATATGCTTGTTGTAAATTGCAATGGATGCACAATGAATATTGATCTTCATTGTACAACTTAATTAAAACTTGTCCTGGAGAAGCCACTAATGAATGTAATTAGAAGAAATGTTTGATACCACAGAGTTACATTGGAAGATATTAATTAGGTAAAAGAAATTTTATGGAAAATGTTTTTAATTCACTGTCTTTCTTTTAGTGAAATAGATATCAAGACCATAGATAACCTTCCAAGTTGACTTCTGTGTTTCCTTGTCTAATTTTGATAAATATGGGCTATTCCACCCATATAAGGCTTCAGTTCATCTTGAAAAATTGCCCCTTCAGGGTCAATGAATATTTAGTCTGATTGTTAAAAGAATGCTTAGATCATCAAAAAGATTAGGAACAAAAAAGCAATTCAGGAAACTTCTCATTGGAACCAGTAACTAAATTGTCAATACAGATTTTATAGCTGCCAACTTGCCCCCACCCCAACAAAACAAAACAAAAAATGAGAAATAACTAGTGTCCCATACCAATAACAGCCCAAGATATAATTTTTTTTCCTTTTTTTTTTGAGGGCAGTTGTGGTTAAGTGACTTGCCCACAGTTACATGGCTAGTTTTTATGTTAAGTGTCTGAGGTCAGATTTGAACTCAGGTCCTCCTGACTCCAGGGCTGGTGCTCTATTCACTGTGCCACCTAGCTACTCCCAAGATATAATTAAAAAAAAAAAAACAAAGCCACCTACATCTGTGATGCTATTTGGAATGAAAGTATGAAAAAAACTAAGCTGCTAATTCTTAAGGACATCTTTACACATCTGTCTACCTTCTTCTACTCATCAACACCTTCAAAACATCTATGAAGTTTCTATGAAGCATTGTAATAGGCGTGAGAATTCAAAGCAGAGATATAACTCAGTTCTGAAAGACTGAGATTAAACCTTGATTATGATGCTTGTCAGCTACATAACCCTATGCAAGTCATGTAAACTCTCTATATTTCAGTTGTCTCAAATATAAGATAAAGGGAAACAGATTAAATGGCCCCTACAATTCCTTCTAGCTTATCCCATGAACACAGTTCAGGCCATCTAGAGGTTAAAATTTATTAAATAGAAACCACAAGAATACTCTGGTAGACTTAAGCCTATCTTTCACAGAAAACTTAGTGCCAGTGTTTTGTTTTGTTTTTTTATCTCAACTGTGATTTTACTTATATATGAAATTCACCATATAGAAACAATCTTTACTGGTGTGGTAGGACTGAGTGTTATTTGCAACGAAGTCTTAGTTTCCCAGGTCCCTGAGTGGTTAGACAATTTATCTATATAGCTAGTGTGTGTCTGAAGTAGGACTTTCACTTAGGCTTCCTTGATTCAAAGACCAGATTCTATCTGCAATGCTATATCTCTCTTAGTATGAATTATGCATATTAATTAGTTCTCTTTTACATAGTTGGATATGTTTGATTAGGGAAAGAGTAAGAGATGATTTTAGACTGTGGATTTCTTTGGTTGGTGTCATTTCTGAGTAGGAGTCCATAGTGGGAGACTTTAGACAACTGAATGGCAACAGAAAGGCAGCCAGGAGAAGAAACAGGAAGATACGATAAAAGGATAGAGAAAGACAATTGCCATTGATAGAGCTTCTCTATCTTATAATGTCATCTATGCCCTATTTGCATTAACTAGCCCAGGTCTCATCTGTAGGCTGCTGATGTGTGGTATTATAATGGCATAATAGCAGACATCTCTATACTATTTTAAGGTTGGCAAAACACTTTATGTACATCTCTTCATTTGGGCATCACAACAAACCATTAAAGCAGATATCACAATTTGATTAAGTCAGATTTTCCAGATATAATAAATGATAATGAGAGGTGTTGAAAGTTGTCCATAATCATATAGATATTAAATGCTGGAGTTGCCTTTGAACCCAGGACTCTTTGACTTTAAGTCCAGAGCTTTATTACTATATGAAACTGACTGACACATTATCACCTAGATTGGGGTAAGTAAATGCATATTGATGCAATTGATGAGCACTTATGTTTAAGGACAAAGAAAAGATATGATTATTATTGTGCTCCTTAATGAGCAATAAATATAACTCTACTAGATCTTTCAAAAATGTGTGGTTCATCAGAAAGAATGGGGAAGATGGAGATGAAGGAGGAGGAGGAGGAGAAAGAGAAAGATGAGGAGGAAAAATTGAATGGAATAACATAACTACAGGCTCTAGTATAGAAAACCCTATATGAATCTCTTTTTTCCCATCTGACTTGAAAAACTAATATTTTCAATTTACTTTCAAGATTAAAGCAATTTTTTTTATTTTTGCAAATTCATTCTTACCAATTATTTTTACTGAATTCTGCAAAACAAATAGACAAAAAGTTCAGTTATTCAGTGATATACTTTAACACAGTGCTGAAGGCCAAAATATACTGTGTATGATATTATGTAGGATTGAGTTCATTAAAATGACATAAATCCAAATTCTTTACCTACATAATAATAAATTCTTCTCTTTTGCGTTTATATTCCTTCACAGCTCAACTTCAAATTTTCTCTGCAGGGTGTTTTTATAATCTGTTCTAGTCAAACTCACCTACTTACTGTCTCCCTTATATAAAAGTATACATTATTTCTTTCTTAATTAGTTGTTGATTTTTTTTTTTGCTTTGCTCAAGTGCTTCCTTCTATATATGACTTTCTGATTCCCTCCTCCCTCCTAAGTTAATATTGCCTTCCCTTAACAGCATATTGGACCAAATTGTTCTTTTTTGGTTTTGTATTTCCTGTACTTAACACAATGCTTTCCACATAATAAATGCTCAATAAATTCTTATTCTGTGAATGAATTAAATGATCTTGCTTCTAGAAAGTAAGGAGAGAAGTCACAATTTAGCAGTGGCTTTTACCAAGTGTGTGTGATGCTGTAAGTGCCAAGTACCTCTTATCTGTGTTTAAAATGTAGGGTGATCATTCTTCCAGAAGAGAAAATAAAGGACACTTGAACACTTCTCCACTCTCTAAGTAATCGTGGAAAATGAATTTTTCCTTTCAAAATGGGGTTGGGGTGGGGGAAAGATTCAATGAGGAAACAAAGTTTAAAAAAAGAAGACACAAGTTGGACTTTTGATCTATGTGGGGAACTTGAAGACTAGCTAAATGTGGCATGGAGGGGAAAAGAAGGTCTACTAAACATGAGATATTAAGTACCATATATTCAATTACTGATAGAGAAGAATGGGTTATGACCCCCCCCCCCATTAATGACATAGTCTAACTTTACAAAGAAATACTAATAGATGTACAAAGGTTTCAAGTACAGTTAAGGATTTTGAGTTGGAAGGTTCTTATCTACCTAATCTAATCCTAACATTTTACCATTAAGGAACTGGTGCTCAAAAAGGATGTTACTTTAAACTCATATCATCTGACTTTAGATCCAGTATTCTTTTTGCTGTACCATCCATCTTACTAGCTATTTTAGGTGTGAAAAAGTTAACACAACATAAAAAGGAAGTAGGGAGTTGGGGCTATTGACTCCCTAATAAAGAAATATTGGATAAAAATTTGTTGACCTTGTAAGAATGATACAGAAGTTTCTTCGTTTTTTTTTTGTTTGTTTTGTTTTTGTCTAGGCAACTGGGTTGGCTAGTGGATTGAATATTAGCCTTGGAGACAGAAGGACACAAGTTCAAATTCTACCTCAGGATTTACTGACTGTGTGACTCCAAGCAATTCGTCTAATCTATTTTAACCCATTTTTTTCATCTATAAAAATGGAGATAATAACAAAGACAGAATTACTGTAGGAATCAAATAAGATACTATTTGAAGTGCTTTTTAAATCTTAAAGCATTAAACACACACACACACACACACACACTATTTTTACTATGTTGTTATTATATTCATTGTGATTGTTTTGGTCATAATGGTTGCTGTTTTGGTAATGGTGGTGATTGTAGTAGTGATATATTCAAGATATATCAGAAATCATGCCACGAATGGTCAAATCAGATGGCTATTTATATGTCTACTGATTTTTCCTGGTCACAAATATCATGACCAGGAGAAAACTAGAGCAAATTCTTAAGGAAATTGAAGTTTGGGGCAAGAATTTGATAGCCATGAGAGGAAAAAAAAGTCGCTTCCTAAGAATTAATTGGCTACCAAAGAGAATGTGTGTGTGTGTGAGTGTGTGTGTGTATGTGTATATGTACATATATATGTATATGTATGTATGTATGCATATATGTTGTAAATGGTTTGATTAATAGTTTTATGAGAATGGTATTTGGATTTTTGGATCATGTCTTTAAAATATTAAAGATGGACTAATATTCAGGATTGGAGTATACTTTGCCAGAGTAGATTTTATTTTCTATCTATCATCTATCAGATATCTATTTAATAAACTATGTCATGTACTACTGTAATTATTTACAGTCCATGAAGAAATCAAATTGTAGGTCTATAAAATAATTAGAGGACAAAATCCAAAGAAAGATTCAATGATAAAACTCATGTCTTCATATGTCTACGTGTAAATTTAAAAATGCAGGAATAGCAAGCAAACTGAGTTAAAGATCTCAACATGAAGAGATAAATGTGACTTCATAAACATCACAGAGTTGGTAGGAAGAATTCATGATTTGACTATGGTTACAAAAGGTATGCTTTTTATAAAGGGGAAAAGGGAAATTCAAGAGAAGTGGACTGTCATTAAATATTGATTTATACCCATGCAGAAATTTTGAAATCAGGAGGACTGCAGTAGAGATAAATTGAATGCAGACAAATAGAAGCAGAAACAGAAATATATTTTTTTCAGAGTTTACTACCAACCACTTACAAGGAAAGGGGTAAGATATGATGGATTAAGCAAAGAGATCAGAGGCCCAATATGGAGGCATGGTACAGCAGTGATGAGTAGTATAAATTTACCAAGTCAATTGCTAGAAGTCTATCTCTGCCAAAAGCATATCAGACAATAATTTATTGACTTGACATAATGATAATTTCATCTTTTAAAAGGTAAAGAAATAAAAATGTTCTGCATTGGATTTTTACTAGCAGGAAGTACTCGCTGATATAGTAGAAAAGATGAGAACTTTGTTGAGGGTGGTGGGAAGGAAACAAAATAGAATTTTTTCAGAGCAATGGGGAAGAAAGTAATAGTTTGACATATGCAATCAATTTTTGGATAAAATATGTCAATAGTTCTGAAAAAAGGATTGGTGTAATCTCAAAAGAAGTTAGCTTGGAAAGGAAGTATTCAATAATAATTGCAATTAAAAAAACTACATATAGAGAAAAATGCTGATGAAGAAAAATAGAAGTTCAAAAAGACATGTTTCTGCTCACTGAAGTCATTAACTAACTTAAATTTTAAAACTTAAATAATATACATGGGAAAAGGCAGGTAACAAAGGATCAATAGAAAAAAAAATACGTGCCATAGTCTTATAGAAGAATAATGGAGGTGTTAAAGCTCAGAATAAATTGAAAATGTCAAGAAAATTAAGGATAAAATAAGCTGTTTGTTTGTTAGTTTAAATCTATACTGGGGAAAATAGGATGATCAAAAAAGAATTAAAGTCACTATCTAAGTGGATTTGACAATAGTAACTGAACTGATAAAGGGGATAATTTCTGAATTTTTATTTTCTTTTTTTTTTGAAAAGGAGAATAATCATTGGCCTGGAAAGGATAGAATAAAAATAGTTAACAGACAGTCAATTCCCTAAATTAGGTTAAAATAGAAATTAAGCAACTCCCTGCTCTCGACTCATTCAAGTCACTGGGCCAAGAGAAATTCAATTTCAAGACATCAAAAGGAGGTATAGATGATAGCATAAATGAAGTTGCAGATGTCACAAAGTGAACATGGTAGATAGCCAAGTCAGGATTCATAAAGCACTTGAAGGTCTACATTGAACTGAACAAAAGGACCCTTCAGAGGAACAAATGTAAAGACTCACTTTTAGATTCAAAAAATCAACTTCATAGGAAAAATACAGGGGTTATGAGGATATTGAAGTCCCTTCTGTCGATGTCTTGCACAAATTGGTTGAAGAAAATGGGGATGTTTAACTTGAAGAAAAATAGCTCCAGGAGAGACATGACAGTTGTCTTACACTATCTGAAAGTTTATCATGTAGAAGGAAGAAAACAAGTACTTAGTTTGTATCAGCTACTGTGCTAAGTGTGTTGTAAATATCTTATTTGATTCTCCCAATCATACTGTGAGGTAATTGATATTATTATCCCTTTTTTAGAGATGAAGATACTAAGTTATCCAAAAATTAAGAATTCCCAGGGAGGGTGGGGGAGCGAAGGGAACCAGGAGCAATGTTTGGAAACTGCAAAGTCATTTTGCATTTAATATTGGGGAGAAAAATCCTAGCAATTAGAGCTATACACAAGTGTAATGGACTAGACTGATGATCTTGAAGCACAGTTTAACCACAACTTACACAGCATTCTTTTTTTTGGGGGGGGGGGCGGTATTGGTTGGCCAATGATGTCCCTTCAAACTCTAAAATCTGGCATTCTATTACTTACCTGCAGTGCCATTCATCTAGTTATACAGAGCTTTAGTTGTTCCTGAGGGAACTATGAGTCATCAAATTTCAAACAGCAAATTCTGACTGTCTAAGAAATTGAAAGATCTGTTTGGTGTACAAAAAGAAGCATAAAACTTAGGATCATATAGAGTTTTAAATTTTGTTCCTCAAAGCTCTGCACATTCTTAAATGATAGACAGGAAACCACAGGGCATACACTTGTCCATGCATATTTTGTCTTCAAATGTAAAATGAAGCCAATGAAAACAATTAGAATAAAATGGAAAATATATGCAAAGCTGATTCTCTGTTTTCAGTGAAGCCCTACCCCAGTCCCTAATTATCTCTAATGCTTGATTGAAATATACAAAACTGCAAAAACAATCTATATAATCATTAACTTTCTAGCCTTCAGGGTAAGATAAATGATGATGAAGTCTAAACTTGCACCAAAGCCTTTTTTTAAGATAACACACAGGGGGAAATTTCACATGCTCATATGGAACATTTTCAACAGGCCTGAATGTATTAGGAATGGACAAACAGATGGGCGAGCCTGGAATAGATTGTCTAAAATGAGTAGTGACTCAAATTTTCACTGAAAACTTGAATTGTGCTAATCAAATAAACATCACCAGCTTTCATTTTGATAAAATCTCTGTACACTAACTTGTTTCTGTGGTTTATTCAGACAAAGAGAGTGGGCTAATTTTTAAGTCACTCCATGGCATGGCATTTTTTTTCCATTATCAATCAAATTTTGATCAATATGTT
>CM053583.1:107756524-107771873 GCA_028627135.1 Pseudochirops cupreus
AAGGTCACATAGTGAGCTAATGAAAAAGATGAGACTATTCTAGTTCTGAAGATTCCTGTATTTTCTTTCCCCTCCATTATAGCACACTGGAGACCTTGGTCACTTGTATCAAAGAATTTCATGAGAGCAATGAATGACATTTACATATGGTGTAATTTTATCACAAAACAGACTTACTTCATGATAGTTTCCTAAATATACAAAAATATAGATGATTCCCCAGGTATAAACATTTAAAGCAAAAAGTATCAGGAAACAGATAGACCTCCTTTGTTTTTGTTTGTTTTTATTTTGTTTTTACTTACTGGCAATAAGTGTCAAATTATTTAGAGAAGTCAACACTTGCTCTCTAGCCTAGGGTTTCCTTTCCCACACTTTTCCCACACAAAGTTCACTACTTAAGGTTTGCACATTAATAGCTGTAGTGAATTTTGTTACTACACCTTCAAATTCTCCTGGACAGCTCCATTAGTCTTTTGGTAAGCATTCCCATTTACTATTTTTTTTTAATTGTCATTGTAAACTGGTTTTGGCTTTAGCAAACTTCCAAACTTACATTTTTTTAAATTTTATTTTGGACTCAAACATCACAACACAAATGCAGGATAGAGAAAAGAAAAGAAGAAAATATCATAATCTTAAATATCAAAACTTAAATACAAAGGAAGAAAAGTTTATTTTTATTTATTTATTTATTTTTTTGCCAGGCACTGTGCTAACATTTATTTATTTTTTAATTTTGGTTTATCTACTTTTAGTTAACAACATTCAGTTCCACAGTCCCTTGAGTTTCAGATTTTCTCCCCCTCCCAAACATGGTGGCATGCACTCGGATACAGGATCTACAAATATCTTCCCATTAATCTGGTTGTCTGGTTGTAAAGAAGGATTGTAACTGATGGAATGATCATTGGGAAAGAGGAAACAAAACAAAACAAGAAAAAAAAAACAGAGCAAGTAGTTTGTTTCAATCTGCATTCAGACTTTGCATCTCCTTCTCTGGATGTGGATATCTCCTTTAATCTTGAATCTTTTGCAGTTGTCCTAAAACCTTGTATTGCTGACAGGAGCCCAATCTATTGAGGTTAGTCATCACGCATACATTGTGTCTGTGATTGTGTACAAATTTCTCCTGCTTCTGTTCTTCTCGCTCAGCATCAGTTTATATAAGTCTCTCCAGGTTATTATGAAGTCCGTCTATTTCTCATTTCTTCTAGCAAAGTAGTATTCCATTACATTCATGTACCATAACTTGTTCAACCATTCCCCAACTGATGGGCATCCTCTTATTTTCCAATTTGTTGCCACCACAAAAAGAGCTGCTATAAATATTTTTGTACATAAGGGTCCTCTTCCCACTTCTCTGATCTCTTTGGGATATAACCCTAAAAGTGGTATTGCTGGGTCAAAGGCAATGCACTTATTTATAGCCTTTTGGGTATAGTTCCAGATTGCTCTCCAGAATGGCTGGATAAGTTCACAGCTCCACCAATAATGCATTAGTGTTCCAATTTTTCTACATCCTCTCCAGCATTTATCATTTTGCTGTTTTGTCACCTTAGTGAGTCTGGCCAGTGAGATGTGGTACTTCACAGTTGTTTTTATTTGCATTTCTCTAATCACTAGTGATTTGGAACATTTTCATATGCTTATAGATGTCTTTAATTTCATCTTCTAAGAACTGCCTGTTCTTACACACACACACACACACACACACACACACACACACACACACACACACATATATACACATATAGAGAGACATATATATACATATACACATACATACGTACATACATACATACATGTGTCTATATAGGAGGGTATATGTGCATATGAATGTATATATGAGTGTGTGTATATATGTGTACCAGTATACATAGACAGAGGGCACAGGATCAATTGAATAGGAAGGAATGATATTTTAAAAATAAAATTAAGAGGTTAGAGAGGAGTATAAAGAGAAGAGATAGGGAGATACAGAATTGGGTAAATTATCTCCAATGAAAGAGGCAAGAGAAAACTGTTACAATGAAAGGGAAGAACAGGGAGGCAAAAGGGAATGAGTCAACTTTACTCTCATTAAATTTGGCTTAAGGAGGGAGTAACATACATAAATTGGGTATTTTCCCCTACAGGAAAGTAGGGGGGAAGGGGATAAGGGGGGGAAATGATAGAAAGGAGGGCAGATTGGGCAGGGGGAAGGTAGTTAGAAGCACACACTTTTGAAAAGGGACTAGGTCAAAGTAGAAAATAGAACAAGTGGAGGACAGGATAGGATGGAGGAAAATATAGTCAGTCTTTCACAATATATCCACTATGGAAATGTTTTGTATAACGACACATGTACAACCTATATTGAATTGCTCATTTTCCCAGTAAGGATGGATGACACTAGAAGAAGGGAAAGAATCTGGAATTCAAAGTTTTAAAATCATATCTTTAAAAATTATATTATTATTTTCATTATGTTTTACATGCAAGTGGGAAATAAGATATACAGGCACTGGGATATGGAGATCCATCTTACCCTACCAGAAAGTCAGAGGAGGTATGGGGGAGCAGATTGGGGAAGGGGTATTCAGTGGGATCACTGTTTTGGGGTGGTGGGTAGGGGAAAGACAGGAATAAAATATGTAACTCAAAATCTTGTGGAAATGAATATTGCAAATTAAAAATAAACATAAAAGTTAATTTTTAAAAAGCCTGAAGGATAAATACTATACATTATGTTGAGAGGTGTTCAGTTTTTCTTTGCTTCCTTGTGAGTTTTCTTTTGTTCTCTGCTGTGTACTTTTTATTTTGTTCTTTAATTGCCCTTTATCTCCCCTCAAGGTTATAATTAAATGTGGATATATTTCTATATGGATATATACATACACATATACATATACATATAGTCATACTTTCCCTAAGAAGTTCTACTCCTGATCTTTGTTTTTATGTTGTTGCTTATTGTTTGTTTCCTATTCTTTCTGACTCCTCTACTTTCCTTCTACCAGCTACCCTGTGCTGGTGATTCCTTAGCTTACCTCCCTCCAAGGAACCCTCCCCTTTCTTACATTTCTATAAATCTAGACACTGTTCTATACCCCCCTTTAACCTATTCCCTCACCCTTCCCTTCAAGATCCCTCTCTTGTCCTCTCCCCCCTCCCTATCCCCTTACCATTTTATTTCTTTTAAATTTAGACTTTTATACTCTTCTAGATAAATATGTATTGTTCCCTCTTAAATCTATTCCCGATAAAAGTAGGTTACCAGAACTACCAGCCCTCCCTTCCTCTTCCTGTATCTCACTGGTATAAAATAAGTTCTCCTTTTAGCTGTTCCTAAATGGTTTTACTTTTTAAGTCATATCATGCTCAGGTCTACCCCAATCTTTCTTATGAACTACCCACTTACTAATGGCAATCTTAGACAAACGTTTCAGACATATAAAAAGTAAATGGTCTGTCCTTACTGAATTCCTTGCAATCAGTCTTTGGAATGTACCTTATGTTTTTCTTGACTCTTCTTGTATGGCAAATCTTCCATTAAATTCATCAAGTTTGGGTTTTTTTGTTATTTTTTTTTTTTTAGCAAAGTCTGACAGTTAATCAAATTCCTTTTTTTTTTTTAACTCAGGATCATGCTTAACTTTGTTGGGTGTAATATTTTTGACAGACCCCTAATTATTTTGCTCTTCAGTATATAGTGTTCCAAAACATGCAGTCTTTTAGCATTTCTGCTAGTAGGTCTTGTGTGATTCTAATTGTGGCACCATCATATTTAATTTTTTTTCTTGTTGCTTTTAGTATATTATCCATGAGCTGGGGGTTTTGGAATTTGACTATAATGTTCCCATGAGTTTCCCTCATAGAATCTCTTCAAGTGGTGATTGATTGATTTTTTTATATTTCTACTTTACCCCTCTGTTCTAATGCTCCAGGATAATTTCCTTTCATTATTTCTTGTATTATAGTATTGGGATTCTTTTTTTTTTCTCAAAGCTTTCAGGTAGTCCAATTTTTCTTATGTTTTCTCTTCTTGATCTGTTCTTCAGATCAGTTTTTATTTCCTGTTTTACTTTTTCTTGTATTTCTTCATTCTTCATATTTTGTTTAATTATTTCTTGATGTCTTATAATTTTGCTGACTTACTCTTCCCTGATTCTAATTTTCAAGGTGTCATTTTCTTCCTTAAGATTATGTATTTTCTTTTCTAATTGATTTACTTTCTTTCCATAATCTTTTTTTTCTTGGATTATTTTTTTTTTAATTTCCTCCATCTCTGTCATTTGATTTTTAAAGTCTTTTTAAAGTACTTCTATGACTTCTGTTTGGGCAGGTGACCATTTGACATTACTCTTTGAGGTAGAAGAAAGTTTCTTGTCTTAAATATCCTCCAATGAATGTGATCCCCAGTGTTCTCTATGCCTATAATAGCTTTCTGTGGTTGAATATTTTCTCCTTTACCTGTACATTTTTCTTTTTGGTAGTAATAGCATAATTTTTGAAATCACCTCTAACCATGGAGTATGGGGGCTGGTGCCTCTTGCCCCAGATCTTCAGTTCTCCCTCTAGCCTGGAATCAAAGTCTAACCTCCAACCTCCTGTAACTGCTAACAGCCAGGGGCATTCTGCCCCACTGTTTCTGCATTCATTGTGCCTGTGGTTCCTTCTTGCCCCTGCTACTCTTCACAGCACAGCTGGGTTTGTTGTTCATTATCAGCAGAGCTTCCCTCTGACTCAGACACCCAACTCCCCTCACTATCACTGGGGTAAAACTTCCTGTGACTGGGGCTGAGACAGCCTCTCAAGTCAACTAACTCCTGGATTTGCCACTTGTTATAAACACTGACCCTAGCTTAGATGTACTTGCTTTTCCCAGGGACCAAATCTTGAACTGGGATTTTTCTTCTGATCTTCTTCACACTATATCAGAATGACACCTGTTATACCCCATTTTTATTTATTTTTACCTTAAGTTTGTTCACCCTAGTGTACTATTTTGTGGGGGGGAAATCTTGAAATTATGGAATTTTCTAACCTACTCCAGATTCCCAGAATCTTTTTCCCAACATTACATTTTTGACAGTCTTCTGGTTAAAGGTGAGAATTTGTTTACACTGGTGTTTCTTTGTGAAATCTAGAAGTTCTAGTCATTTTCCTTACACTTTTAATGATGGAGTTTTATTTGTTCTCATTTTCTCAGTTCTATTGATGAACTATCTCCTATCTCAATTTATATCAAATTCTACAGCAATTTTTTTCTCTTCTTCCATTACCTATTCTGTTATTTGACACATACGATAATGGAATATGCTCAAACAAAAAGCATTTGGTCTATGAACTAAAATGAGGTCACCTCAAAAACCAGTAGCTAATCCCTGTTAAATTAACCAGCTCAAGAGTCATCTGGGAATTATTTCAAAACCCATGTTGATTCACCAATAGGGGTAAGACTTAAAAAAAAGGAGTTTAGAAGACATGAATAGATCCTTCTTCTGAGGAAAGAAGCCATATGGTTCATTGGCTAAAAGGGAACAGCTGAGTCAAGAAAATGTAGTAGACACCACCTGCAACTATGCAGTGCTATGAAGGCCAGCCAGAAACATGGGAAAATGGTCTGTATAATAATAGAGGGCTGAAATTTGGAGAAGCAGATGGGTCAGACAAAGTGGAAATCCCTGAATTTTGCCTTCCTTATCTCTAGAATTTTCCCTGGCTCTGAATCCTTTGATTAATCATGAGATGACAGAGATCTCAGTCCTTTACATATGAGAGCCCTTTGGACACTCTAGACATTGATCTGACCTGACTTTTGGGGTGTATCTTTTTTTTCATCAAGAGTTGGGGAAATACATTCAAGCAAAGGTTTCTTCTGGAAATAAAAGAAAGATGCAGTTACTGAATTACTGGCATATACATATATATGTGTATATATATATGTATATATATACACATACACTATAAGCGGAAGCTGGATATGATGCCTAGAATGGGTAAGATAGAGTAATTTCTTTCAGTGTAATTACTTGTTTAGAAATTTAAAGCAGAAAAATTTACCAAATCTGTAATTATTAGAATTGGATTGACAAGATAAGAAAGAAACAATATACTATAAGTTAAAAACATTCTGCATTATCATCAGAGAACTGATACAATCAAAAGTTAGACTAAATTTACCTAAACTACGGCAAGTTTGTATTTCAAGCTTCTGCTGTCTTGGCGTTTACTTGGTCTCCTCATATCAGTGACTCAGCTAGAATTCCTGCCACTTTTCCTATACAGTCATATGTTATTTTGTTACACTTTGTTTCATTTCACTTTGTAGATACTGTATTTTGCTTTTGTTATTGCTTTTTTCTTGTTTGTTTTTACCAGTTGAAGGTTTGTGGCAACCCTGTGTCAAGCAAGTTTATCAGCACCATTTTTCCAATATGTTTTGCTCACATCATGTCATTTTTTCACATTTTGGTACTTCTCACAGTATTTCAAACTTTTTTCATTATTATTTTATTTGGTATGGTGATCTGTGATCAGTGATCTTTACTGCTGTAGTTTTCATAGTTTAGGGGAGCTACAAACTGCACCCACAAAAGATGGTGAATTTAATAAATTTTGATTGCTCCACTAAAAGGTCATTCCCTGTCACTCTCCCTCTCCTCAACCCTCACTATTCCTTGAGACAAAACAATACTGAAATTAGGCCAATTAATAACCCTACAATGTCTTCTATGTGTTTAAGTGAAAAGAAGAATCAATCCATGGAGTAGACTTCATTGTGTGTGTGTGTGTGTGTGTGTGTGTGTGTGTGTGTGTGTGAGTGTGTGTGTGTGTGTGTGTGTGTTTTAATTTAAGAAATTTAATTTAAGAAATTGACACAGCCAAGTCAATATTTAGGAAAAACCACCCTGGTCAGTCACCAGGCAACAACAGAAAAGATTACTTCTTAGGCGGAAGGCTCAAATGATGGTTAGTATTTATTTAGTAACTAAAAATTTTAAATTAAATTATGTTTATTATTTCTAAACAATACTACTTCTCACTTAATAGACTATAGAATAGTGTAAAAATGACTTGCATAGGCACTGAGAAACCAAAAAAATGGTGCAACTTATTTCTTTATGATATTCACTTTATTATGCTTGTCTAAGAATGGAACCTTCAATATCTCTTACAGATGCCTGTATTCCATTAAAAAGGGTGGTGGAGTCAGGATGATGGTATAGAAGCAGGAAAAATCCTTAGCTCCCCCCATAACCACCTCAAACACCTATAAAATGTGACTCTAAAGAAATTTTAGAGATGCAGAACCCACAAACTGACAGAGAAACAAATCTCCTGCTAAAGGCAGCCCAGTAGGTGGACAGGAAGGGTTTATCACAGTGTGCTGGGAGCACAGCCCAGCTTCCCACAAAACCACGGTTTTAGCCCAATGTTGGCCTGACCAGCCACGGCTGGAGCATTTGGGGGAGTGGATCAGCAGCTGTGGCAGTTACTAGAATTATCAACCCATAAATACCAAAGACAAAGTAAAAGGTGAGTGGAACTCAACTGTATTTGGGGGGGACCGATGAGCTGGTCTGGCCCTCTGCCACCAGAGCCAGAAGTGGCAGAAATGGCAGCCCTGCAGCCACCTCCATGTGGCTGCTTCAGAACTCCTGGCCTGCAGATTGCAGAGGGGGGAGGAGGGGCAAAGAAATATTCAGAGGCTAAGGACTCTCTTGCCTTAACCTGCCTGGATTGGATCATGGCCTTGGGTGGTAGCCCTGAGGTATGTGACCAGTGAGGCAAAGCTTGTAGGGACTGTGGACACAATGACCTGCTAATAGCTCAGGCAGCTCTGCAAACCACAGCAATTTGAGACACAGCAATCCCCTCTGGAAGGAGAGTTCTACCTACTGTGGCAAAGAGCTCAAAAGTCAAGTAATTGACTGGCAACATGAGCAGGTGAAGGAAGCAAAGCAAACCCAGCAATCCAACTTTAGATTCCTTTTTGGGGGACAACAGGATCAAAGCATGGAACAGGAGGAAGATACCACAGTCAGAACTCCTGCACCAAAAGCTTCCAAGAAAAATATGAACTGATTACAAGCCATAGAGGAGCTTAAGAAAGATTTTGAAAACCAAATAAGAGAAGGGGAGGAAAAATTGGGAAGAGAAATGAGAATGATGCAAGAAAATCATGAAAAAAGAGTCAACAACCTGACTGAAGAAAATAACAGTTTAAAAAATAGAGTAACTCAAATGGCAAAAGAAGCCCAAAAAGCATATGAGTAGAAAAATACCCTAAAAAGCCAAATTTGCCAGATGGAAAAGGAATCTGAAAAGCTCACTGAAGAGAATAATTCCTTCATAATTAGAATGGAGCAAATGGAAGTGAATGACTTTATGAGAAATCAAGATACTATTAAACAGATCCAAACAAATGCAAAAATAGAAGACAATGTGAAATATCTCCTTAAAAAAACACACTGACCTGGAAAATAGATCCAGGAGAAACAATTTAAAAATTATTGGACTACCTGAAAGCCATGACCAAAAAAAGAACCTAGGAATCATCCTTCCAGAAATTCTCAAGGAAGATTGCCCTGATATTTTAGAACCAGAGGACAAAATAGAAATTAAAATAATTCACCAATCACCTCTTGAAAAAGATCCCCAAAAGAAAATTCTTAGGACTCTTATAGCCTGGTTCCAGAGTTCCCATGTCAAGGAGAAAATATTATAAGCTGCCAAGAAGAAAGAATTTGAATATTGTGGAAATACAATCAGAATAACACAGTATCTAGCAACTTCTACATTAAGGGATCAAAGGACCTGGAATATGATAATCTGGAGATCAAAGGAGCTAGGATTAAAACCAAGTATCACCTGCCCAGGAAAACTGAGTATAATGTTTCAGGAGAAAATATGGTCACTCAATAAGGTGAAGGATTTTCAAGCATTCTTGATAAAAAAAACAAAAACAAAAACAAAGCTGAATAGAAAGTTTGACATTCAAACACAAGAAGCATGAGAAGATTAACATGGAAAAGAAATCACAAGGAACTTATCAAAGTTGAACTATGTAAATGCCTACATGGAAAAACAGTAATTGTAACTTATGAAAATTTTCTCAATATGAGGATAGTTGAAGGGAATATAAATGTATATATGTACATATATGTCTATGTACAGGGTATATATGCATATGAATACATATGTGAGTATGTGTATATATGTGTACAGATATACATAGACGCAGGGCAAAGGATCAATTGAATAGGAAGAGATGACATTTTAAAATATGATATTGAGAGGTAGAAGAGGAATAGAATGAGAGAAGACAGGGAGAGACAGAATGGGGTTAATCATCTCATATAGAAGAGGCAAGGGATAACTGTTACAATGGAGGGGAAGAACAGGAAGGCAAAAGGGAATGGGTCAACCTTACTCTCCTTGAAGTTGGCTTAGGGAGGGAATGACATACACTCTAAACTGGGTATCTTGGCCTACAGGAGACTAGAGGGGAAGAGGATGAGAGGGGGGATGATGCAGGGGAGGGAAGGTTAATGGAGAGGGTTGTTAGAAGCATACCCTTCTATAAAGGGACAGGGACAAAGTAGAGAATAGAACAGGGAGGGGGGAGTGTGATAGGAAGGAGGGAAATAAAGTCAGTCTTTCACAATATGTCCATTGTGGAGATGTTCTGCGTAACTACACGTGTACAGCCTGTATTGAATTGCTTGTCTTTCCAGTGGGGGTGGGTGACGAGGGAGGAAGGGAAAGAATCTAGAATTTAAAGTTTTAAAATCAAATGTTTAAAACAACATATATTATATGTATTATTGTTGTTGTTGTTGTTGTTGTTGTTGTTGTTATTTACATGCAACTGGGAAATAAGGTATATAGGCACTGGGATAGGGAGATCTTGCCCTACCAGAAAGTCAGAGGGGGGATAGGGGAGAATATAGGAGAGAGCAGACTGGGGGCGGGGGTATATAGTGGGATCGCTATTTTGGAGTGGTGGGTAGGGGAAAGACGGGGAGAAAATTTGTAACTCAAAAGCTTGTGGAAATGAATGATGTAAACTAAAAATATTAAATAAATAATATATATATATACATATATATATATACACATACATACATATATATATATATATATATATATATATATATATATATATGGAAAACTGGTCTTGATTAGCCAGTCAAAAGTGGTTGCAACTGTGAAGGACTTTAAAAAAAAAGAATTCAAAATAACTGAATGAACAGATTCTTTTTCTGAGGAAAAAAAAGCTATATGGGTCAGCGGCTAAAAGGAAGCAACTCATCCAGGAAAATGTACTAGGCACCACCTGCAACTATGCAATGCAATGAATGCCAGCCAGAAACATGACAAAATGGACTGTACCTAATCCTACCAATGTAGAATTTGCTAGAGAGGAAGGGTTGCTATTACCAAGAGGATGGGAACGTGAAATCTAGGTAGAGGTAGGCCTCCTCTGGTTGAGTTACACACACACTAAGAATCTGGTCAGGCTTTCCCTCCACCTTCACCACATAAATCTAAAAGAAGTCTAGTCCATTCAGTCCCAGGCATCTGTACAGGGAGAAAAGAATAACAATTTAAAAAATATCTAATAGCTATGTAAAGGGGACCCCAGTAGGAAAGTTGGAGATAAGCTGTTGGAAATATAAACAAAAAAGCTAAAAAAAAAAAAAAGTAAAGGAGACAAAAACTGAATTATAAACCTAGCTTCCAATACAGGAGGAAAAATAAGACTCAACGACAGAAGAAAAAATGAGTTAAAACATTAAAAGGCACAAAAAGTGAACTCAAAACGCTGATTAAAAAAAAGAACATAAGAACAAATTCTGTGAATTCTCAAACCAATGAAATAATAGTGAAGAATTGCAGAATGATACAAAAGAGACTTTAATCTTTAAAGAAAAGTCAATTGAATGGGAATTGTGTCAGAAATTGGTATACTTTTTTAAAAATTAAGTTATTTATCTTTAGTTCTTAGCAATCACTTCCATAAGTTATAATTGTCTCCCCTCCGCCCCCATCCCTGCTCTTTCCCCAAGATGGCTTGCAATCTAACATAGGCTCCACACATACATCCTATTAAACACATTTTCACATTAGTCATGTTGTATAGAAGAATTAAAATGAATGGAAAAAAACAATGAGAAAGAAAAAAAAATTGAACAAAACAAAGAAGGAAATAATCTGCTTCTTTCTGCATTCTAACTCCATGGTTTTTCCTCTGCATGTGACTGGTATTTTCCAGCTTATGTTCTTTGGAAGTGTTTTAGGTCTTTACATTGCTGAGAAGGGCTAAGTCTATCAAAATAAGTCCTTGAACACTATGGCTATTACTTTGTACAATGTTCTCCTGGTGCTGCTCCCCTCACTCAGCATCAGTTCATATAAGTCTGTCTAGGTTATTATGAAATCTGTCTGCTCCTAATTTCTTATAGCACAATGGTATTCCATGGCATTCATGTACCACAACTTGTTTAGCCATTCCCCAATTGATGTGCAACCTTTTGATTTCCAGTTCTTGGCCACCAAAAAAAAAAGCTGCTATAAATATTTTTGTATGTGTGCGTCTTTTTCCCATTTTTATGATCTCTTTGGGAGACAGCCCTAGAAGTGGCATTGCTGGGTCAAAGGGTATGCGTATTTTTATAGCCCTTTGAGCATAGTTCCAAATTGCTTTCCAGAATGGTTGGAGAAGCTCACAGCTCATAGCTCACAGCTCACCAATGTGTTCCAACATTCCCACATCCTCTCCAACATTTATCATTTTTATGCTTTTCCATGTTGTCCCATCTGATAGGTGTGATGTGGTACCTCAGAGCTGTTTTGATTTGCATCTCTCTAATCAATAATAATTTAGAGCACTTTTTCATATGACTATAGGTGATTTTAATTTCTTCCTCTGAAAACTGGCTGTTCATGTCTTTTGATCATTTATCAGTTGGGTGATGACTTGCATCCTTGTAAATTTGATCCACTTTTCTATATATTTTAGAAATGAGACTTTTATCAGAGACACTGGTTGTAAAAATTCTTCCCCACTTTTCTGCTTCCCTTCTAATCTTGGTTACTTGGCTTTGTTTGTGCAAGAGCTTTGCAATTTAGTGCTACCAAAATTATCCATTTTGCATTTCATAATGTTCTCTATCTCTTGTTTGGTCACAAATTTCTACCTTCTCCATAAACCTGACAGATAAACTATTCCTTGCTCCCCTAAATTGTTTATAATGTCAGTCTTTATACCTAGACCATGTACCCATTTGGACTTTATTCTGGTATACAGTGTCAGATGTTGGTCTATGCCCAGTTTTGGTCATTCTGTTTTCCAGTTTTCCCAGCAGTTTTTGTCCAACAGTGAGTTCTTATCCCAGAAGCTGGGGTCTTTTGGTTTATCAAACATTAGAATGCTACAATCATTGGCTACTGTGACTTATGTACCAAACCTATTCCACTCTCTCCTTGTATTTCTTAGCCAGTACCAAGTGGTTTTGATGATTGTTGCTTTATATATATTTTAGTGTCTGGTATGACTAGGCCACCTTCTCTAGTAATTCTTTTCATTAATTCCTTTGATATTGAGGACCTTTGTTCTTCCAGATGAATTTTGATATTTTTTGTAGCTCTAAAAAACAAATTTTTGGTAGTTTGATTTTTATGTCACTGAATAAGTAAATTAATATAGGTAGAATTGTCATTTTAATTATATTAGCTTGGCCTACCTACCAGCAACTAATGTTTTCCCCACTATTTAGATCTGTCTTTATTTGTGTGAAAAGTGTTTTGTAATTTTGTTCATATAGTCACTGGGTTTGTTTTGGCAGATAGACTGTCAAATATTTTGTAATATATATAGTAACCATAAGTGGAATTTCTCTTTCTATCTCTTGCTGTTGGGCTTTGTTAGTAATATATAGAAATGTAGATGGTTTATGTGGGTTTATTTTATATGCTACAGTTTTACTAAAGTTGTTTATTATTTCAAGTAGTTTTTCACTTGACTCCCTAGGATTCTCTAAGTATATCATCATATCATCTGCTAAGAGTGATGACTTAGTTGCTTCTTTTCTTATTCTAATTTATTCAATTTCTTTTTCTTCTCATTGCTAAAGCTAACATTTTTAGTATGATATTGAATAACAGTGTCACAATGGACATCCTTTTTTCACCCACGATCTTATTGGAAATGCATCTAGTTTATATATTCCCATTACATATAATGCTTGCCAATGGTTTTAGGAGATGCTGCCTATCATTTTAAGGAAGGCTCCATTTATTCCTATACTGTCCAGTATTCTCAATAGAAATGGATGTTGTATTTTGTCAAAAGCTTTTTCTGTATCTATTGAGATAATCATATGGTTTCTGTTAGTTTTATTGTTTATATGTTCAATTATACTGACAGTTTCCCTAATATAGAAACAGCTTTCCATTCCTGGTATAAAATCTACCTCATCAAAGTGCATTATTCCCATGGCAAGCTGCTGTAATCTTTTTGCTAATATTTTGTTTAAAATTTTTACATCTATATCCATGAGGGAAATTGGTCTATAGTTTTCTTTCTCTGTTTTGTCTCTTCCAGGTTTAGATATGGATACCATATTTATATCATAAAAATAATTTGATAGGCCTTCTTCTTGGTCAATTTTCCCAAATAGTTTATATAATATTGGGATTATTTGTTATTTAAATGTTTGATAGAATTAGCTTGTAAATCCATCCGCTCCTGAGGATTTTTCCTTAGGGAGTTCACTGATGGCTTATTGAATTTCTTTTTCTGAGATGAGGTTATTAAAGTATTTACTTCCTCTACTGTTAATCTTGGAAAATTATATCTTTGTAAATATTCATCCATTTCTCTAAGATTGTCAAATGTATGGATATATGATAGGCAAAATAATTTCTAATTATTATTTTAATTTTCTCTTCATTGGAGGTGAATTCAATCTTTTAATTTTTGATACTAGTAATTTGGTTTTCTTCTTTCTTTTTTTAAAAATCAAGTTGACCAGAGGTTTATCAATTTTATTGGTTTTTAATAAAAACATCTCAGTTTTAGTTAGTAGTTTAATAGTTTTCTTAATTTCAATTTTATTAATCTCTCTTTTGATTTTCAGTATTTTTAATTTAGTATTTAATTGAGGATTTTTAATGTGTTCTTTTTCTAGCTTTTTCATTTGCATGCCCAATTCATTGATCTCTTTTTTCTCAATTTTATTCACGTAAGCACTCAGAGATATAAAACTTCCCCTAAAAAGCACTTTCAGTGCATCGCAAATGTTTTGGTATGTTGTCTCATTAGTGTCATTCTCTTGAATTAAGTTCTTGATTGTTTCTATGATTTATTATTTGACCCCACACATTCTTTAGGATTAGATTGTTTAGTTTCCAATTAATTTTAGTCTATCTTTTCATGGCCCTTTATTACATATATTTTTATTGCATCATGATCTAAAAAAGATGCATTTAATATTTCTGCCTTTCTGCATTGGATTGTGAGGCTTTTATGCTCTAGCATATGTCATTTTCATGTATGTGTGATACACTGCTGACCAAAAGGTATATTATTTTCTATCCCCATTCAATTTCCTTCATAGATCTAAAATATCTATCTTTTATAAAAATTATATTTACTTCCCTAACTTCTTTCTTCTTTCTTTCTTTCTTTCTTTCTTTTCTTTCTTTCTTTCCTTCTTTCCTTCTTTCTTTCTTTCTTTCTTTTTTTACTAAATTAGTTAATTTTCTTGTTTACATCATTCGTTTCCACAAGATTTTGAGTTACAAATTTTCTCCCCATCTTTCCCCTACCCAATACCTCAAAACAACCATCCCTCTGTATAATCCCTCCCCCAATCTTCTCTCTCCTGTGTCCTCCCCCTCGCCCCTCTGACTTTCTGGTGGAGCAGGATGGAACTCCATAGCACAGTGTCTGTGTATCTTAATTCCCAATTGGATGTAGTTAATACCAATAATAATAATAACTGGGTGTGTGTGTGTGTGTGTGTGTGTGTTTGTGTGTGCGTGTGTGTGTGTGTATATGTATACATATATATATATATATATATATATATATATATATATATATATACACATATATATATTTTTAACATTTGATTATAGAACTTTAAATTCTAGACTCTTTTCCCTTACTCCCTTGTCACCCACCCCCACTGGAAGGACAAGCAATTAGATATAGGCTATACATGTGTAATTACGCAGAACCTCTTCACAGCAGGCATATTGTGAGAGACTGATTATATGTCCCTCCTTCCTATCCCGCCCCCCCCTTGTTCTATTCTCTACCCTGTCCCTGTCCCTTTATAAAAGTGTATAC
>CM053583.1:107772373-107792244 GCA_028627135.1 Pseudochirops cupreus
TTTTTTTTTAATTTATTTTATTAAAAATTTTTTTTGAGTTACATATTTTCTCCCCATCTTTCCCCCACCCACCACCTTAGGGATCTTTTTCAAGAGGTGATTGGTGAATTCTTTCAGGTTCTATTTTGCCCTCTGGTTCTAAAATATCAGGGCAATTTTCCTTGAGAATTTCTTGAAGGAAGCTTTCCAAGTTCTTTTTTTGATCATGGCGTTCAGGTAGTCCCATAATTTTTAAATTGTCTCTCCTGGATCTGTTTTCCAGGTCAGCGGTTTTTTCAAGGAGATATTTCACATTGCCTTCTATTTTTGCATTTGTTTGGGTCTGTTTAATAGTATCTTGATTTCTCATAGTCATTTGCTTCCATTTGCTCTACTCTAATCTTGAAGGAATTATTCTCTTCAGACAGCTTTTGAGATTCTTTTTCCATCTGGCAAATTCAGCTTTTTAAGGCATTCTTCTCCTCATTGGCGTTTTGTGCCTCTTTTGCCATTTGAGTTCCTCTATTTTTTAAGGTATTATTTTCTTCAGTCGGGTTTTTGACTCTCTTTTCATGATTTTTTTGCATCATTCTTATTTCTCTTCCCAATTTTTCCTCCACTTCTCTCATTTGGTTTTCAAAATCCTTCTTAAGGTGATCTAGGGCTTTTAGGCATCTTTTTGTTTCTTGGAAGCTTTTGGTGCGGGAGTTCTCACTGTGTTGTCTCTCTCCCATTCCATGCTTTGATCTTTCTTGTCCCCAAAGAAGGAATCTAGAGTGTGGTTGCTGTTCTTATTTTGCTTCCTTTGCCTGTTCATGTTGGCTAGTCAATGACTTTTTAGCTCTGTGGAACTATGCTTCCAGAGGGGAAAGCTCTGTCCCAAATTGCTGGGGTTTTCCCAGTTGCTGGAGCTATTAGGGGGCTGTCATTTTTTTGCAGCCCCCACCAGCTTTGGCTCACTGAAAACACACCCCAGGACCACCACCCAAGAAAATGATCAGGATCCAGGCCACTCAACACAAGAGCACTTGGCCTCTGAACAATTGCTTGGCCACCCTGCATTCTGCAGGCCAGGAGCTCTGAAGCAGCCACATGGCTACAGGGCCACCTCTTCTGCCACTTTATTGCCCTGGAGGCAGTTCGGCTGGACCACTTTTCTCCCCCAAGTTTAGCTGAGTTACACTGACCTTTCACTTAGTCCTTGTTCCTTATGGCTTGATAATTCTGCAAACTGCCACAGCTGCCGCTGATCTACTCTCTTGAAGCTCCAGCTGTGGCTCATCCTGGCTGCCGCCCTGGCCCAAGTCATGGTTTCAGGCTGGTTTGGTTTCTGCTCCCAGTGCTGATATGATCCCTTTGAGCCCAGCTGCCTTCAGTGGTAAGTGTATTTTTGTGAGTTTTAGAGCCCTAAAATTTGTTTAGAGTCATATTTTATGAGTATTTGAGATGGCTATGTGGGAGCTGCAGTACCTTGCTACTCCTCCCCTGCTATCTTGGCTCTGCCCCACCCCCCTTTCTTCTTTATTTTGAGGTTAGATTTATCAAGTTCAGAAAGCAGGAGTTTGAAGTACCCCACTAGTACCATTTTACTATCTATTTCTTCCTGTAAATCCCTTAACTTCTCTAGGAATTTGGATGTTATACCACGTGATGCATATATGTGTAGTAATGATGTTGCTTCATTGTCTATGGTGCCTTTTAGCTGGATATAGTTTCCTTCCTTCTCTCTTTTGATTAGATCTGTTTTTGCTTTCTTTGTCTGAGATTAGGATTACTGCCTTTGCTAATTTTTTTTTACTTTAGTTGAAGCATAATATATTCTACTCCAGCCTTTTACATTTACCATGTGTGTACTCACCTGTTTCAAATGTGTTTCTTGTAAACAACATGTTATAAGATTATGATTCTTAATCCATTCTATTATCCACCTCTGTTTTATGACAGAGTTCATCTCATTCACATTCACAGTTATCATCACAATCTATGTCTTTTCCTCCTTCTATTCCCTCTCCCCCATTTTTGCTTTTTGCTTTTATTTCTCCCTTATTGTTTCCTCTCTTCAAAAGTTTTGCTTTTGATAATAGCCTCTTTCAATCTTCCCTTCCTTGTATCTATTCCCTCCCTTTTCTTTCTTCCTTACCCTACTACTTTCTGTAGTACACGTTACATTTCTATACTTAACTGAGTATGCTATTTCCTCTTTGAGCAAAACCAAAGAGAGTAAAGTTCTGTAATGTCATGCACGAGCAGCTGACCAAAAGAATGCTACTGTGAACAGCTTTTAAGCTTCTGATTACACAGTATAGTAAAGACTCTATTTATTCAAGAACAAATCAAAGGAAAACATTCACAACAAATCAAGATACAGTATTTACAACATTACATCTTATTACAGAAAATCACAATATAGTGTTCACAACACGTTATCATTAAAATGGCCACATAGTTTTCACTAAAGTGGTCACAGTATTTAGAACAAAGAACAAAACAACAATCATCTGGTATCCCTAAGGATGTTTGCCTCCTTACTTAGTCATTCACTCATCTCAGAATACAAGTCAATCTTCCACTCATGGGGCAACTATGTTAACTTAATCAGAGACTGATTTAGCAATCAGTTACTAAGTATTGATAATCACTAAATACAATTATTAGAAAATATTTGTTGTCCAGTTGTCCAGGAAGTTCCTGCTACACAATGAAGTTCACAGGGTCCAGCACATCTCAAAACCTTCACAATTTTTGTTCTCAGGAATTCAAGGAAATAAATTCTTAGCATCCAGGTTATACTTCCTCAGTCCTCTGGCAGTTTGACTGGCCCTAAGACCCAGAAGAAATCTCAGTCTTCTGGGCAGCTGCAGCAACATTGGCCTTCCAGGTAGCAGTAGCCACTTTGGCCTTCCACGCAGCCTTCCCAGCAGCAACTTCAGCCTTTGCCAGATCTCTCACAACAGCTTCTTCCACCAGGATCTTGTCAGGAGAAAAGTCTGCCTCTCTCTCTGAGGTTTTTCTTATATACACACACAGCATTGGCTTCCTATTTCAATCAACCCCTTCCTGTTATGTCAGCAACAGGAGGCAGAGCTCACACCTTCTGTTTCATTCACAGAGGTTTGACTAAGGGCTAAGTACCTGCTTACTTGACATAACAAAAAGGGGATCTTCAAATTTAGATTAATTACCATTACAAGCTCAAGCAATATGCATCTCTGTCCTTTCTTTCCCTCAACTATTATATATTTTTGTGCTTCTTCATGTGGTATAATTTACACTTTTCTGCCTCCTCCTTTCCTCTTCTCCCATTACAATCCCTTGGTATTCTGTAATTAGGTTTTTTTTTTAATCTCACATCAGTTAATTTACACCAACACCCTTTATCTATGTATATCCCTTTTAAATGTTGCAATAAATATACAATTCTCAAGATTAACCAGTACCATTCTCCTATATAGGAATATAAACAGCTTGCTCTTATTGAATAAGTTTAGTTGTTTTTGTTTTTTCCTGTTTACCTTTTTATGTCTCTCTTGAGTCTTATATTTGAAGACCAAATTTTCCATTGAGCTCTGATCTTTTCATCAGCAAATTCTGGAAATCCCTTATTTCATTGAATGCCCATCTCCTTGCCTGAAAGATTATGCTCTGTTTTGCTGGGTAGTTGATCCTTTGTTGTAGTCCAAGTTCCTTTGCCTTACAATATATCGTATTCTGATCCCTCTGATCTTTTAATGTACAAGCTGTAAGGTCCTATGTAATCCTGACTGTAGTTCCACAATATTTGAATTGTTTTTTTCCGCAGTGTTTTCTCTTTGACTTGATAATTCTGAAATTTGGCTACAATATTTCTTGGCCTTTTTAATTTGGGATCTCTTTCAAGAGGTTA
Organism: Pseudochirops cupreus; assembly: GCA_028627135.1. Taxonomy (NCBI): domain Eukaryota; kingdom Metazoa; phylum Chordata; class Mammalia; order Diprotodontia; family Pseudocheiridae; genus Pseudochirops; species Pseudochirops cupreus. The sequence continues at coordinate 107,776,236 of CM053583.1, forward strand.
TTGGTGGATTCTTTCAATGACTATTTTACCCTCTGCTTCTAGGACCTCAGGGTAGTTTTCCTTGATGATTTCTTCGAAGATACTGTTTAGGCTCTTTTTATCATCATGACTTTCTGGCAGATCAATTATTTTTAGATTATCTCTCCTGGATCTATTTTCCAGGTCAGTTGCTTGTCCGTTGAAATAACTTATATTTTCTTCTACTTTTTTCATTCTTTATATTTTGTTTGCCTGACTCTTGATGCCTCATAGAGTCATTAGCTTTTACTTGTCTAATTCTAATTTTTTAACAAATTCATTTCTTCAGTTAGTTTTTCTACCTCCTTTTCCATTTGGCTAATTTTTACTTTTAAGGAATTATTTTCTCCAATTAAGTTTTGTGTTTCTTTATCCATTTGGACAATTGTACTTTTTTAAGGAGTCATTCTCTTCAGTGATTTCTTTTCCATGTAACCAATTGTATTTTTTTTTAATTGGTCATTTTTTCTTCTACCTCTCTTATTTGACTTTTAACATGCTTCTTGAGCTCTTCCAAGAATTCTTTTTGGGCTTGAGATTAGTTCATATTCCCTTTTGAAGTTTCAGATGTGGATATAGTTCAGTGCTGTCCTCTTTTAAATTTTTATTTTGATCTTCCTTGTCTCCATAGTAGAATTCTATAGTCTTTGCTTTTCCATTTTTTTTTGTCATCATGATTGCCTATTTCCTAGCTTTTAAAATGGATCTCTGACTCTGGGGTACACAGGGCTCTGTCCTATGCTTCTTGTGCTGGGACCTAGGAACCTGGTTACTGGCTTTGTGTGTTGCAGCCTCCGGTTCTGTCCATTAGCAGCTATTTATGCTACAGCTCAGCTGGTGCTGAGCTAGAGATGGCTGCTGTGCGCTGAGGCCAAGGCTGAAGACAAGTCTTTCTGTATTTCCCTGGGGTAAACTCACAGCATCAGGTGTGGGGGAAGGGTTGTCTGGCTAATTCAAGTCTCCACCTCCCAACCCTGGGCTATAGCTCTGACAGGCTCAGCCACTGGTGGACGGCCATGCCGGTGCCTGCCATTTCCCTTGACTGCTCAAAGTCATGCCTGGGATCCTGGTGTTGATGCTTGGTGACTCAACCCCTCCCCCGAAGCTCAGAATCCCCCATTAGAGGTGAGGCTTGCTGGGTTGCCACCCATCCTGCGCTGTCCCCCCTCAGTCACAGTAAGAGGCACCATTTTTGTCAATCTCCCTAGCCTCCCAAGCTAAAAGATAGCTGTACCCCTTCTTCTGGTTCCACTATTTCAAGATTTTCCCTGGAACAATATTCTCTGTGTTTTTCAATGTCAACAAGGCAGAGGGTGGTGAGGATGCCACAGCTGTCAATAGAATGACATAGTCATGTCTTCAGACTGAACACAAACTCTAGGAACTGTGGGAGAATAAGATTAGGAGAATGGAAGGAAATGACTTCAGTAGAAATAATAGGAGGCTAGAAAGATGAATTTAAAATGGCAACATTAAAGCTTGTCCCCATAGTGAGTTGAGGGGAAGTGGGTAATGACGGGAACCTCAGAACAACTTTAATTTTTATCAATGGGCAGTTTTATAAGAGAAAATGGATGTTTACCCAGAAGTAGCCACCATGCATGATTGTAGAAGGAACATGTATCCCACTGTACGATGTTCTGGCCTTAGAAGGGATAAGTGATCATTCCAGAAGTAAGGAAAGGACCAGCCCTCAGCCTGGAGATCCAGAGTGACTTCCACAAACTTAACTGCATCTTTCATGGATTAATACTGAGGCACATGAAGAGGAGGTCTTGAAAAATAGAAACCCAACAAAATAGCACCCAGTATATTATTCTAATGAAGGTTGGGGGTGGGAGGTGACAACTGACTCATAAGAAAGGTAAATGGTGTCTTGGTCACTAGAAAATTCCTATTAGAGTTCTTTGGGAGACCACAAATGAATAGAATCCTCTTAGCATTTTAACAGTCAGAGACAGGGCTCTCACAGAGATGTAGTTCCCACCCCCACCCATCATAGACCAGAGGGCAGAATATTGAAGGAGAGGAGCAGGGAGTGTCCTTCTAGCTGAGACAGAAGGATGTCATGCGCTGATTTTATATATTTGCCATCATACTATCACTTTCAGGGGCAAATGACTATGGGAAATATCCCCTACTTGTAGTATCTGTATACATTCCCATGCTCTACCCTGCATACAGATATGATTCTCAATTCTCTTTGAATGGAGACCTATCATAGATGTCACATCTCCATCTTCTTGTTGTTGTACTTGGCCTCAGTTTGGCTACCCTGATTCCTTCCCCTTCTCCCCCACACCCCCTATTCTGCCCTAGCCAGTCATCTTCTTCCTGTTTCTTCATGGAAGTAGACTAGTTGTGTGCAGAGCCCCAAGGTTTCACGCGAAAATTATAATGTGTACTAGCCAATCCCTGCTGTAAGCCCCTGCTAACACAATCCCTGACCATTAAGAGTCAGGGGGTTGCCTTTATATACTAGTGATTTCCCCTTGGTCAGGCCTGTTTTGATTTGGGCAAGGCCCCGAAAAGCATGCACTAAATAAAATCCACTTCCAAAATTTGCACTTAGGGTCTCATGTACTTCTTTCGGCACAACATTTTGGAGATCCCAGAGAGATTAAGTGGTGTTCCATGTCACTGTGGAGACCCCCAAAACCTGTGCAGCTCTCAGCCTCAGAGGCAGGAGTCTACTCACCCCCTGACTTTTAGAGGAGCTGGCACCTGAGGAAGTCTCAGGCCCCAACACCCTAGAGGAGGGAAACCTAACCCGCCCATGATGCTGATGTAGCCCACATTGGAACTATGTGGCTATCTGGTTTCTGGACCCCTGGGGAGGTAAGTACCATCAGTTTCCTGGTTCTGTCTGGTTCTGTTTGGGAACTGAGGCCAGATGTGGCTGCTGTACCAGTCCCCTCTGGCCATACCCTGAGACATCAGGCTCATGCCCACATCTGTAACTGATCCTGGGCTGTCTGTGTCCATCTTTGCTTGTGCCTTCTATTCGTTTCATTTTGCTGTATGTTTGTTTGTCTGTATTGGGAAATGGGAGGTTCTGATTCTATGTCCATCTGTTTGTAAATTGTCCAAGTCTTATGTGTGTCAGCATTGCCTTATGAGATTTTATCTGGAGGTCATCCCCTGAATCTGCCCCCCTCCATGCTAGAAAACAGGTCTTGAAGGGTTGGAAGTGGGGGAAGTAAAAATCCAGCTGCCTTTCAAACAGCCATGGTTTGAAAGGGTTTAAAAGGAGTGCTCAAGCCAGGTGGGCGGGGCTGGGAACGCTAGCTAGCCAGTTCTGGCAGAAACAGGAATTTGTAAGTAAAATGCTGAAGGTAAGGGGGAGAGGTAGAAAACTTCTTCATGCCTCTGAAGGAGTTTTACTGAGATATCAGTCAGTCTCTTAAAGTCTGTTAAGAATGGATTTGTAATAATTGGGTTTTAGTACAGATTTTGAACTTAGAATGGGAATTCATTGTGTATATGGGTGATGATAAATCTTTGTGGTATATTGTAATTCAGTGGAAAATTAGGCACAATGCAAAGACACCAGGATAAATTCCTAAATGTTGTTAAAATTTGGAACTATATTGTCAAAAGAATAGAAAAGGAAGAATGGGACACTCTGACCAGAGTGTTGTAATATTTTTTGAAATATTGTTAATTTAGGAAATCTGTAAAATTCATTTCTTTATAGTTCCTGGTCTGGCCAGCTTGGAATTATAAGGAAAGTTAAATATACCTAAAACATTTGAGGAGATTAGGTTAAACCCTTGGAATTTTTCTATTAACTCCCCTCATCCCAGATCAGATTACAAAAAGAGAGTTTTACCTTTCCCCCATACCTGCAAATTCACCTTCCTGGCAAAAGGAAGGAGGGGGAAGAGACATTAGCTACCATGAGAGCCCTGCTGGTAATGGCCCTGAGCCTCTGCCAAAAAAAGCCTGGAAGTGCTTCCCATGAGGTAAGAAGCCAGCACTAGGTAAGACAGTCCATCCTTCTAGCAATAATATTATATGATCTGGGAACACAACAGTGTCATCTGAAGCTTCTTGTTTCTGCCATAGCTAAAACAATTTGGCTATCACTTACGGAAATTATAAGATGATTGTTTCTGTTTTAATGCTAAAACCTAAAGTTGGTAATTGATTAGTCTGTGTGTGTGTTGTATGGAAAGGAAGATTCTTCTGCCCATTCAGAAGAAGTCCTCAGGACTAATCAAAAGCACCATCCATAGCAGCTCTATCCTGTGGGGTAGAAAAGGCAGCCCCTGCTCAGGGCCCCCTCTCCATCCTCCCTAATTTTATAAGCTTGCAAAGAGCTTGTTAGGGTTATGGACTTCCTAAACAAGGAACTTGGCATGCTGAGAATTTGCAAATATATAGAAATGATCTCTAATGATTGGTTTTTGCAAGAGGACAAGTTTAAATTTTGAAATGTGAATCCTGGTAAAATTCTTGATTAGTGAAACTTGCCATCTGAGGTAAAAGCTCTTGGGACTATAATGGATTTTATTTTGAGTTGTCTGATGGATCATAGAAATCCATCAATAGTCAATAGTATGTTTTATCTAATCAAGTCCTTGCTTTCCTTTTATGGGAAATTTCTATAATCAAAGCAAGTGATAGTGAAAGATATGTGAGCACAATGCACATATGTGAAATGTTGCTGTTTTCAGCCTGAATGTGTAGTCATTCCATACCCAAAACAACTGAGTAAATTCGTGAATTCCTGGAATAGAACACTCTTTCTGAATAATATGGGGATAATTAAACAAAGGGAAAAGAAGTTTGTGAAGTAAAGGTACAAATGCAATGATGAATCATTATCCCATAGGGATACATTTGAATCTTTTATATATATTAAAGAACTTGGAAAATGGTATTTGGTCTTGTCATCTACCTGTCACTAGATATACGTCTGTATGGAATAAGGTTCTTAGATATTCAAAATGATGTTATAATAATTGAGTATTGGTACAACTGATTGAAGGACCTAGGTGTTATTCTATTAAATACTGAAAACTAGATCAGAAATTTCTTCTGCATGAGGAAAAGAATTTCTTAAAGGGAGATAACTTATGGAATACTTTTGTATTAATGGGAAAATTAACTCCATTCAAGGTTTGTTACTTTTGTGGAAATAATGCCTGTTTATACTGTGTATTCTGTGGTGCAAACGTGTTTTATTATAAGCAACTTATTTTATGTACTGTTTTGGAATTAATTACTTATGGATCCTCCCAAGTCTTTTTTGACAACTGGAGTAGAAGTCAGTCTCTTATAAGTAAATTCATTTGTATAACTATTGGACTCAAGGATAGAAAACTTCTACCTCAAAAGCTTTGATACAGTTGAAAGTTTCTACCTGCAAAATATTGTTACTTATAGTTACATGTATAGAGTTGGATCCTCAATAGTATCTGATCTTTCTAAAAGAATTGGAATCAGAGTGGTAACTTCTGAGAAAATAACAAGATCAGATAATCCTACATGTCAAAAGTAAATAATAGCCTCTTGAGGCTGTCTTGGTTTCTTTCTTTGGTTTCCCCTATTCTCTATTTGGGCCCTGAATATTAACTTATCTGTCAGATTTGGGTCTCCTAGACTATTAGCTGTCCATCTGAGATGGTCATGCAACAAGGATCTGTGTTACACATTCTCCTCCTCCCCTGGACACTGCTTTAACCTCATTTCACTTCCCTCCCCACCCCCACTCAGGCAGGGAGAGCTCCTTTGTCCCTTTCCCAAAAGCATTTGGGTGGATGGTGAGTCAGACAGGAGTGCTGAGGCAGATGAAGCAAGCAGGAGGTGGGATGTGAAATGCGAGATAAGATGTCAGGAATGACCAGCCAGAAAAGTGATCAAAGGAGCTTGCATTGAAGCCCCGCACTGTGGGGACTTGCTGTGTGGTTTCTAGCTATGCTGTATTCTGGGTCCCACCTTGAACTATTTCTGTTTCTAGCTCACCGTTTCCTGATTCCCACCCTGTGCCTGCTGTCTCAGGACTGGAATGACTTAATTCAACACCTTAATTCAAATAGGGCACTCTTCAGGGCAAGACAGAGTACATGATTGCTGGGTATGTCTCCATCATTCCCAATATACCAGGTTACTCCCCACAGCTCTCCTCTATTCCCTGAAGACCCTGCATGGAATTTATCCTTTGAGCATTCAAAGGATATTACAAGTTACCTCTTTCTTGGATGCAAGACATCCGCTCCAGCCTGGTATCTCCCTACCTCCTCCTGAGGGTCGTGGTTCCTCTCCCTTGTTTCCCCCACTCTGACCCATTATTAATCATTTTGCATGCTCTCATACTTGGTCCGTGCTTATTTAACCTCCTGGTTTGCTTTGTATCTTCTTGCATGAAGAAATTCTACTTTCAGATTTTAGGATACCAACCCCTGGTGTTTCTGAGTGGTTCATCTCTCTTCACCCTGGACTCACCTGGCACCACATTCCACCTCTCGCGCTGACTATCCCTCCTCAACCAATTCTGGGCACCTGAAATGGAATCTTCGCCTCTGTGCAGCAGGAAGCAATTACTGAAGACGGTGACCTTCCTTTTCCAGAAAGAATTCTCCTGCCTAGTGGTTGAGTGGGGAAATGATGTGGATACAAAGGTGCCCTAAAGGTTGAGTTGCTCATTCCCTGATGTTCTAAAGTCTATACACACCACTCTGCCAGGGACTATCCCAAACAGCCCTGGGGTTCCTTCCAGGCTACTCAAATCCATTGGACTATCCCTCAGGCAACAGCACAGGATATTCAACCTCAAGCCTGCTTGCTCTTACCCCTGAGGATGGCCTTATTGCTAGCCAGACACCCCCTAGCTCTTCTGTCATGGGGCTCCCCCAAGCCATTTATGGCATGGTAAATTCATCCCGTACTGACTTAGCCCCTGAATGCTTTGCATGAATCCCTGGTCTCCATACTATTTTGGATAGCCATTAATACTACCATAGAACCCATTAACACTTCTAAGGATTGTGACTGGCACCAGCCAAGGCTCACCTTGGGAGATGTCCAAGGTTCTGGACTCTCCCTGACAACTAAGGACACTGACCTGTCTGGTTCTCCCTATAGCCACATTTGTGGCTCTACCCTTCAAGTTAAATCTTCTACTTCTAGTTTCTTTCCTGCCCCACCAGGAGCCTGGTGGGTGTGCCTCAATGGCTTTACCAGGTGTGTTTCTGGCACGGTGTTAGTAAAACAGAATCCACCAGGTGGCCCCCTTTGTATCCTGGTAGCAATAATCCCCCAGGTCTCCCTCCTCTCCAGAGAAGGGGTGATGGAGCTATTTTGCCCAAGGGAAGTCCAAGCTTTGTGTTAAAGGCATGAGGCTCCCCTCCTCATTCCCATCTTTGTGGGGCTAGGACTGGTGAGGCCAACCCCCAATGGGGCAACCACCCTAATTAAGGGGGATGTCAATTACCGAGAACTTAGTGCACAGGTGGACATTGATCTCTCCCACCTAGAGCACTCCATCTCAATCCTGGGAGGACAGGTTGATTCCCTTGTGGAGATGGTCATCCAAAACTGCAGGGGCCTAGATCTGCTATTTCTCTGGCAGGGGGGCCTCTGAGCTGCCCTTGGGGAATCCTGTTGCTTCTATGTGAACACCTCCAGCATGGTGCAGGAAAGTTTGAGTTTGGCCCGTGCAAATTTTGCAGACCAACAGAGGGAAAGGGAAGATGCTGAAAACTGGTACCAGTCACTGTTTCAAACATCCCCTTTGCTCATTACTTTAGTATCTGCCCTAGCCTTTCTCATAATTCTCCTTACCCTAGCTCTCATTTTAGGTCCGTACCTGATTAATTGCTTTCTCCAATTTGTCAGATCCAGCATTGACTTTGTCAAGTTACTTATTATCAAGGATCTCTGCTACCAGCCCCTTGAGGTTGGCCGCCTTGATCACTATGATGATGTGGTCCCCACTGTGTCAAGGGTTTGACGCTGCCCTGTGGCGAATGTTGTACCTGGCCTCAGTCTGGTCCCCTGATCCCTTCCCCTCCTCTCCCATTCTGCCCTAGCCAGCCATTTTCTTCCTGTTTCTTCATGGAAGTAGACTAGTTGGCTGCAGGGCCTCAAGGTTTCACCTGGGTGAGAAAATTAAAGTGTGTACTAGCCAATCCCTGCTGTGAACCCCTGCTTATGCAATCCCTGATCATTAAGAGTAGAAATCCCTGATTATTAAGAGTCAGGGGGTTGCCTTTATATTCCAGTGATTTCCTCTTTGTCAGGCCTGTTTCCATTTGGGCAAGGCCCCGAACAGCACACACTAAATAAAATTCACTTCCAAAATTTGCACTTGGGGTCTCACTCACTTCTTTCGGCACAACATGGTCATATGTCTTCTTCATGTTCTTACGTTTGTTGTATCTGTGTTTTTTTTTCTTTTGGCAGAGATTGTAAGATCCAGGAGACAGATCTTCCACTAGAGGACAGGACTTGGAAAATTCTTTTAAAATGAAGAAATTTCATTAGTAACACCTTTGAAATTCCAATAATATTCTCTAAGGGCATAATTTTGACCATCTTCTTCCTGATAACTTTGCCCTTATAACTACCTCTGTTTTTCTTTTCATTATTTCTCCTTCATTTCACCTTCCTTATTTTCAATTTTATAACACCAAGAACAGGCTTAAAATTCTCTGTACAGCTTCTTGAATTCTTCAGAGAAATAGGACTTTAGAAATTTAACAAATAAATAAAGCAGCAAATTAATGAGAAGCAGCAGACTAGAATCCTTATGGAATGGCACATAAAAGAATCCTTGGGCTTAGGGAGAATCATTCCTTTTATATTCTGCTAGGAAACAAGCTTATTTGGTCTTTGCCAGAGTCAGAGCATTAGACATTAAAGATTCTATTTATGCTACAGTGAGCTCTGTAGTGCCAGACCCTGAGTTATGGTGGTAGAAAGGGATGTCCTATTGATGTGAATTGTCTAAGAACATCTTCTGATTGTTAGCCTTAAAATAATAAATTACTTCCAGAAAGATTTGAAGAATAAGGTATGATGTCAATATAGAGACCATGAAACACAGCGTAAGAGCACAGAGTTGTAGCTAATAGCTAGGCTAAAGGTTAAGAGCCTACTGGTCACTGCTATGAAATATGTATTTCTCAATTTAGGTCTTCCAATGAGCTAAAAACAGGGAGACCTCTCTCAAGGAGAGAAATTTTGAATTAAAACAGCCTCGATATCATTGATCTAGACAATATGACCTTTAGGGAATATTTTGATAACTTATGGGTGCTTTTTAAATAACAAGTATTTGGTTTTGGTTTTGGTTTTTCATTAATTTGTGCCTCCCACTAAACATCCCCATAGAACCAATTAAAAAAAAGAAATAAATAGAAACAAGCAACCCCCTCCCCCAAATTTGTCAATAAATAGCGACATAGTCCAGCAAAATAATTTCCCACATTAGCTATGTCCACAATTTTTTTTTTCTCTTTGAATTTTGAGTTCATCACCTCTCTTTCAGGAGGTGAATAGAATGTTTCATCTTCATTCTTTTGATCTTCAAGTTGGTCATTGCGTCGTTGATCAAAGTCCTGAGGTCTTTCAAAGTTGGTTTTCTTCTATGATGTTATTAACATTATGTGAATTATTCTCCAGATTCTGCTCACTTTCCTATACATTATTTCGTAAAAGCCTCCCCGATTTCCTTTGAAATTGTCCACATCATTGCTTATGGCACAATAAAAGGTAAGGGAAGGATGGAAGAGAACAAGCATTTATTAAGTAACTTCTTTGTGCCATGCACTGTGCTAAGCACTTTACAAATTTATCACTCTTGACAATGTTTGTATATTTTTTAATATTCTATTACTTTCATATATGATATTTTGTTTACCCATTTGCCAGCAGGAATATTCCACCTTATTTTCTGCTTTTGGAATATCATGAAAATTTGCTGTTTTAAAATATTTTAGAATATATAGCTAATTTCTTCCTTCTTTGATTTCTTTGGGGTACTGGCCTGCTAGTGATACAGCTGGGTCAAAGGGAAAACGGAATTTAGTAATTTTCTGGGCTTAGTTCCAAATTGTTTTCCAGAATGGCTAGAATGATGCACAGCTCAAACAGTGCATAAATGTTCCTGTTTTCTCACTCCCTCTAGGGCAAGTGGTTCAAAAGGTAAGAGCGCCAGAAAGGGTGGAACCAGTCAGTGAATTCTGTCTGAGGGATTGCTTTGGCCAGATCAGCCAAACATGGAGACAAGATATTGTACTTAGAAGCAATTATAGAGGCAAGGAAAGAACAGGGGTTCTGAACTAGAAATGAGCTGGGAATGCTCTGTTTATATCTAATCTGAGAAGAAAAAGTATTCAGATGAGGTCAAGATCATTATCTTTTCTGGCTATCCATTATTGAAATGTTTGAATTTGGGGGGACACCAGAGACTCTAGAATTGGCAAATGACAGGCCTCTTTTTTTTATCCTGATCTCAAAAGAGAGAGCATGTTTCTAGTAATATTATAAATGCTGAGAAAAAAAAAACTAACTCAAATAATCACGCCCTTTTTTAGCACTTAATTCAAAATTGAAAAAAAAAAATAAAACAACTATCAAAAGAATTAAGCATGGTAGTTTGTCTTCCTCCTCCCACTACCACATTTATAGGTAGGGAAACCAAGTCATGAAATCATAAGGCCATGTGTGTGATGATGTTTAAAATAGGATGTGTTTCCATTTTTCTCAGAGCAGCAGCCTGACATTTCAAAAGATAAGAAGTACTGCTCAGCTTGAATGAACTCAGAAATATCTCTATGAATGTATTTGAACTCATCTTTTCAAATGTCAGTTTGGGACTGGGTGATATGAGTAACTCTTTGTGAAACCAAAAAAAAAAAGTGTTAAAACTCCCAAACAAAAAATTCCAAGCATATGTTTTCAGCATTAATATGCCTTTGCTGATTATGCAGACTATTTTGCAAGTAGATCCAGGGGGTCAAAAGTCATGAAAATGTAAGAAGTCAAAGAGCAAATGAGATAATGTACTTAAAAGCATTTTGCAAACCTCCCAGTTCTTTATAAATGTCAGATGTTTTTTACATTAGAGTATTTAATACCCATCATTTGATAAAAAAAGTCTTTTCTCTTCAAATATGTATGAAGCCTCTCTTACTCTACTGACACTTAGTCTATTACAATTGACCATTGTGGAATTCATAAATCAGGAAGTGGATTGAATATACATAATCCAAGGAATCCCCTTGCAAAAATTTTCAGATTAACTTGAATATGTGTTTCAAGAAGTGTGGGTTTCTTCCATGATTTCATTGACTATTATGTGAACTTCAGTAGACATGGAATATTTTTGCCATAGTGAAATTTTCATTTAAAGTTTTAATACTAAAGTGTAGAAGAATACAATTTATATGTCAAATCTCTTTTTTTTTCCTTTCAAGAGGCAGGATACTAGGGCAAAAAAAATGAAGCAGGTGAAGATTTTTTTGTGGTAGTTAAGGATTTCCATATTCTCTCTCTTGACCACCAAGTTCCCTAAAACAAACCTTCAGTGGCCCAAAAGGACTTGGTTCTCTTGACTTTTCTTCAATTGCTGTGTCCCTGCTTTATGTATCATTTTTTTTTTCAAGGCCCTTCTCCCAGCAAGGTGATAAACTAATCCATATTGATATGCTAATGGTGCTAATGGATTAGTGCATTTTCCAGATAACACATTTGCATTTTAACTGAGGCTTGCAAAGGATAATACCTTAACCCAAATGGGACCCTAATGGTGAAAATGTCAGGTTCCATAATAGTCTGGTAGAAGAGATATTAGTGGCCAAATGAACCTTTGGACTATAATAGGTAGATTGATAACTGCCTATTGATAACAGAGGTAGCCCTTATCAGAGAAATTATTTTTTGTGGCTGTGAGTTCATTTGCCTTTTTTTTCCCCTCTGTAATGGCCAATTTCAGATTCATGAATGAAGAAGCAAATTTCAAATCAAACCTCTGGCTCGTGGTTCTATGCAATTTGATGAGTCAGATACTTTCTAAGAAACCATCAATAATGATATGTGAAACCATTTTAAAATGTGAACTAAAAGGCATGTCAGTGTCTTGACTGTCTGTAATCAAGTTTAGTGAAAACCATCAATACTTCATCTATAGCACCCATCTCCTCTTACTACTTGAAAGAAGACCAATGCTATTTTTTTTTCTGGCTTTTTACTTTTGTATTAGCTTGCTTGTGAACATTTACAATGAAACAAATAAAAAAAAACATTAATTAGGCAAAGCTCCTTAAGCTCTTCAAGGAAATAACATTAATAACTTCAGTTATCCTTATAGGGAATAACAATTTGCAGATTTTCTGCCACAAATGTTCAGATACTGACTGATTTCCCTGCGTAATCCTGGGTGTTTTGGGACCACCTCTATCTGCCATAATATAATGGGATGTAAACTAATTTTAGAATTAGGAAAGGCATAATAATCATTATGTGCTCAGCTCACATAACATAGGTAGAGGATAAAATTAGTATATCAAGGTTTGAACCAATTCAGACTCTTGGTATGTAGAATTTGTTTTAGGAGAAAATTCAGAGCAAAGAATGATGAGAAATTGAGACGTGATCCCTTAGGGAAGCATGAGAAAAAAAGTAATTTGGGGAACCCAAAGAGGGAAGGGCCTCTTTTCCCTTGGCACTTTCAGGGAAGAAAAATAGTATTCTCTGGGCTATGGCCAGTGAGTCAGAGGGTCATCCTATAGGGACAGTGGAAAGGAAGCCCTTGCTTAGGCTAAATGGCCACAAATAGCTCTGTCTTGCCAATTCTTGGCTATGGAACTAGAAATTAATAATAAAGTTCAGGCTTAAAATTTAAAAAGAAGCAGCAAAAGAAGAAAGTTGAGAATAACAATTGTCTTGTAGCAAGGAGAAAACCATACTGATATATTAAAAAAACAAACAAATTTTTTTTTGTAGATTTGAAACTAATTTTGTCTTTGTTAGTTACTGTATCTACCCTCTAAGTCCTGCCTCCCTTCCTTGCAATGAATATATACATGTTTTTGAGTCTTGCTTTATAGTATATCACCTTTGATTATCCTGAGACAAGTGTATTATTATCAGCTAACAGAAGAAAGAGCAGAATAAAAGAAACAATTTTTTTTCGTGTTTCCTATTAGAGGATCTAGTTTGGGGAAAACTTAGGCATTAGTTTGAAACAACTGAACAAGGAAAAAAATGTGCATTAGTCTAGTGATAACAACTTAAAACCTGAAGGAGGCAACTGTGAGTCAAACTTGTGCTTAGGCTAGTTGGAAAAAAAAATCAGTGCAAATACAGAGGTATGGGTCATCCCTTACATGCTGTGACAACTACTGACAATAAAATCAGAGATATTGAAGTTGGAGGAAACTTTAAAGGTCATCTAGTCAAGCCCACTTATTTGGATGATGATGGAAAAGTACACACCCACACACACTTTTCCTTTTTGGACATGTTTTTTGGATATGTCTTCATTGTACATGTGTGTGTGTGTGTGTGTGTGTGTGTGTGTGTGTGTGTGTGTGTTATGTGTACAGGAAATCATTTCCAGGTAAAGAAATCATTATATAGATAGATATAAATATAGCTATAGATATGGATCTAGATAGATATAAATGTGTATACACACACATACCCACACACCAATGTCAATGTGTTTATGGATATGTGTATGTTTCCTCTCTGGACATTACTTTCATCATTAACAAAATGAGGAAATTTAACTAGATGACCTTTAAAAGTTACTTCCCACTCTAAAAAACCTATGATTTTATAATCTGTAGTTGTCACAGTATGCAAGGGATATCCCATATCTCAGTAATTGCACTATTTTTTTTTCCTAATAAAGTTCACTTTTGACTCACAGCTGCCTCCTTCCGGTTAAAATGATCACATCCACTAAAACTAATGCATATATGTAATGTATGTTATACATACACTCACATATGTGCTTGCACACATATACACTTATAAAAATAATATATGTGGGTTAAATAATATATCTATTCTCTTTCATATGCATGCATATGAAATTTTTGTTTAAATAAAGTTTCAAAATTAAAATTGAATGGATATCTATCTTTTAATAGTTGTTGCAATTAAAAGATGCCATTGGTGAATTTGCTTGGGAAATTGATTTATTAACTCATCCAGAAGTTACATTTACAACAATATAATTCATGCTAACAAAATTCTCAAAGTGTTGATTTAGAAATCTGAATGGTGAAGTATTAATTTATAATTGAAGACATACCTGGCAAGATAATTGGCACCGAACATCCACACAGATCACAGAGAGGACACTTCCTCTTCATTGTCTATCTAGAACACACAACCCCATAAATATACATAGTTTGCTTTTAATTCTTTCAATTAAAAATTCAATGAAAAAAGTTTCATGAACATAGAGCAAGAGCTGTTTATATGTAAGGTCTACTTTAATGAAATTTGAGTAACTTGAATTTCCCTTCTCTACCCTATCAATATTTTGATTAAAAGAGTTGGCTCCAGAACCAGGACTATAGACTGCAAAGATTGTGCTCCAGGTTTATCTAAGTATATCAAGAATCATATGGAACTTAAATTTGTAATCGGTCCTACACCATAATGTTCCATATAATTCATTAGAACAAAGAATCATATTTTTTGAGAGAAATAATTTTAATAACGACCAAATTAAAATAAAAGTGTTTTCTTCCAGGATCAGATCTAGGCCAAAACTGATGAGAATTTACTTTGTTGTTTTCTCTTTTGAAATATGTCTTATCAGTTACCACTTTCTATAATAAAATTATTCATTTTATTATTAATATTTCAACCTCTGCTTTCCCTTTGGGTGTGCAAAGGGAGAGACACTGAAAACAGTTTTCTGGGAATGACAACGAGCACCACTCTTCTCAGTATCACATATACAATTCATATCTTGGAATGGGCACAAATGTGCAAGAGCTTAGTCTTTTCCATTTCATATGGGTTTTTATTAACTGAAATTTTAGAAATGAACTTTTCAACTCAACAACTATTTATTAAACACTAACTACACACAAACTACTCAGTTATGTAGTAGGCAATATACAAAGACTCCATAAAACATTTTCCCATCTTCATGGGGCTTGTAGTTTAGTGAACTAAACTGAAATCACCCCCCTCCTCCAAACTGAAAATAGAATTTATTGTCTTGTTAAAAAAATTACCATAGAATAATAATAATAATAATAATATCATTAAGAAAGAGACACCTAAATTTATTTGATTACTGCTATTTTAGATGATCATACAAGAATTGTATAAAATAAATAACAAAATGTATAAAAATTATTTTGCTTTTTGTGCATTTCAGTATTCAAACAGCAAGGACATTTTAACATTATTTATCTTAGACATCTTGTTATTTTGGTTTGCTTTGAAATCAGAACCAATATCCCCTCATTATTATCATCAACTCTATAGCCAAACAATGAGATGGTATAGTGATTAGAACACTGGGGCAGGAGTCAGGAAAACCTAAGCTCAGATGCAGCCTCAGATACGCACTGGCTGTGTGACCTTGGTTAAGTCATTTAACTTCTCTTTGCCTCAGTTTCCACATTTGTATAATAGGTTAATAGTAGCACTTAACCTCCAAAATTTCCTGCTAAGAATAAGTGAGAAAATATATGTAAAATGCTTTGCCCATGCCTGGCACATAGGAGGCATCATATAAATATTAGCTTTTATTATCTCCTTGGTAAAAAATATGTTCTGTTTTATATTCTGAACAAATTTTATCTGTCATAGGTGAATACATGAAACTTCGTAGTATTTCTTGAAGAAATGGAAAATAAAATTTCTCTAACAAATCTCTCAGGATAAAGTTCTATGTTATTTCTTAAGTTGTATTAGTAATTATTACCAATAACACAAATAATAAATATTATTAAAATAGACTTGCTGTTGCTTTTTTTTCTATTTTACTACTTCCTTTCAATTAGAT
>CM053583.1:107792744-107813148 GCA_028627135.1 Pseudochirops cupreus
CTACCTACCTACCTACCTACCTACCTACCGACATACCTACCTACCTTCTTACCTATTCTTGTACTTATCTATTTCTGTATCTATGTATCTATTTATCTATCCATCTATCTATCTCTCTGTCTCTGTCTCTCTCTGTCTCTCTCTCTCTCTCTCTCTCTCTCTCTCTCTCTCTCTATCTACCTATCTATCCATCTCTCTATCTGTCTATCTATCTATCTATCTATCTATCTATCTATCCATCTATCCACAGATCTGTCTGCACCACATGTTTTGTCTTGATCAAAAGCAAACCAGAAAAATACTAATTGTTCAGGTATTACTGTACAGCTTTTACATAGTCTCCTTTTTTTCCCCCTGGTCCATATTCTGTCTACTCCTCATTTAGTTCATTGACTATACAGTATTTAAATTTCTTCTTAATTATAGTTTTGCACATTTTATGTATGATTAATGATAGGCAAGCTAGTATAAAATTGTCAGAATTAATAATTCCCTAGGATTTAAAATCCTTCCTTCCTTCCTTCCTTCCTTTCTTCCTTCCTTCCTTCCTTCTTTCTTTCTCTTTCTTTCTTTCTTTCTCTCTTCCTTTTAAAAAGTTAAATACCTATTGTGTACTAAGTAGCATAGTTGGCACTGTAGAAGATTTAAAAATTCATAAGATATGGTTTCTAAGAGTCATTCGAGGAGTTTCCAGTTTAATAAGAGGGGGGATATATATCCAAACAATTTATGATACAAAATAGGATATGACAAAAGTCATATAAGGGGCATAAAGAAATTGTTAGAAAAGTTCAAAAGAATGAATAATCAATCTGTCATTGACCCTTGGGAGTTATCAGAAGATTCTTCCTGTAGGAGGTGATATTTTTTTGAACCTAGAGACCAAATTGCCAACATTTGTTTGGTTATGAAGAAAGCAAGAGAGTTTCAGAAAAACAAACAAACAAAAATCTACTTCTACTTCATTGATTTCACTAATGCCTTTGTTAAGATAAGAACAAAATGTAACACATCTTCAAAGAGGTGGCAGTGCCAGATCATCTTACTTGGGAAACCTGGAGGCAGATCAAACAGCAACAATTAGAATATGGAACAACATGTTGATTTAAGACTAGAAAAAGAGTACAAGGTTGTATATTGTTATCTTATTTATTTAGCTTATATGCAGAGTACACCATGTAAAATGACAGTGTAGATTAATTAAAAGCCTGAATTAAGATTTGTGGGAGAAATATCAATAGCTTCAGATATGTAGAATATATCACCCTCATTGCAGCAAGTGAAAAGGAATTAAACTTCTGGATGAGGGGTACAGAGGAGAGTGTAAAAGATTACTTAAAGCTTAACATCAAAAACAAACAAACAAAACCTGCTCTCATTCACTTCCTGTTAAATATAGGGAGAAGAAATGGAAGACGTGTCAGGTTTTATATTTAGGGGCTCAAAGATCATTGTAAATGGAAACTGCAGCCAACAAATTATAAATAAAACAAACAACTAAAAACAAAGTAACAAATCACTTGCTCCTTGGAAAGAAAGCTATGGCAAATCTGTGCAACATAGTAAAAAGCTAATATACATCCATATAATCAAAGCTATGGGTTTTCCAGTAGCAATGTATAGCTGTGAGAGTTGGAAAGGAAAAGGAAAGCTGTGCTCTAGAGAATAAGCACTTTCACATTGTGATACTAGAGAAGACTTTTGAAAGTCCATGGGTGGGAGCCAGGAGAATGGTGGTGGAGTCAAGATGCCAGAGAAAAGGCAGAGACTCACCTGAGCTCTTCCCAAAACCTCACACCAAAGACCTTTAAATAGTGCTCTAAAAAATTCTGGTGCAGTAGAACCCACAAAAGAATGGGATGAAACTATTTTCCAGTGCAAGAAAACTTAAAAGATTGGCAGGGAATGTTTGTCACAGCAGGGTGAGACTGAAGCACAGTCAAGTGCAGGCACACCAACACAGATCATCTCCAACTAAGCAGGAGGTGGCCTAGGGAGTTAATGAATCAGCAGAGGCAGTGGCTTCTTCTTGAGCTCTCAGCCCACAGAGGGTAAGGGGATTGAACAACTGGCAGGAGAGCCAGACAAGTATCTGTTTGCAAGCACTGAGAGCAGGACTCTCTTTTGTTTTGCCCATACTGGAATCTGGGTTGCAGTGCTGAGTCTCAGTCCCAGGGCAAGGAGGAGTATGAGCACACCAGAACTTGCAGCTTCAGTGGAACAGGGACCCTTGTCACAGTTTCAGAGCAGAAAAGAGTGCTTGTGGTTGCTTTGACCAGACAGACAAGGGCACAGACCAGAAGAGTAGGAAACACACCTCTCCTTAGATCATACAACTTTGGAAGACTTTGGAAGAAAAAGTTCAGGTCCCTAGAAGTATCTCTGGAAACATCTGCAGAAAACCTCTGAAGCTTGGGGCAATTCATCCTCCACCATGGAAGCAGAACCCCATTTTAGCATAGAGTTAAAAGTCAAGAAATAGGCTGGAAAATGAGCAAACAATGGGGAAAAATAATTCTGAGTATAGAAAGTTGCCATGGTGATGAGGAAGATCAAAATGCATACTCAGAAGAAGACAGCAAAGTCAAAACTCCTACATCAAAAGCCTCTAAGAAAAATATTAGTTGGTCTTAGGCCAGGAAAGAACTCACATAGGATTTTAATAATCAAGTAAGAGAGGTAGAGGAAGAGAAAATGAGAGTGATACAAGAAAATCATGAAAACCGAGTCAAAAGCTTGGAAAAGGAGGCACAAAAAATAATGAGGAAAATGACATCTTAAAAAACAGAATAAGTCAAATTGTAAAAGAAGTACAAAAATTCAATGAGTGGAAAAAGGCCTTGAAAAGCAGAATTGGTCAAATGGAAAAAAAATAAAAAATTCACTGAAGAGAACTCCTTAAAAAGAAGAATTAACCAAAAAAAGGCACAAAAGCTCACTGAAGAAAATAATTCCTTAAATTTATATTGATATATAAGTGTGTGTGTGTGTATACATAATGCATATAATATAAATATAATATATATTATATATTTAGAGTTGCTTGGACAGCAAGGGGATTAGGCTATTCACTGGAAGGTCAAATACTAACACTTTGGCCACATAATGAGAAGGCAGGACTCATTGGAAAAGATCATGATATCAGGGAAGATTGAAGGCAAAAGGAAAAGCAGATGGCAGAGAATGAGATGCATAGTGTCATGGCATCAGTGAACTTGAACTTAGACTTTGAGAGATAGTGTAGGATAGAAGGGTCTGGCATGATCTGATTCATAGGGTCACAAAGAGTCTGCTATGACTGAACAACAATATGTACAAATCATTGTGTTAAATGCAGGGCATACAGACATTCAAAAAAGACCTGTCCTAAAGGAGCTTACATTTTTCTGTATGGAAAGAATTTACGTGTATATACAGAGAAATAGATATAATTTCAAAGACAGAAATCTAAAAATTAACCTACAGAAAAGCTTCGTATAGGAGTTGGCATGGGAAAAAAAATTTCTAAAACATTAATAATCAGGCTAAATGCAGATTAAAACAGTTCTAAGGTTCAAACCTATCATATTGGCAAAGCTGAAAAGACAATGACAATTGTTAGAAGGGCTGCAAGAAAATAGGTACATTGACACATCCTTACTGGAATTCTCAATTAGTTTGAATACTATGGAAATTAATTTAGAATTATTCCCTCAAAGCTGCCTTTTCAAAGGTACCTGTATATGCCATTTGATTTAGCAAAATCATTATATATATCCCAGAATTTTTTTTTTAAAGGAAAAATTCCTATATGTTTTGGAGCTGAATCTTTAAGGCAGTGAAAAATTTTAAGAGGGAAAGAGAGAAGAGAGAGCATCTCAGACATAGGGGAAACTCACAATAAAGGTAGAAAATTGTATAAAAGGCAATTTATTACAGTGTTACAGAAAGGAATGGTGGATATAATAACAGATGAAAAAATTAAAAGACACCAATTTCAAAGGTTCTTATATTTTATCATGATCATTAACTGCCACTGTCAAACTTTCAGCCTCCTGACCTTAGAGAATGTGTGAATTTCATACACCTAATCTTGGCCTTGATATTAACCGAGTTCTAGTTTTATTTTTATGCATTTGACTAACCAGGTCTCCCATTCCTCGTTCTCTGATACTTGGATCCTCCTCTGAAAGCAAATCCTGAAATCTACACATGATTGCAATTACAATAAAAAGTTCTCTAATACAGAACATTCTCAACATATTATGATCTCTCTGACAACTGAGCAAGATGACTTCGGCATACTAGGCAGTAGGTCATTATGAAAGGTTTTTTACATAGGGAGAAATGTAGATAAATTAATAGAAATTTAGAGAAAGGAGGAAAACTGTGGAGATTGATTAGTTTGATTCCTTTATTTTACAAATGGGGAAACTGAGTTAAATTACCTTTCCATGGGACACATGATGAAAATTTATGCGCATTATTTTCTTTTAAGGGTCTCCATTTATATATTTTTAATTCAGGGGTGAGGAACCTGTCACTTTGAGGCCACATGTAGCCAGTGGTCTTCTAGGTCCTTGGGTGCCGCCATTTGACTGAGTCCAAGATTTACAGAGCAAACACTTTTATTAAGGAAATTTGTTCTGTGAAATTTAGATTCAGTAAAAGGACCACACTTGAGGACCTTGAAAGCCACTTGGGACCCCAAGGGCCCAGGTTCCCCACCCCTAGTTCCAGTTCAATTTCTGATTTAAGAGAATTGAACCTGGATTTAGAGCTGTCCTCTTTGAGCTTCCTTTACTCAGCAATCAGATGGAGATAAATAATGTTTGCATTTTATAGTTTTCAGTGGTGTTGGAGAATCTGTCTTTAACTACTTTATACGTATATGTCCACACATTTAGCTTCTCAAGATCTGTCCACATAACTTCTGATAATTTAGAGTTCCTTAAGACTCACAGAAGTTAAACGACTTGTTTCTGGTCATGTAGCTTATAAGTTTCAGAGATAAGATTTCAAACTAAGTCTTCCTGCCTCCAGGTCCAGAGCTCTATGTTCTTTTTCATGATGTCAATAAGAAGTGAAACTTTTAGTATTCCATCTTGTTAACCAAAAGGAAGAACTGGTTCACTGATGTTGCTCTCAATTTGCTCCATTTGTGGTACATCATAATAGAAAGAAGCAAAGAAGCTGCTTCTGGGCCTTAGGACTGTCAAAACATTTTTTTCTTTTTTAATAAGATGAGTTCCCATCTCTTTTCAAAATGGCATTGCCACTTTGTCTTTAGCCTTCATTGCCAAATAAAAGGCAATTGTCATTTAATAAATAGATGAGTATAGGAAATTTGTCTAAAAAAAGAGAATCTAGTAGTGACAAGTAGGTGGGAATATGTACCTTTATTAGTGACAAATGAAATCCCAACCCTCACTGTAGTTATGATACCTCAAATTTAAATGAGATTTCTTTTATTCTAAAATCACATCTGTCTCATCTGCCATCCTTTTTCTTTGCTATTCTACTAAAATTACCCTTCAGAGGTGGTTCTTTGTGACTGTGAATGAGACAAGAGAAAAGTAAAGGAGAGGAAGCCTATATAGGGCATGTGAAGGATGAGGAGAAAGTAGCTTTAAACTGTCTTTTTATAATTTTAAACCCCTCACTGTGGACTAGAATACAGAAAAGTGAAAATCCTGAAATCTAAAAATCTCAAGTTATTGGCTCAAATTTATCTTGGCAAAAGGCATTACTTATAGCTCTAGTTTAATATAAAAATGCTTAAAAAGTGTTATTAAAAAATAAACAAAACTAACCATTACATCTTAACTAACACATACCCATCTCTCTGACTGCAAACCTAAATAAAATTAAGTCTATTCTCTTCCGGGAAATTCAAGCGCAGACACCACCTGTCTATTTTGATATTCTACATTTTGCTTTTCAAAGTAATTTCATGTAATCATCCCATCCCAGCCGCTGAAATAATGGGGTAATAGAAAGGGTCAGATTCAGGGAGAAATATGTGAAGTCAGAAACTAGCCACTGACTCTCTACCAGTGCAGGTGATTGTGTGGATTACAAGGTTGTTCCTTGCAAGGAGACAGCGGTGGGCAACCGGCAGTACGCCAAATCAACGAGCCCTGCGTCTCTAGGACTCGGTGTATGGCGAAAGCAGAATTCCCGGCTGCCTCAAGGGAGCCCAGGTCTTAGCTGGCACTGCCAGGAGGTTTCTTCCCCTGGGGATTAGGGGAGGGAAAAGCGCTTCTCGGAGTCAGCTAAGCAACACTCCTATCTGCTGCCTCTGGATTACTCCCATCCCTGCGTGCGTGGTGTGTGTGTGACTTCGTAGACTACTTACACGTACAGTAGAGACTCACAGGAGAGCGAAAGCAGGAGAGGGCGGGAGAGCTGGGAAGAGGAGGGGGAAAGAGGGAGAGAGAGAGGGAAGGAAGAAGGCAGAAGAGATCCAGATCCAGACACAGCAGTAGCTAGCTGTTCAAGGCAGAACAGACTCAGGCTCCCTTCCCAGGCAGCACATAGACTGACTGACTGCCTCCTTCTCCTCCGCTAAGAGGCAGAAACCTCAACCAGAACAGGGGCAGCAGCCGCCGGCGGCAGCTCCAAGCTCCAACCTATTTCCCTGTCAGTTCCTCCCCCTCTTCAGCTCCCAGCCCACAGCTATTTCCTTCTTCCAACCTCCTTAAGATCTCTGGCTCCTTTTCTGTTCTCACCTCTCTCCTATATCCCCTCCCACCCTCATCTCACCTTTTCTTGCCTTTTCTTCCCACCCCCCACCCCCCGCCTTTTTCTTCTTCTTTTTTTTATTGCTGCTTTCGTCCTGCTTCAAGATAAGTGCTATCTTCCCTAATTCTCTGGCATTTCAGCCCTAAAAACTGAAAGAGGACTTTCTGTTTTCCCTAGTGACATTATTATTATTGTTATCTTTTTTAATTCCAAAAGTGCAAGACAAGGAGAGACAGAACCCAGGATCTGATCGGCAGCCTTAAGTGCAAGTCTAGTACAATAATAGTAACTGTTACTGCTCTTTTTTATTACTTATTTCCTCTAAGAGGGAGGGAGGAACAAGAAAACTTCAGCTATCTCCTCTGGTCAGTGATTACTATTGCTTTAGAGGAAGTGAAAGCCCCAAGGAGAAGGGGACGGAGAAAGAAAGAGGAGAAAGAGGAGCTACGTTTTCCTTCGTCTCCGCAGCAGCAGCGGCAAAAGGACAAACAGAGCAGCGCGCGGGAACAGCTGCGGAGATAGGCGAGAGAATGCGGGGCTCTGAGCCCCGGGTTGCCGGGCGGCGGCGGCGGCGTCTCCCCAGCGGCTGCGGTGCGCTTGGCCACGGCAGTGGGAGTTGCGACTCCTCTTCGGCCACTGTGTCTTTGGCCGGGTGCTGCTCTGCTCCCCGGCGAGCTCCGCTTTGGACTTGTCTTTTACTCTGCGCCGCACTCCGGACCCTCCTAGCCAGTCCAAGCAATGAAGGTAGGCAGGTGGATGTGGAGATGGTCAGCGGGCGACGATGGGGGTGGGGGGAGGGGAGCAGTGGACTAAGGTGAGGATGTACTTGAGCTTGGGCAGGAGGTGGAGGGGACCATGGTGCGAGCTGCAGCGTCTTCAGTTGTCCCAACTGCCTCTCTGTTCCTTGTCTTGCTCATGACCTCCCTCCCATTAGTCCACAGAGTCCTCTCTTCTGTCTCCTTTAGGTTTATTATTTGTCATTCTTCGGGTTGCGAAGGGGGTGTGTGTGGAGGTCAAGGTGTTGGTCCATTCAGGGAATCCGCTAAGTTGTAGGGGGTGGTTGAGCAAGGAAAGGGTTTATTTAAAGGGCCCAGAGCCGTAATGTCTGGGGCTAGTCTAGTTCTATCTTAGGGAAAATAAGCGAGAAGGAGATGATTGTGGGGGATCGGGGAAGGAGAGCTGCTGGAAGGCTATAGTATTTTAATCCTGGGAGCTAGAAACCGTTACGGTGTGTGTGTGTGTGTGTGTGTGTGTGTGTGTGTGTGTGTGTGTGTGTGTGTGTGTGTGTGTGTGTGTGTGAGTGGGAACCTTTACTTGGGGCAAAAGTGGGTAGCAAGAGCTGGTATTTAGGGTGGCACCAGCTGCTATTTCGGGGTTGGTGGGGGGAGCTGTTATGGGGGGGGAGACGCACAAGTGTTGGAGGAAAGGCTCTCAACACTGTTGATGCCCATCTGTTTATGACTATAATAATTACACCAAGGCGGCCGTGCAGTAGGAGGCGGGGGAGGGGAAGACATGGAGGGTGGGGGAGACTCAGGGGGATGGGGGGAGAAAGGGGCTGTCTCTGCCAGGAAGTTGCTGCTGGAGCTTGTGAATGAATGTCTCTCCGGGTTTTTCAGTGCCTCTGGGGAGTGGGAAAAGCTCAGCTCCGGATACTGGAAGTCTTCTGATTTCCTTCCCACATCCAAAACGTTTTACCTGATTTCTGGAGCTGGAGGTTCATTTGGACTGTTGTTTGCTGTCTGTGTGATGCGCTGGGGACGCGGGAACAGGACCTGTACCTTCTCTTTTGGTGCGGGGCCCTGGTGTACTGTGCCTAGTCCTCCGTGCTGCTTCCCTTCAACCAGTCTCCCTGAGTCCCTTCCAGGCTCCGAGTATTTCTCTTCATGCACACTCTGAGCTTCATGGGGACACTCCAGGCGTTAGCTCAGGATCTAGGAAATCCGCCTACAGTCAGGGAGAGGGAAAATCGTTTTACTCGTTTTATTTATCTCCGCCAAGAACGAGCTTTCAACTAGCATTCTCTTTGTGGGGCTCAGGAAGGGGATGAGAATTCGAGCCTTTCCCGGGAGGTGGCCAAAAGGCTCATAAGATGCTGCAGTCAGCCACCTCCTAGTGTGCATGCATAGAGTCACCATTCTTGGGGAAGGTGCTAAACTGTTTTCATACAGATGCAGCTTTCCAGCATTCGGTGCCAGTATTAAAACTGTTCCCTTCCTTCTCCCATTCCCCTAAATCAGCTTTCTCCCCCTTTCTTCTCTAACATTCGTGGTCCCAATTCCAAAATGTCTTGACGAGGGGGATTCATTTAAAATACTCCGTTGCCAAGGATAGACTAAGTAGACAAGAGAAGGGTTTTATTCCTTCTTATGATGAGGATAGGCTAGAGAAGGGCTTCACTGATCACAACTGCCTTACCTTATTCCCCCCCTGCCAAAAAAAAAAAAGTTCCATCTCCACTGTTAAAAGTCAGAAGTCTACTTTGAGGTACTTTGTCTTGATTCTAGATGGTCATAGTCCTGCTAAAGGAGGTCCTGATTTTGCTGTAAACCATTCTAATAAATACCACCTACCCAGGAGAGTTTGCTTGTTTAAAGTCCATTTCTCCACGTTTTAGTGGTAGCCTTGAAGAGAGGTAGGAGGGCACTGAGAAGAATAGGTCGTGTGTGTGTGTGTGTGCGTGTGTGTGTGTGTGTAAGTCAATGTGAAGGTGGTAGTATGTGCCTATGTGTGTGGGTAGTATATGTAACTGAATCTGAAAATGCGTACTTACTTTAAAAACGAAAACGAAGAAAAAAGAAAATTAACAGGGAATGGAAATATGTAATAGGGAAACACCACTTATTCCCCCCCAAGAACTTCATAGAACTGATCATACTGAACACATCAGACAACCAGTCTGTTAACATAGATTAGTCCTAAACTATTTTGCAATATTCCATCACCTTTCAGAGCTGAGGAAGACATGAGGTTCAGGAACATACATTTTAGACCACAGAAAGGGGTGATGGGGAGCATTATGCCTTCCTAGAAATAGCTAACCTTGTGTTCCTAAGGTCCTAATAGTCCACAATTCAACACTTGTATTTAGAGCCCAACAAAAATAGAAATAAACTTGAATAGAAATAGAAACAAAGTTATTAATATTATTGATCTAATCTTTGTCTCTTTTACTAATTTCATCTCCATTCTGTACTTTTTCATTTTTTTCTGACTTTCCTCATACTGTCCCAGACCTTTATTTGAGTACTTCTTTTAAATTTTGTAATCTTGCTCGTCTCACTTCACCCAGTCATTGCTTTTGATTGTGAAAAAATAGGAGATTATATACTGAATCTATTCTGACACTACTCTCCCCTCTCATCTACCCCCTCCCCTCCCCCAGTGTCTTTATGTAGGCTCAGCAGTTTGAGCGGTTGAGAAGCAGGTGGAGTTCTTGGGGAAGGACAGCCATGTGCAATGTGCTATAGAAATATAGGACCTTAGAGTTAATACTATTTCTCCATCTCCCCTCTCCCTTATAAGTTATATGTCTTTTTTTTAAACCTTAGGTATCTTAATCTATTTGCATGTATGTTTTACATTGTCCCAATTATATAAGAAAATAAGTAACAATCCTAATAGAAAACAGTTTAAAAGTTTGCAGTCAAAAGATCTGGTTTTCATGATTTGGTTGTTGGACTTCTATAAGGAAAAGCAAAGAAAATCAAACAGGTAATTCTATACATATCTGGAATCTGTGGATCAGTATAAACTGAATTTTCCAATATTATGGCTTTTTGAAAACATTACAGAAGAGATCCATAACACTGTGGGCTTTTTTGCCCACAGTGATAAGGAACATCATTAGCCAGATAGCGGTCCCTTTAAATGAAGAGGCCCTATTCTTTGGCTCAGTTGTCCTGTGGCAATAAAGCTTGTACTGTTACTATACAGAAAGATCTTTGAACTACCTGATAGGTTATAATAAATTTAAGAGAAACAATAAATTAATTCAGAGGCTTACTTGACAAAGTGAGTCCTCTGTTATAGATAAGTAGTACAATGCAAAGGACAGATTTCACTAGTTCTTTCAACCACAATTGGTGCATATTTTAGTACTTGTAATAAAAAAGAAAGCAAAACCAGTAAGGTATGAATTCTGGATGTGAGCAAAAACATAATCAATAACTGACCCTTTAAATTATTATTACTATTATTATTATTAATTTATTGTCTGGGCATTTATTTGTAAACAAGGAATATCTGACAAGTACTTTTCACAGTGGGGATTCTTGGCCAATTACTGCTGAACAGCTCTGCCTTTCATTCTTAGTGAATCAGGCTTAATTCATTGAAACCACAGTCAGTAAAGTTCTTCTATGTTTCTTACTGACAGTTATCAGCAGCATGTTTTTGAAAAGTCCAGTTTCTTTTCTCTAAATGGTTCTTACATTTGGAGAAAAAAAATTGTGGACAGGAGTAGGGGGAAGCTCTTGGAAATGAGAATAAATGCCTGAATCAATAGTGGGGAAATAATGAATCTTTTCTTCAGAAAGTAGGGGAGAAAAAAGTTTGTGTTAAGTGATTGTGGTTTTGTTTTGTTTTGTTTTGTTTTTTGCTTTTGCCTATGTTTCTAAAACCAGTAGATCCCACATATTACAAGTATATTTAACTATAATAATGTGTCATTTGGGAGTTATTATAATTACACAATACTGTGCTTTAAGTAATTCTTTCAAACTGCAGAAGCAAAAGGTAATAGGATCATAACTGTGCTCTAGGATCATGAAAAGAAAGAAATATTCTTGGCTTCTCCTATTGTTTCTAAATCTTAAAAAGTGAATTGTAAAATGATTTTTGAAACATCATTTCATGGAGTAGTAGGAACCAAATATCAGTGTTATTGTTGTTGTTTAATAAGCATTGAGAGGGAAATTACTTTCGAAATGTTTATTTCATAAATTGGTTTATGTTTAACCTAATTATGCAGGAAAATAAAAGTTTAAGATTTTTTTTAATGAAGATTTTTTCCTTTGGAAGACATTTTCTCAGTGTTACTGTAATCATCTGTGACAAATATTTAAGGTGAGATCTTATATAGACAAATCATTATATTATAGCACAAGGATTGCTTACATTATAGGCATAGGAATTCTTATTTACAAAAAAAAAATACCTGTCAGAATTAAGGTATTAGTAGTTTTTTTTTTTCCTACTTTCTCTACATACCTTATTTAAATCCATGTGGAATATAATGGGAACTAATTCAGATCATAGGTCAGTATATCAAAATTATTTAGTTTAGAATAGTATATACCACATTTAACCATCTGACTTTTCCTTAATTTATTCTGCTAATTATTTCTTTTGAAATTTATTGATATACATATATTGATAGTTGTGTTGATTACCCTTTTGGCATGATTTTTCCCCCTTTAGTCACTCTAGTATAAACTCCTATTTGGATAAAATTTGCACTTTTATCTTGGAGTTTTTAAGCACCATGAAAATATAAATGATCATTTTAAACGATTATAAAGGATGTAACTTTTTTGTTGGTGGGTTACAAAGTTTATCACAGGAAAAGCAATATATAACAGATAAGGAACTAGTATAGGATTATTACTGATTTCTTGTGCATTACCTTAAAGTGCATCCTTAAGTTCAAGTTATTGCATCCTATTTTACCAACCAAAAGTGTATCCTAATTAGAAAAGCAATCTAATCACATTAAATCAGTGTCAGTAGAGATGTCTTTAAAATTTTAAATTGTACACCTGATAATTTTACCCTGAATTTACAAATTATGAAAAACTACATGTTGAGTCTTAATTGGAGTTTGAATCACCAACTTTTTTTTTCCTAATGATTCATTAGTTAGAGATTGACTTATTATTCATCTTTCCCATTTCATTAGAGTGAGTGGGTAGATATAGAAAGTAAGAAGAAAGTTATAAATTATAAACTGTTACCTCAGAGACTGGAATGATTCTTGCTGTTCTAATATCTCTGATGAGTATGTATTTATCTAATAAACTGGAATGTCTCCTACTGTTCTGCTCTACTGGTTAAATACATATTTAGTTATTTTATCAGCATGTATATGATTAGTTAGGTATTCCTTCTAATGAATAATAATGGTGTATTATGAATATCCTTAGAGATCATGTATAAAAATTTTGAAAAAATAACTCTAATCCATAACTATCTGAAACAACTCCAGTTGAACTGGAGAACATTTAGATTATTTTTACATATTATACTATATTCTGCTAAATATATGTGATTACAAATAATTATATTTATAAATATTTGAGGAATTATGTGTCCACTCAGTAAGGTACATTACAAAACAGGAAATTAGACCAATAACTTCGAACCATACTCACCTATCACATATTTTTCCATATGTTTTTAAAAGGACATGAACATTTTTCCTTTGATTTGAACATTTTTCAATGCCATCCACTTTAACATATTGAATAGGGAAATTTTCCCTTACAGCACCTACATTTCAACTTGAAAGTGATTTTTTGTTTTGTTATTTAGCTTGAAATATCCAAAGCTAATAAATTTTAATTTCTTAATATATATTTTATATTACAATTTTGTTGTTGTTTTTTTGTTTGTCTAATGATCATACAAATCTCTTGCTTATACCTTTCTTATTCCCCCAAACAGGAAGAATATGTAAGAACATGAAAATATGTCTCCTCTGTTAGAAATTTAATATCATATTTCAAATGCAATACATATTTTGTGACAAATCACTGACATGTAACATAGAAACATAGATGAAGTCCCTACAATTGTATTATGTTTGCTAATTCCAGACTTTAGATTATACAATTGCTTTTTGCCAATCAAGTCACAGTTAGGTAAACTGACATGTATTGCTATGAGAAAAGGCATGTTTAGCATTTATATGTTTTCCTTTTCTGATTCTAACTGCCTCTACTGAAATGGGCAAATCATTTAATGTCTGTTTCTTATTTTCCTAATTTGTTTGAACTAGAAGGGGCTTCTAAGATTTCTTCTAACTTCAGTACATATACTATGATTCCTCCTGTGTTTTAGGCTATAAAGAAGTTTTCATTTTAGTTGTTTTAGTTCCACCAAATCATTTAGATGGTACAAATACAACCTTTGGATGATAAAATGGTAGAGGTAGGCATCTACAGGTGCTGTGGGCTAAAGAAACTCTTATTAAAGAATAAGAAATGGTTTTCGCTAGGGATTTTACATTCTTATCCAAATTATTTCTTTGAATTTAGATTAAATACAATAGATAATACTTGTTTCAGATAACTGATGGTAGACCATTAAGTAAAGGTCATTTATTTCATAATTTGAAATTGTATCAGCTTGCTTAACTTTTATTTGGATTGCGAGGGGATAACTTGTGTAATAACTATTATGTAAAAAGAAAATGCCTCATCAATTAAATATTTTTAAAAATAACTTGTCTCTACTGTATTTAAAACAAAGAAGACCTGGCATTTATATATCACTTTAAGGCTGTTAAAGCTCTTTTAAAAAATCTCATTTTATCCTCAAAACAACTCTGGAAATTAAATGCTTTTATTGTCCCACTTTTACATTTGAGAAAACAGGGGCTGAGAGAAGTTGAAAATTTTGTCCAGGTTAACACAACTAGTAAATGAGTGAGTTAGGATTTGAGCCCAGATTTTCGTGCCTTCAGATTCATCACTTGAACAACTGCAGTTCCTAAGTCTCTGCTTAACTGAGAGAGTTCATTAATATTGAAAAAGAAGAAAATAAACTCAATTTTTTTCCTGTGGTATATGCGGATTAGAATTATGAAATCACTGTTGCCAAGAGAAATCCATGGTAATTTAGATGCTACCACTTTTTTCTTTCTTTTCTAAAAGCTCGAAACTTGTAACACCTCAAATGATGACCCCAGGTGCTACATCATCAAAAACATCATAAAAAGTAAATGTTTTAGAACTTCACTTGAGGGCTATTTATTCTTTCATTGTTTAGTATACTGATATTTACCAAATAGTTAATAGTTTGCTATGGATTAACAAATAACTGGACTTGGAGTTGGAAGGTTTGGGTTTATTTACTTGAACATTAATTACTCCTTGGAAAGTTGGTTTAATTTTCTATATGTTATGTCGATGAAGCTACCAATTTTCTCATCTATAGAATGAAGATAATTATACTTTTGCTGCTTCACAAGGTAACCATGATGAAAATCCTTACCTGGTTATAATAAAAATTGCTAACATTCACATAGTATTCCAAACTTTGCAAAACACTTACATATATTATTTTTCCTCACAACAATTCTAAGTGTTAGATGCTATTATTATAATCTTATTTTTAACAAATTATGAAATTAAGACAGATTAGCATACATTTTGTTGTTGTTGTTCAGTCATGTCAGACTTTTAGTGACTTGATGGACCACAGCACTCTAGACCCTTCTATCCTACACTATCTCTTAAAATCTGTCCAAATTCATGTTCATCATTTCCATGACACTATCTATCCATCTCATTCTCTGCCATCCTCTTTTCTTTTTGCCTTCAATCTTTCCCAACATCAGGGTCTTTTCCAGTGAGTCCTGTCTTGTCATTATGTGACCAAAGTAATTTAAGCTTCAGCTTTAGTATTTGACCTTCCAGTGAATAGCCTGAATTCATTCCTTTAAGTATTGACTGATTTGATCTTGCTGTCCAAGGGACTCTCAAGTTTTCTCCAGTACTACAGTTCAAAATGATTGATTATGAGTGCTCAGCTTTTCTCATAGTCAAACTCTCACAGCTATACATTGCTACTGGAAAAACTGTGGCTTTGATTATATGGATGTTTATTGGCAAGGTGATGTCTCTGCTTTTTAGTATGCTGTCCAGATTTGTCATAGCTTTCTTTCCAAGGGGTAAGTGTCTTTTCATTTCATGGCTGCAGTCACCATCTGCTGTGATCTTTGAATTCAAAGAAACATGTTTACCCAGGGCTAAGCAGTTCCTCCTACCCTAACTTCATAACTATTTGACTTCTGGGTTATTCTGTTTGTTACCAAGTGTCTGATGCTGGATTTGAACCAGTAAGTCTCACTTATTCCAGGTCCAGCACTCCATCAAAATATACCATCCAGCTCCCTTAAAGCATTATTTAAATATGAATTAAGTTTAAAAGAAAGAGTCAAAAATAGCAATGTTTTTTTTTTCTTTGCCATTGCAAACCCCACACAGTACACTGTAGGAAGCATGGGGAAAGAAATTATAGATATTGACCAAAGAACAACCTTTAAGTAGTTTGCTATTTAAGTTGAATGTTGTACCTAGTTATCATAAAGGGATAGTTCCCTTTTGATAGATCCCTTTTGAAGGGATACTTCACTTTTGAAATCCCAAAAGGCTGATTTATAAAAGGTCAGTGTAGAATGGTAAATTTTGGTCTGGGTTAACATTCCTGCATCCCTGAAGTATTCATTTCTTCACAGCCACCCCCTCCCCATCTGTATATACTGGTACCATCATTCATGAAATGAGACACTGAGGCAAAGGGAAAGTGAAGGATCTTGCCTCAAACCAGACAGTCAGAAAGCTGTATTATTTTATATCTAGGATTCAAAGGCTGGGTTTTCTGATTCCAAAGCCAAGTATTTTTCTTTTTCTTTTAACCCTATTGCCTCTCTACTTACCATCTAATTACAATCAATCTTCTTTGGCCAAACTGGCTATGAGTTATTAAGTCCACCATATTATTTTTTTTCTTTTATTTTCCTGCATGCATTTATTGTTGTTGTTGTTCAATTATGTCCAACTCTTTCTGAACCCATTTGGGATTTTCTAAAATGGTTTGCTCTTTCCTTCTCCAGCTCATTTACAGATGAAGAAATTGAGGCAAACAGGGTTAATGACTTGCCTAGGATCACATTACTAATGAGTGTCTGAGGTCAGATTTGAGCTCAGGAAGATGAGTCTTCCTGACTTTAGGCCAGGCACTCTATCTCCTGTGCCACCTTTGTATATATAGATATTTTAGTTCCAGAGAGGGGGAAGAAAAGAACTTTTGTGTAAGGAACACAATTTGAGAGGAAACAGTTTCTCAGATAATGTGTTTGGGTGAAATATAGATTGTCACACAACTAGTAAGTATCTGAGGCTATATTTGAGTCAGGTCCTCCCCAGCACTCTATCCAGTGTACCACTTCGCTGAATGAATTTAGGGAATATTATCATGGAATGACTTACCCTTGTTTTGTTGGAATTTTTCTGACTTTGTCTTGATTTTCATATTTTCAGAGTGGTCTTCTTGCTTAAACCCCAGGCCCTTGGGAAATTTTGAGATGCAAGAGAAAGGGGAAAGAAGACTTCAGGAGAAAGAAAAAAAAAACAATTCTGGGATCAGGGAAGAAGTGATATGAGGGTCTTGAGTGACTAGCACCAGAGGTGTCTCTGTCTACCTGCCTTTTCCATCTGGAATTTCTCTCTTCAGGCTAATTGATGGAGAAGAGAAAGAGGCTTAGAGGATGAGAGAATTTTTTTTTTTCATTTCTGGCCTCCAAGCTTCCCTCTCTCCCTTCATCACTGAGGTGTGCTTTGTAGAAATTCAATGGTTACCTGATGTCTACATTGAGATTAATCTGCTTTCTAAGTGAGGGCTGGGCCAAAATCCTCACTATTAGAATAGAACTTGGGTTCCCCCAGCCCCAGCTTTAGATAGAACTCCAGAAAAATATGAGCGTGATATCAAAACTCCTTCCTCATGATTTTGTAAATAGATTTTGACTGGTGATTTTGTCATCCTCATCTAGTCATGATGAGGTCATGGTCAAAATCCACATTTGCTATCTTTGAGGAATAAATATTATGGCTTAACAACTGTCTGTTAAATTTCTCATGCTCAGGCAAATTTCCTGTTCTCAACCAATTCTCTTTCCTGGGACAAAACTCTTGTTATTCCACTCCAGTTATGACCCATTCATCAATAACTTGACTTTTAAAAATGAAGTTCATACAGATATCCACATATGGAAATTGATGTTGTATTGTATAGCTTGTATAGCTTACAACTAGTCTTTACAAAAACAAAACGAATGCCTAATCCAGCAAAATTTTAAAGAAAATCCGCTTTTTTCTTATTTTTGATATTCATTGTAGTAAGGTTATTTTGAGAGTACCTACAGCTTTTAACACCTGATCAAATATTTCATTCATATTCATATATATTACTATGTTTTACATTTTTTTCAAAGATTAAAAGAAAAAAGCCTCCTTCAAATAAAAGTCAAAAAGAACAGGGCACCTATTTTTCTCCCTATATCTTGCCTTTTACTAGTTTGGGAACAGGGGAATATATCTTTGTGGGTTGAATATAATTCTGAAAAAAGGCTCATTGTTGATAGTTGTATTTCTTTCTCTCATTCTTTTAAAATGACTTAGCATAATTATTCATTTCATTCCTTTTTTGTTGTTGTTGATATGACCAACTGAAGATTTGGATGCTAGGCTGTAGAGAAAAGAAAGCATTTGGCTCAGCCATAGATTTCTCAAGTAGTTGTGTTGGCAGACTTCAATATTTGTCTCTAGTAGTTTAGTTCTCTGGGAAGCTTGTTTGTTTTCAGTATTTCTCTGCCTGGTTTCAGCCTGTCTTTGTCTAATTATTTATTTTGAGCAATTGATTTTAAGTACCAGAAGGACTAGACCATAATCAAACAATTGATTGGTGTGAGTCAGAATTTAGCGGTCCTGCAGCTTAAGTAAATACTTTTAAACACTCTCTGATTATTTTAGTACCATCTCTGTTTTTAAAAAATTCTTGCCATCTCCATCCCCAGACCATTGTCAGAGGCAACTAGGTGAATGATACTAGTTGGAGTGCCAGATTTGGAGTTAGAAGGAACTTAATTTTCATGTTTCTTTAGATACTAGCTTTACAGTTTTAGAAAGGTTACTTAACTTCTCAACCTGTTTCTTCATCTGTGAGATGGAGAAAATAGTAGTGACTCTTTGACAGGATATTATGTAAATCTGATGAAATAATATGTGTAAAGTGCTTTACAAAGCTAAAGTCTTATATAAGTTATTACTATTGTTACTGATACACCTATCTACAGAAAGAGAAAGTGACTTTCTGTAGGCAGAGAAGCCAAGGGATTAGGTGGATGATTTTAAATAAATAAATGAACAAGTAAATAAATACGTGTGTGTATGTATAGATAAATAAAATCTTACACAGAACTTGGAAATCAGCTAGAACAGCTCTTCATTTAAGAAATTAGCAAAATGGTAATTCAGAAATTTGAAGTGGCTTACTCCAAATAGCAAAGAAAGTAGCAAGTGGAGGCAGGACTCCAATCTAGATTTCTCATCACAAACACAGAGTTCTTTTTCTTCAACTGTGCAGCCTTTCCAGTATGGGTTTGGTGATTTCTGCTCAGAATCAAGGTTTCTAGTCACTGAGGTTAAAAAGGAGATTTTTTGGTTTTTGTCTTTGGTAAAAGTAAGCAGAAGTCTTTTTTTTTTTTTTTTTGGTGAACCAATTGCAAGCATTGGAATAGAGCTTGTTGATTTTTTTTTAAAAGAAAGATGGTTTATTTACTTTGCAGTGACTCACTGTCTTTCCTCATTCCAGGATGCAGTTTCATGTATGCTGAGTGGAAAGACAAACTTTGTAGGTATATCCGGGCTGGCACCAACACAACAAAGTCAGTCCTGTAGTGCAAGCCCTACTAGAGCCAAGTACTTGCTTTCAATAGTCTTTCCTGTGTATTTGCAGAAGTGTCCCAACATACATCCAAGTCACATAGAAGATGATAGTAGGTTGTCTTAGCATGTCATGGTGTCTATTTTAATCATTTTTATAAGATGCCAAAAGGAGACTCCTAAAATCACATGAGCTCCTGGGGGTAGGGACAGTTTTGCTTTAATAGGTCTCAGTTTTCCATTTAGCATGTGTCTATAAGTCATTCATGTCTATCCAATTATATTTCTATTGATCAGTTAATTAATCTATTTATCATCTGTTTGAAACTTAGTTATCTAAATTCCAGAAACTAAATCTTTGGATCCAAACAGGGAGAATAAACAGCAAGAGAGAAAAAGAAACCTGAATGGACAATCCTCTTATATAAACAAAAATCATGCCTAGAAGACTACTTGGCTCTTCTGATTTCCAAGCTGGGACAGTTAAAGGCAAACAGGGACAGAAAATCATTCTAAGTTGGAGAATTTTAGTTATCAGAATTGCATGTGGGAATTTTCTCACAGTGATAGCTAAGATAAAAATCTGTCATATACCATTGGCCTATTTTTCTGCTGTTCTCCCTTTGATGTTTAGTAACTAAGAAATGAAAGATTTTTTTCTTCCTGATTAATTCATATACTACCAATATGGAGTTGACATGTTTTTAAATCTTGTATTTTTTTTTAATGGGAGGCAGAGTATGAACACATGATCTTGTTAACAATCAGAAAAACCAAGAGATAGTCTGAACATTTTTGGTTCTTGAGTCTTTTTACAGTGTGATGTCTGTTACCCTTTTCTATTTCATAATCCAAACTTTGAAAAGTAACACTTACAAAGAACTGCAAAGCTCTCAAATTAAACATTTTAATATTTGGAAGTTTTCTGAATTGAAGATAGCACGTAACAATTTGATTCATACAATGTTAATCTGAACTATCATTTTCCTATGAACTTTGGTAGTCAATATATA
>CM053583.1:107813648-107846146 GCA_028627135.1 Pseudochirops cupreus
AAATCATGAAAAGAGAGTCAACAACCTGACTGAAGAAAATAACAGCTTAAAAAAATAAATTAACTCAAATGGCAAAAGAGGCCCAAAAAGCCAATGAGGAGAAGAATA
The DNA here is from genome assembly GCA_028627135.1 of Pseudochirops cupreus. Classification (NCBI taxonomy): domain Eukaryota; kingdom Metazoa; phylum Chordata; class Mammalia; order Diprotodontia; family Pseudocheiridae; genus Pseudochirops; species Pseudochirops cupreus. The sequence goes on from CM053583.1 coordinate 107,813,757, forward strand.
CCTTGAAAAGTCAAATTTGCCAAATGGAAAAAGAATCTCAAAAGCTCACTGAAGAGAATAAATCCTTCAGAATTAGAGTGGAGCAAATGGAAGAAAATGACTTTATGAGAAATCAAGATACTATTAAATAGATCCAAACAAATGAAAAAATAGAAGGCAATGTGAAATATCTCATTGAAAAAACAACTGACTTGGAAAATAGATGCAAGAGAGACAATTAAAAAATTTTTGGACTGCCTAAAAGCCATGATCACAAAAAGAATGGAGAAATCATCCTTCAAGAAATTCTCAAGGAAAATTGCCCTGATATTTTAGACCCAGAGGGCAAAATACAACTTGAAAGAATTCACCGATCACCCCTGGAAATTCCTAGGAATTTTCTAGCCAGGTTCTGGAGTTCTCAGATCAAGGAGAAAATATTACAAGGAGCCAAGGAGAAACAATTTGAATACTGTGGAAACACAATCAGGATAACCCAGGATCTAGCAGCTTCCACATTAAGGGATCGGAGGCCTGGAATATGATATTCCTGGCAATCAAGGGAGCTAGCATTAAAACCAAGAATCACCTACCCAGCAAAACTGAGTATAATGCTCCAGGGGAAAATATGGTCATTCAATGAGGTGGAGGACTTCCAAGCATTCTTGAGAAAAAAAACAGAAATGAATAGAAAATTTGACATTCAAACACAAAGAAGCATGAGAAGGTAAACATGGAAAAGAAACCAAAAGGAATTTAGCAAAGTTGAACTATTTACATGGCAACATGGAAAAATGAGAAATGTAACTTATGAAACTTTTCTTTCTATACATTTCTATACATATATATGTGTGTGTGTGTGTGTGTGTGTGTGTGTGTGTGTGTGTGTGTGTGTGTGTGTGTGGAGAGAGAGAAGGCACAGGATTAATTGAGTAGGAAGGGATGATATTTTAAAAGGTGAAATTCAGAGGTGGGAGAGGAATAGAATAAGAGGAGACAGAGAGAGACAGAATGGGGTTGAGCGTCTCATACAGAAGAGGCAAGGGATAACTAATACAATGCATAGGAAGGACAGGAAGACAAAAGGGAATGGATCAACCTTACTCTCATTGATTTGGGCTTAGGGAGGGAATGGCATACACTCTAAATTGAGTATCTTTCCCTACAGGAGAGTAGGGGGGAAGGGGATGAGAGATGGGATAATGCAGGGGAGGGAAGGTTGGGGTGTAGGGTTTTTAGAAGCACACACTTCTGTAAAGGGACAGGGAAAAAGTAGAGAATAGTACAAGTGGAGGGCAGGATATGAAGCAGGGAAATATAGTCAGTCTTTTACAACATGTCCATTGTGGAGATGTTCTGTGTAACTACACGTCTATGGACTGTATGAATTTCTTGTCTTTCCATTGGGGGTGGGTGAAAATGGAGGAAGGGAAAGAATCTAGAATTTAAAGTTCTAAAATCAAAGGTATATATATAATTATTATTATTTACATGCAACTGGGAAATAAGATACAGGGATAGGTAGATCCATCTTTTCCTATGGTAAAGTCAGAGGGGTGATGGGGGAGGATATAGGATAGAGCTGATTGGGGGAGAGTGTATACAGTGGGATGGATTTTTGGGGTGGTGGGTAGGGGAAAACCAGGGAGAAAATTTGTAACTCAGAATCTTTTGGAAATGAATGATGTAAACTAAAAATCAATGAAAATAAATTTTAAAAATTAGAATTGGGCAAGCGGAAGTGAATGACTGTATGAGACATCAAGAATAAGTCAAAGAAAATCAAAGACAGAAGAAAAAATAGAAGAAAATGAAAATATCTAATTGGGAAAAAAAGTGACTGGGAAAATAGATCCAGAAGAGAAAATTTAAGAATTATTGAAGTATCTAAAAACCATGATTAACAAAAGTTTTAAAGAACATCTTTCAAGAAATTATCAAGGAAAACTCCTCTGATATCCTAGAACTAGATGATAAAATAGTCATTTAAGAATTCACCAATCATGATCTGAAAGAGATTTGAAAAATAAAACACCAAAGAATATTGCAGCCAAATGTCAGAACTATCAGGTCCAGCAGAAAATGCTGCAAACAGTCAAAAAAGAAACACAATTAAATATCATGGAATCTCAGTCAGGATTGATTACAAAGGACTCAGCAGCTTCTACATTAAAGGATGGGAGAGCTTGGAATGTGATATTCTGGAAGATAAAGGAGTTTGGATTACAACCAAGGACCAAATACTTAGCAAAATTAAGCATAATCTTTCAGGAAAAAAAGATGGATATTCAATGAAATAGGGAATTTTCCATCATTCATGATGGAAAAAAAAAACAGAACTGAACAGAAAATTCAACTTTCTTTTTTTTTTGTCCTCAAGAAGCTTATATTCTTTTTTGTTAATTAACTTTTGTTTATGTTTAGTTTATATCATTCATTTCCATGAGATTTTGAGTTACAAATTTTCTTCCCATCTTTCCCTTACCCACCACCCCAAAACAGTTATCCCACTATATACTCCCTCCCCCAATCCGTTCTCTCCTAGGTCCTGCCCCAACACCCCTCTGACTTTCTGATAGGGCAAGATATATCTCTCTACCCCAGTGCCTGTATATCTTAATTTCCAATTGCTTGTATTTAATAATTATATATATGTTTGTATGTATGCATGTATATATCCCTTTCTCACTCATCACCCACCCACACTGTAAAGACAAGCAATTCAATACATGCTATACATGTATAGTTACACAGAAAATCTCCACAGTGGACATATTGTGAAAGACTGACTATATTTCCTTCCTTCCAATCCCACACCACCCCTTGTTCCATTCTCTACTTTGTCTTTGTCCATTTACAAAAGTGTATACTTCTAACAACCTTCCCTCCAAACGTGCCTTCCCCTCCATCATACCCCTTCTCATTCCCATCCCCCCTACTCTCCTGTAGGGCAAGATACCCAATTTAGAGTGTATGTCATTCCTTCCCTAAGTCAAATTCAATGAGAGTAAGGTTGATCCCTTCCCTTTCACCTTCCTGTTCTTCCCCTCCTTTGTAACAGTCATCCCTTGCCTCTTCTATATGAGATAATTAACCCCAATCTGTCTCTCCCTGTCTCTTTAAATTCTATCTTTTAAAATATCATCCCTTCTTATTCAATTGGTCCTGTGCCCTCTGTCTATGTATACCTGTACACATATATATACACACTCATATATGTGTTTGTACACATATATATTCTCTTCTATAGACATATGTGTATGTATACAGATATATACATTTATATTCCCTTCACCTAACCTCATACTGAGAAAAGTTTCATAAGTTACAATTATCATTTTTCCATGTTGTCATGTAAATAGTTCAACTTTGAAAAGTTCCTTGTGATTTCTTTTCCATGTTTTCCTTCTCATGCTTCTTGTATTTTGAATGTCAAATTTTCTATTCAGTTCCTGTTTTTTCAGCAAGAATGCTTGAAAGTCCTCCACTTCATTCAATTACCATATTTTCCCCTGTAACATTATACTCGGTATTGCTGGATAGGTGATTCTTGATTTTAATCCTAGCTCCCTTGATCTCCAGAATATCATATTCCAGGCCCTTTGATCCCTTAATGTAGATGCTTCAGGATCCTGGGTTATCCTGATTGTGTTTCCACAGTATTCAAATTGTTTCTTCTTTGTAGCTTGTAATGTTTACTCCTTCATCTAGGAAGTCTGGAACCTCACTATGACATTTCTATGAGTTTTCTTTTTGGGATTGTTTTCAATAGGTGATCAGTGAATTCTTTCAAGTTGTATTTTGCCCTCTGGTTCTAAAATGTCAGAGCAATTTTCCTTGAGAATTTCTTGAAGGATTATTTCTTGGTTCTTTTCTGATCATGGCTTTAAGGTAGTCCAATAAGTTTTCAATTGTGTCTCCTGGATCTTTTTTCCATGTCAGTGGTTTTTTTCAAGGAGATATTTCACATTGCCTTCTATTTTTTCATTTGTTTGGATTTGTTTAATAGGATCTTGATTTCTCATAAAGTCATTTTCTTCCATTTGCTCCACTGTAATTCTGAAGGCATTATCTTCTTCAGTGAGCTTTTGAGATTCTTTTTTAATCTGGCAGATTTGACTTTTTAAGGCTTCTCCTCATTGGCTTTTTGGGCCTCTTTTGCCATTTGAGTTAATCTATTTTTTAAGCTGTTATTTTCTTCAGTCAGGTTGTTGACTCTCTTTTCATGATTTTCTTGCATCATTCTCATTTCTCTTCCCAATTTTTCTTCTACTTCTCTCATTTGGTTTTCAAAATCCTTTTTAAGCTGCTCTGTGGCTTATAGGCAGTCTTCTTGTTTCTTGGAAGTTTTTGGTGTGGGAATTCTGACTGTGTTTTATTCCTCCTGCTCCATCCTTTGATCCTTTTTGTCCCCCAAAAAGGAATGTAAAGTTGGATTGCTGTTCTTGCTTTCCTTCCTTTGCCTGCTCATGTTGCCAGTCAATTACTTGACTTTTGGTCTCAGTAGAACTCTGCTTTCAGAGGGGAGAGCTTTGTCTGAAATCATTAGTGTTTTCACAGCTGCTGGAGCTATTAGGGGCTGCTGTCTCTGTAGCCACCATCAGCTTGGGCTTACTGGTCACACACCTCAGGTTCACCACCCAAGACCATGATCCCCATCCATGCAGGTTAAGGGAAGAGCACTTAGCCTCTGAGTGATTGCTTGGAGCCCCTGCAATCTGCAGCCTGGGAGCTCTGAAACAGCCATGTGGAGGTGGCTGCAGGGCTGCCACTTCTGTTGCTTTGTTGCCCTGGGAGCAGTCAACCAGACCTGCTTCTCTTCCCCAAATTTAGCCAAATTCCACTGACTTTTCACTTTGTCCTTGGTCTTATGAGTTGATAATTCTGGAAACTGTCACAGCTGCCAGTGATCCACCTTCCTGAGTGCTTGGGAGCCATGGTTCATTCTGGCCATCCCGGGGCAAGCCACAGTTTCATGGCTGACTGGTTTTGGCTCTCAGCACTCAGTGGTGAGCCCCTCCCATCTGCCTGCTGTGCTACCTTCAGTGGGAGATGTGTTTTTATGTATTTTTTTGGGTTCTGGAACTCTAAAATTTGTTTAGAGTCATATTTTATAGGAATTTGATGTGGTTATGGGGGGAGCTGCAGACTTCTACTGCTTCTACACCTCCGTCTTGACTCTGCCCCAACAATTCAATTTTCAAATACAAAACTTAAGAGAGGTATAAAAAGCTGAACAGGGAAGAAAAAACAAACAAACCTGTTATTCAGGAAGGTTAAACTGTTTACATCCCTACATGGGAAGATGATTCTCGTAACTCTTAAGAACTGTGTCTTTATTATGGAATTTAGAAGGGGTACATAGAGAAGATGAGAGTTTTCCTTAAAATGGTAAGTAGCATCTATTTCAAACCATCAGCAAGCATTATATGTAATGGAGATGAGGTAGAAGCATTTCCAATAAGATAAGTGGCCAAACGAGGATGTCCATTATCACCACTATTATGCAATATTGTTTTTGAAATAGTAGCTTTCACTATAGGAGAAGAAAAATAAATTTAATGAATCAGGACAGGCAATGATGAAACAAAGCTATCACTCTTTGCAGATGATAAGATGGTATACCTAAAGTATCCAAGACAATCAACTACAAACAGCTTAAAATCATTAACAACTTTAGCAAAGTTGCAGGAAACAAAAGAAACTAGCATAAATCATTAGCATTTATATATATTACTAACAAAAGCCAGTCTCAAGAGATAGAAAGAGAAATTCCATTTAAAGTAACTGTAAACAACATAAAATATGTGGGAGTCTACATGCCAAGACAAACCCAAGAACTATATGAACACAATTACAGACACTTTTCACACAAATAAAGTCAGATATAAACAATTGAAAAAATATCAGTTGCTCATAATTAGGATGAGTTAAGAATAAAAATGATAATTCTACTTAAATTATTTTACTTATCCACTTTATTGATAAAGCTAGAAAAATAATAACAATTCAATGACTATAGTAATTTCTTGTTTGATAAACCAAAAGACCACAAATTCTGGGATAAGAATTCACTATTTAAAACTTCTGGGAGAAATGAAAAATAGTATGACAGAAACTTGGTGTAGATCAACATGTTACACCTTATATGAAGACAAAGTCAAAATAGATAAATGCTTTAGACAGAAAGGTGATACAATAAGCAACTCAGGAGAGTAAATAATAGTTTAATTGTCAGGTCTATGGAGAAGGGAGAAATTTATGACCAAAATAGAGAAAGAAAATATTATGAAAATAATTTTGATTATATTAAATTTAAAAGATTTTGCACAATCAAAACTAATGCAACCAAGATTAGTAGGGGAGCAGAAAGAAAAGGGAAAATATTTAGCCACTGTCTGGGATAAAGGCCTTATTTCTCAAATATGTAGAGAACTGAGTCAAATTTATAAGAATACAAGTTATTCCCCAATTGATAAAGGGTGAAAAGGTATGGTCAGCCAGTTTTCAGATGAAGAAATTAAAGCTATATAAAATAATATGCAAAAAGTTCTAACTCACTATTGATCAGAGAAATGCAAACAAAAATAATTGTGAGATATCACATCAAAACTATCAGATTGGCTAGTATGACAGAAAAGGAACATCATAAATTTTGGAAAAGATGTGGGAAAAATTGGAACACTAATGTGTCGTTGGTAGAGTTGTGAACTGATCCAGCCATTCTGGAGAGAAATTTGGAACTATTCCAAAGAGTTATGAAAATGTGCATACCCTTTGATGCAGCAATAGCACTACTAGGGTCTGTTCTATATAAATGTAATGGAATACTATTTTTTTGTAAGAAATGATAAGCAACTGGATTTCAAAAAAGCTTTGGAAGTCTTACATGAACTGATGCTAAATGAAGTGAGAAGAACCAGGAGAATATTTTACACAGCAACAGCAATATTATGCAACAACCAAATTTGATAGACTTAGCTCTTCTCAGCAATGAAATGGTCTCAGATAATTCCAAAAGACTCATGACAGAAAATGTTTTCCACATCCAGAAAAAGAACTATGGAGTCTGAACACAGATTGAAGCATATTATTTTTTTCTTGTTGTTTTTCCTTTTTGTTCTGATTCTTCTTTCACTACATGACAAATGTGGATATATGTTTAATATAATTGTACACATGTATCCTGTTTCAGATTGTGTGCTATCTTGGGGAAGAGGTAGGGGATGAGAGGATATTTGGAAATCAAAAACCAATAAAACTCAATGCTGGAAAGTAAATATTGATAGACATCTATATTTATCTACCTATCCATCTATTTAAAAAGAACCACTAAAATATGTTTATTCAAATGAAGCCTTTTATTCTTTGATTTTGGTGGAGTACAGACCTACCATTAGTATAACTGAGTCAAAGGCCATAAAAGAAAAGAAAAGAAAAAACCTTAAAGGTTAGGAATTTTTCTCCATAATTAAAAATTGTTTTTGAGAATAGTTGAACTCATTCACAGTTCCATCAACAATATATCAATGTGGCTATTTTCTTGAAGCCCCTTCAATATTTTAATTTTTTTTTAGGTTAGCTTTGCCAGTCTGATAGGTGTGAGCCAGAATCTCATAATTGCTCTATTTTACATTTCACCACTAATTAAAGTCTTGGAGAATTATTTCCCATGGATTGGATACAGATAGCATAGATTTCTCTCTTTAAGCACCATCCATTTATATATGTCATATTTCTTAGATTTTTTTATCAATCAAGGAATGGTACATATGTTTATAAATTCAAATTGATTCCTTATGTATCTCGGAAATGATACCTTATCAGAGAAAATTACTATAAAGATTTTTCTCATTTAAGTACTTCTCTTATAATCTTATTTCGATTTGTGTAAATGCTTTTAAAATACTATATAATCAAATTTTCCCATTTTATTTTCTATGATGTCTAGCCATTGTTTGGTTATAAACTCTTCTCCTATCCAAAACAGGAAATTATTCCTTGTTTCTCTGATTTGTTTAGGATGTGACTTTTGTATAAATTTTGTCTTGATATAAAGTATGGGGTGTTGGCTTAAAATTAATTTTCACCAGTCATTGAATTGCTCCAGCATCTTTTAATCAAACAACGAGTCTTTAACCCAGTGTTTTTTTTGCATGTGACAAACTTTTTTTTCTTCAGCTAATTTTATAGATGACTTGTATACCATAGGTTCAGAGCTGGTCCTGCAGAAGAATTAAATATTTTAGTCCTTTATTTTAATTTGCTATTCAGTGTAGATGTTTAGCCTCCAAAGTTCTCTTCTAATGCTCTTTGATGAAATAGTGGTAAACTTGGATTCTTGAAGGATATGCTAGTACATGAATTCTTAACATAGGGTCTGTGAATTTTTCTAAGTAGTTTGATAACTACTTTTCAATACACTTATTTTAAAATATTATCCAATATGTAATATTTTATGCATCTAAAATATTGTTCTGAAAAACGTGTGTGGGTTGGGGGTGGTGGGTGTCCACAGATTTCACTAAACTGCCAAAAGTGTCACAGTACCTCTAAAAAAGTCAACAAATCCTTGTTCTAGAAGAATGATATCTCTGTTTGTAATACATTGCAAAAACTTCCAGTAAGAGCCAGTTCACAAATTGCATATTTCTTATTAAAGAAGCGGTATGAGTAAGTAAAAAAATTTATCACCAAAAAGGATAGACCACAGAAATTCAGGAAGACTACCTACTAAGGAACAGGTGAGTTATAATGTGTGTTAAAGAGAGGAGGCACAACTAGTGAAATCAAGTGTCTTTCAAGTGATGATATAAAAGCATTTATATTTTATAGAATTTGGTTTGCTCTGCATTTCTTATTCTATCTTATTAACCAATGAGTGTTTTTCATTTATTTTTTGTCTGGGATAGATATAGCTGACACCTTCTCTAATACCCCTTCTGCTAATATTGACATCTTCTGGGAAGATTTCCTATCTATGCATCTGGTGTTTGAAGCTTTTAATACACTGTATACCAAAAGTCAGCATATTTGTAACCTTTAGTAGCTTAAAACTGCAACAAGAGTTTGGTCCCCTTGTACCTATTTAAATTTAGACTTTTTTTTTCTTTTGGTTTTGATATATTTTTTTTTCTCATTTGCTATACCAATAAGGTATAGAGTCATTGACCAAAAGATGATTTAGCTGTTTACCATCTTTGCTGACTTTATGTTACCAGTTGACTTTGTTAAAGAATGATTCTTGAGCAGCAGTAAAGTTGTTTGGGGATATTGTATTACCTTGTCTAACTCCTTTGCAGGTATTGATGTAATAGGAATTGCTGAATAATGTAATCTTCATTATAAATTTGCTATTGATATCTTACAGTAATTTAATATATGCTAGGTTTAGTCTAAAGCCATCTAGACTATTGAGGACAGACCTGAATTTGACAGTTAAATTCCTTCTTTTAGGTCACCAACATGTCACAGAACAATACTTAAAATTCTCAGCACTTCCTATCCTACTGCAAGGCAAAAATATATGGTTCAATGATTTTATCTATATTTTATCTCCTGACTCCCTAAATTTACTCAGGTTTCCCTCATACTTGGAATATATTCTCCCTATTCTTGTTGTTTATCCTTCACTCTTTAAAAGAAAAAGTTGCATGATGGGAATAACATCTTGACTTGTGCATGAACTGGATTTAGTTTAAGTTAGGCAGAGATGTGCAAAGGGGTCAGCCTCATTCTAAGTGGTCAGACTCTTCCAGAGTGACTGAAGTCCAGACAAAGGTCAAAATGACTGATGATGGCTCAGTATACAGTGGCTGACCTTGATCTTTCTAAATTAAGGTCTTTCCCAGGATTCAGTTTTTCTGAGGCCACACACCATTCAATAACAGAGAGTGAGGTAAGAGTTGATAAAAAAAGGATGATTCAATTTACCTTCACAAAGATATCAATCTGGGAGGGGAAGAACCTCAAGAGTTTCTGTCCACAACAGAAAACAATTGCTATTTATGCTCATTTTATGTTAACAAGACATAAACAATGAGCCACAGATCCTTAGGTTGCAGCTAATACTGGACATCCAATGAAAGCCAGAGTCATTTGGGTTTCAAGGTGTGATCAAGTAGCTCCATTTAATACGCAATGGACTGTTCAAAAGTCTGTTTTTCCAGAGCCATATTTCATGAAATTGAAAAATGAAAACTGTGAAGGACAAAAAGTAAATTGTCCCAGCTTTTGGGGAAAAGGGCAAGAAGAAGGAAAAAAGAGGAGGAGGAGGAGAAATAATAGTATCATCCTCAATTGCTGTTCAGATTGGCAGGTTAGGTCCCCAGAGGGCAACTATTGCTACTCTCAGATAGCATAGTAAAGGGAGTTAGTACAAAATGTACTTTTAAGAAGCTGGTTCACTCCTTTCTACAAATACCCACAGCATCCATGGGAGGAGTAAGCTTAAACATAGAACATAATAATAATTAGACACATATGTAATAAAGAAGAACAAAGATTTGGGTCAATTACCACCTTCTCTGGGAAACTTCCCCTGCCCTTATTATTATTAGTATTTATAGAATCATGGGATTAAAAATTCTGGAGCTGCAATATCCAAAACAATTTGTTCTAAAACCCTTCATTTTCACAACTCCACCAACAATGCATTGGTGTTCCAATTTTTTCCACACCCTCTTCAGCATTTATCATTTTCCTGTTTTGTCTTCTAAGCCAATCTGACGGTTGAGATGTGGTACCTCAGAGTTGTTTTGATCTGTATTTCTCTAATTTAAAGTGATTTAGAGCATTTTTCATATGCTTATAGATATCTTCAATTTCTTCCTCTGAAAATAGGCCAGTCATATCCTTTGACCATTTATCAATTGGGGAAAGACTTGTATTCTTATAGATTCGACCCAATTCTCTGTATAGTTTAGAAATGAGGCCTTTATCAGAGACACTGGTTGTAAAAATTATTTCCCAATTTCCCACTTCAATCTTAATCTTGGTTACATTGGCTTTGTTTGTACAGAAACTTTTCAATTGAATGTAATCAAAATTATCCATTTTGCATTTTATAATGCTCTCTACCATTTGTTTGATCATAAAATCTTCCCTTCTCCATAAATCTGACAGGTAAACCATTCCTTACTTTCCCAGACTGTTTACAGTATCAGCCTTTATACTTAGATCATGCACCCATTTAGACTTGATTTTGGTATATGGTGTTAGATATTATTCTATGCCTAGTTTCTGCCATACTATATTGCAGTTTTCCCAGAAATTTTGTCTAATAGTGAGTCCTCAAACCAAAAACTGGGATCTTTAGATTTGTCAAACAATAGATCACTATAGTCGTTGACTGCTGAGTCTCATGTATCCAATCTCTTCCATTGATCCACTACTCTGTTCTTTAGCCAGTATCAAGTAGAACTATGTCCAAAGGGCTATAAATAAGTGCATACCTTTTGATCCAGCAACACCACTTTTAGAGTTGTATCCCAAAGAAATCATAGAAGTGGGAAGAGGCACTGTACGTACAAAAACATTTATAGCAGCTCTTTTTGTGGTAGCAAAGAATTGGAAATCAAGGTTATGCCTATCAATTGGGGAATGGCTAAAGAAGTTATAGTATATGAATGTAATGAAATACTACTGTGCTATAAGAAATGAGGAACAGATGGATTTCATGATAACCTGGAGAGATTTATATAAACTGATGTTGAGTGAGAAGAGCAGAACCAGAACCGGGCTCTTCTGAGCAATGCAAGGTTACAAGACAACTCCAAAAGACTCATGATGGAAAGAGATGTCCACTTCCAGAGAAAGAATCACAGGATTTGAATGCAGATTGAAACAAACTACCTGCTCTCTTTCTTTTTCTTTTGTTTTGTTTCCTCTTTACCATTATTCATTCCATTGGTTATAACCCTTCTCTACAACCTGACTGATGTTTAATGTGAAGGTATTTGCAGATCCTGTATTTGATTAGATGCCACCGTGGCAGGGGTGGGAGGAGAGGAAGAGGGAAAAAAGTTGAAACTCAAGGGATTGTGTGAACTGAATCTTGGAAACCAAAAGTAAACAAATAAATTGATTTAAAAAAAATAAAATCCTTCATTTTATACATCAGGAATTTAAGGCCCAGGGCAATTTAAATGACTTGCTCATGATCATACAGCACAGAAAAACTTCAGCAGCTAGATTACAACACAGATCTCTTGATTCTAGACCCCATGGTTCATTTCACTATAGATTCTATAATTTGCATGGCTTTGGTCTAAACCTAAGTTCTGAAATACTGTTATCCAAATTTCCCTGCAATTTTAAATCAACTATTAAGTCTTTATTCTGGGTACTTTTTGTGTAGAAGCCCTTTTTCTTCAGGTAATTTTTATAGACTTAATGCATTCCATAGCTTATAGCTGATCCAGCATTGGAACTGAAGTATTCGGAGTTAATCTGTTGTTCAATCTGGATATTTATCCTCCAAAGTTCTCTTTCAATGCTACGAGACAGCAACGTATGCAAAGACAAAAAATTGAAATAGTTATTGCCCTTTGAGGAATTTACATTCTACTGAAGTGGAACAAAATGTAAACAGATAAGTAATTAAAATTTTTAATAAACAGAAGATAAATTCGGAAGATTCACCAGCACCTGGGAAAATAAAAAAATGTCTCTTGCAGAAGGGAGAACTTGAAATGATTCCAGGATGCTAGGAAGTACTGGTAAGAACAAATGAACTTTTTCTTTTTAAATCTTGGCACATCAAAATTTAATATGTTTACAACTACTTTAAAGTTCTCTTGAGCACTTGTGCTTTTCTAATGAAGCTGATGTTGCCATTCAGTTGAAATCAACATAATTTCTAAAAGGAAATGATAATGGAAATTTCTGAAGTAGGTTTATGGATTGTTTCAGGCCTAGAAATTCAGTCTGCACAAAGAAATTTAAAGAGAATGTCCTCTGTGTGGAACATTAAGTGAACCAGTTTCCCTTGGACACAGAATGTGTAGAAAGTAATAATGTGAAGTAAATCTCAAATTCATAATTTGGATTGTTCAAGACCAAGCTTATCTTGCTATTGATCTTCCTGTGATTCTATACTTTAGTTTTAATATCTGAGCACTTTACTCATCTCTTGTGACTTAGCTATCCACCTTATATCTCTGTCCTAGTATCTGTGATCTCCCTTATATTCTATTCATACCTTTGTCTTAGATGAAATACCTAATTCCCTCAGGGGCCAAAGCCTTGCTTTACTGCAGAAATACTCCCATGGAATGGAACTCTGCCTTCAAACTTTAGTCCTATTTCAGTTACTGGTTTAAGATTCCCATCCACAACTCTAACCTGTCTACTAAAACATCCAATTGGACCACTTTAATACATAATGTTTTTGTTTCTGGACATCACTTTCCAGTGGTTAGACAACTACTAAAGCCATTTTCTATCAATTTTCTATGATACCCATCCACTCATTGCAAACCATTTACATATGTAGAGCTCTGCCTGTTAGCCTCCAGACACATTGCTTTTACCTAAGGATACTGAGTCTCATGTCTCAGCCATTTTCATTCTGGTTGATTCTCTTCCTACTGGGTCTCTTATACTACCTATATAGGACTTAAGTATATGGAGAGACAAAAGAAAGGCATTAAAAGTAGGAGTAATTAACTGAGTAAAATCAAAGAGAAAGGAGTTTTTGGTTCAGGTTTAGGTAATAAGCAGAGTGATTTGACTGAGGCTGAGGGTTTGCATGGAAGGAAGTAGGAGATAAAATTTAAGATGTAAATAGGTGCCAGATTCAAGCAGACCTTGACTGTCAAGGTCTAGTTCAATCCTTTATTACATATATATATATATATATATATATATATGTATCTATGTATCTATCTACCTATCTATCTATCTATCTATATAGCTCTCTCTATATATACACATATATATGTATGTATGTATATATGTATGTATGTATGTATATTTTCCTTATTACCATATTCTTTAGAATATGCATAACTAAATTAACAATTTTTTTTCTAGAGGAATTATTCAATAGCATGCCATTGAAGTTTTTGAAGAGTTTGGTTAGTATTTTTAAGTGGTCTTAAGAAGATGAATAATTTGGAAGGCATATGTAGTCTATTGCAATAGTTCATGTGTCATTTGATGTAGGTGTAAGATGGTGATAGTAGAAAGGGAAAGAAGAGGTATCTGTCAAAGATAGTGCAGTTTTCTATTTTGTTTTGTTTTTCTTTTTAATTTGTGAAATAAAGCAAGCATTTCCATAATATAGTCAAATAAAATAGATGATCGTACATGAAACTGCAAATCTACTATGCACAACTTGCTATTACTTTCAAACATACAATGAAATTCTTTAAATGATTTTCTTTTAAGTGGCAGAACTGGGCATTAATGTGTAATTTAAGATTCTTATGATAGCTTTTGAGGAATATCAGTTTTTAAATCAGCAAGTATAATTAGAGCTTCACGCTTCCTCAGCTGGAAACAATGAATTTAATCTCATTTTCATATGAAGGACTTCTGGCCTAGAGAGTTTAAATGATTTGGAAAAGGATACAAGGATAGGAAGTAACAGAGATGGGATTTGAACCCAAATCTTCTCAATACAAAACCAAGGCATTTCCTACTGTATCCCCAGTAGTCTTTTGCTTAAATAATCAAAATGTTTCAATCTGCTTAAAATGGTGCAGAGCTGCTACAAATTTGTTAGTTATTATTATTATTCATTCCAATTATCAAACAATATATATTATTAATCAAACTATTTAGAAAAATAAACACAAAGCATAAAGGGGTGATAGAAAAGTGTGATAATAGATAAAACAAGACCCATGTTACTCAATCAAACTCCTTTTTGGGAAATTGAGATACTTAAATATGCTGTGGTTATTTTTCAGGATGTGATGCGGCTTCTTTGTCTAGTCCTCTACTGGATTCTATTAGATTTTATGAAATATGCTTTCTCAAAGTTCATATTTTCCTTGGAATATGTGACTATTTCTTCTTTAGAAAACAATCAAATAATCACTGGGCTTGAAGTCCCAGATTTAATTTCTTTGATACTAACTAGCACTATGATCAAGGACAAATCAATTGACCTCTGTGAATTGAAGTTTCTTCATTTATAAAATGAGAACAATGTCTAATAGTCTAATTTTCAAGGTAATTGTGTGGAAAGCACTTTATAAAACTTGAAGGGGTTTATACATGTGAGTCACTACTGCTCAGATTGGTGATGAATAATATTCTCAATAGTAAATTTTCATCCTTAGTGATGATTAGTGTTCTTTTGCAGATCTATAACTTGCAAAGGGAATTGGTCTTCTCTTACTTTTTATTTTTTTTTAATTAGCAAGGTTTATTTTCTTTCTCTATTCTCTCCTCCATTTACTGTGTATAAACCACAAAATTCAAAGAAAGAAGGAAAAAATCTATATACAGGAACATATTTATTACAGCTCTTTGTGTGGTAGTAAAGAACTTCAGTTGCTTTCTTTTTTTCTTCATAATTAATTCATTTATTTTTAGTTTTTGGCATTTGCTTACATAAGATTTTGAGTTTTAAATTTTCTTCCCTGCCCCCAAGATGGCAGGCAATCTGATATGGACTCTCTACTTACACATTCATAATAAACATACTTTCACATTAGTCATGATGTAAATAAGAATTAGAATCAATGGGAGGAACCAAGAGAAAGAAGAAACAAAACAACAAAAGAAAAGGAGAGCAAATAACATGCTTTCATTTGCATTTAGACTCCAAAGTTCTTTCTCAGGATGTAGATGGTTGGTTTTATGATCACTCAGTCATTTTCTATTGTGAGTCTTTTGGAGTCATTTTAGATTCTTGCATTGCTGAGAACAGTAAAGTCTGTCAAAGTCAGTCATCACACTATGTGGCTGTTACTGTGTACAACATTCTCCTGGTTCTGCTCACTAGTATACTTTTGTTAACTATTTCTTCCTGCAATTTTCTTAACTATGCTAAGAATTTGGATGCTATACCATTTGGTGCATATATGTTGAGCAATGATATTACTTCATTTACTATAGTACTTTTTAGCAGGTTTAGTTTCTTTCTTTTATCTCCTTTAATTACATCTATTTTTCCTTTTGCTTTGTCTGAGATCAGGATTGCTACCCATGGTTTTTTGTTTTGTTTTGTTTTGCTTTGCTTTTTTTTTTTTTTACTTCAGCTAAAGCATAATATATTCTGCTCCAGTCTTTTACCTTTATTTTGTGTATATCCCTCTGCTTCAACTATATTTCTTGTAAACAACACATTGCAGAATTACAGTTCTTAATCCTCTCTGCTTTGTGCTTCCATTTTATGGGAGAGTTCATCCCATTCACATACACAGTTATGATTACTGTGTCTTTCTCTCCATCCTGTTACCCCTGCCCCCATTTATGTTTTTCTCTCTCCTTTATCCCTTTCCTTTCTCATTAGAGTTATGCTTTCTACCACTGCCTGTCTTAGTCTGACTTCCATTCTGTCAGCCACATCCTTTTTCTTGCTCTTTATCCTTACTACTTCTTCCCTTCCTTCTATCCTGCCCCTTTTTTTTCCTTCTCCTTTCCCCTCCTACTTTCTATAGGGTAAGTTAGATTTCCATACCTAATTTCTATAGCTATTTTATTCCCTCTTTGATCCAAATCTGATGAGAATAAGATTATAACAATGCTCATCTTCATCTTTTCTTTCCCTCTATTGTAATTAATGTTTGTGCCTTTTTGCATGATATAATTTACCCTTGTCTGCCTCCTCCTTTCCTCTTCTCCCTGTACAATTCTTTTTCACCATTTAATAAGAATTTTTATTATCACATCAAAATCAACTTATAGGCACACCCTCTGTCTATGTATATCCCTTTTAAATGTATTTATGATATAGTTCTCAAGAGTTACATGATCCTGACTATGGTTCCATGATATTTAAATTGTTTCTTTCTGGCTGCTTGCAGTATTTTCTCTTTGACCTGGTAATTTCGGAATTCGGTTACAATATTCCTTTGCATTTCCAATTTGGGATCTCTTTTAGGATGTGATTGGCAGATTCTCTGGATGATTATTTTACTCTCTCATCATTGTCTGTTTCTGCTTTTTGCTCATGAAGTTTGCCAATTTCCTGACTTTCAAAGTTGAGCTTTTGTACTGGAGTATAGGGGGCATTGACCCAAGCTTCTTATGCTGACAGCCTGGGATCTAGTCACTGGCTTTGTGTTCTGGGGCCTTGGGTGCTGGTAACTGGAGGGTAGGGCTCTGACAGCTTACGTGGCACTGAGTTGGTTTCCCCAACACCGGAGTTTTCAGGGTGAGGGTGGGAAACCCGTGCCCTGGGCTCCTTTAAAACATTAAAATGTTTGCCTGCTGGAAAATATCTGTGAGCCTGGAGCTGTACCCTATGGGCTTGTGCTGAAGCCCTGGGAGATTTGACTGCTGGAGAACACCAGTACATGTGGTGGTTTTTCAATCTGGTGTCTACTTGTTCCCCTGCCTCTGTTGAGGCACACAGGGGTCCTGGTAGTGCTTGTCTACTCCACCACCCTGAGGCTCAGGAGCACCCCCTGGTTTGCTGAAGTGAGGCTTACTGCTGGCTTAATGGGAAGCCTCCCATCCTGAACTCCCTTTCCCCCAGAGCAAGAGAGGCCTTTCTCATTAATCCCCCATACTTACTGGGTTACAAGACTGTTGCACCCCATCTTTCTGCTGGTTCAGCTATTCTGGGGTCTTTCCTTGGGTGATAGGCTTTCAGAGGTCAATATTGGATGGTGAGAGTGACTTATTTCTAACTCCACCATCTTGGTTCCCAGAAGCCAGCACCTTGAACTTCAGTCACTTTCTATAAGAATCTGGAGTGGGCATGACAGACTTAGGAGCAGCAGCAGTATGGAATGCCCTCTGTATACTGCATCTTTGAATATCATTTGCAATCTGAGAGTTAAGATAGGGAACACAATCTTTGCTCCCTCTTACTCATCTTCCCCACTCCTTCCCAGCTGATGAATCAGCAGAATGTGTCTCTCTCCAGAACATTTAGAAGCAACACCATGGAACCAGATCTCAGCTACGCAGATGCTGACATTATCTATATCCTCATCTCATATTATGGAAATTCACTTCCATGGCTTTATCAGACACAGATTCTTTAGACTGGCTGAATTTTTATCTGTAACTTCTTTCCTGTCAGCAATTGCCTGTAGCTGCTTCAAGTGAAAGACATGAGTGAGGACCTTGATGTGAGAGCAATCAAATGGACATTTTCTTTGAAGCTTCTACCCTCTACTATTCACCCTGACATTTTAGGTCATTTCTATGAAGAAACATCAATCTAGTCAAGTGCAGATTTCCGTGCCTCCAATACTGATCCAATTGGAAAAGGACTGCCTACATTACACAAATGGCTTTTCTCCTCACCTTGCTCATAAATTCTTCAAGAATTTTATCTATAAAATGACAGGCATGCCTCACCCCTCTTGACAGAGAACATTATAGAATCATATATTTGTAGCATGAAGGGATCTCAGCAACCACCTGGTCTAGTCCCCCTCATTTTACTGATGAAGTAACTGAGATTTTAAGAGGAGAAATGACTTTCCCCAATGTGATACAAGCCATATACATTTAAAAGCAGTATTTGAACCCTCTTTGTGGCCATCTCCTCACTGTATTTGTATGCTCAGGTCATCATATGCAGATCCTCTCCAGCAGAACCTTGGACTCCATCCTGGCACCATCCTAGCCTGATTATAGAGCTTTTTTTTTTTTTTCCTTATCTTCTCTCAAATTTGATGTGCACTTCACTTCCCTAGCCATGTCCAAATCATACCTCCTTATGAGTATACTTCCTTCCATTTCTTGCTCTCCTTTATGTGTTGTCTTCCTCAATTTCAATGCCTTCCTTAAAGGGAAGGATTATATCACTTGCCTGTATTTGCTCCACTAGTACTTAAGAAAGTACCTGGCACATTTTTTTGTTGTTCTTCAGTGGTTTCAGTCACATTTGACTCTTCATGATCCCATTTTGGGTTTTCTTGGCAAAGATACTGGAGTGGTTTGTCTCTTCTTTCTTACCAGTGTCTCAGGCCATATTTGAATTCAGGTCATCCTCACTCCAAATTCGGTGCTCTATCCACAGCATCACCTACCTGTCTCTATCCTGGTATATAGAAAATATTTACCTGTATCTAAAATAAAGTTAATAGTCTACTGGACTAACATCTGTTTGCAATTTTGTAACCATCCTTCTTTGTTACAAGGGAGAGTTCTATATTTTTTGTTGGCAGACATCCTTCAGTCATGTTCATCCTTTGATTTCATAGCTATCAATTCCTACCTTTCTAACTATCCTTTAGGAAATTGGATGATGAATCAATGTGGCTCATAAGATGTATCAGCTAGAATTTAAAATAAAATAACTAGCAGATAAGAAGTCCATGAAAAAAATACCTTGAAGCAGATCAGGAGTATAAAAGCTATTACTGCAAAACAAGGTATATTAAAAGTATATAAAATAGATTTTATTGGTAAGACCATGTAGAGAAAATTAGTTAATTCCTTCAATGCTCAAAGATTTAAGATAATATCTATTTAATGTTCCTATGACTGACAAAGACTATGATACCCTCTATGTCTCAGTAGAAAGTTTTGTGGAATGCCCTGGCCAAAAATATTAATTTTAGTGGAGGATTAATAGCTTTGGATGTAAGAGAAGTGTAAACAAAGAGCTCGAATGATAGTGCTGCACAATTAAACAAAGGCGTTACTTAGAATCATAAAACCTAGACTCTTCATGTGCTATTTCTGCCAGTACTGGTTGTGTGAACTTGAAGAAGTCATTTATTCTCTTCATGTTGCAGTCAACATTTAAGATTGTCCATTTTAGAACAATTGCCTTCAGGAGAGGCAGTTTCCTCCTCATGAATTCTCAGCACCAATGGTGTCGAACTTAAATAGAAATAGATGTCTGTGGGCTGCATTTTGACTAAGAAAATCATAAATCAACATTATCTATGTTGCATTATATTTTTATTTATTTTTGTTTACCATTTCCCAATCACATTTTAATATGGTTCTGTGAGTTTGACTCACCTGCTCTAAACCTATCAAATAATACATCCAATAAAAAAGTTCCTAAACCTGGTTTTCTGTTTACCATTTTCTAGGAGCTCTTTGATTTTTCCATTGCTCTCTTTATGGCTGCCACATAAAATTTTTCAACCTTATTGACTAATCAACTGACATTTGATAAATATTTCCTCAAATGAAGAATTTTGAAATCACTTTATTAAAAGCAACCTTTCTCGTATGGTGTAAACTCTAAAGCTCTTGAAATAACTAGGAAATACCACGATCAACATAACATTTTAACAAGTCAGGACTGACAGAACTAGAGGACTGCTTTGTCTCAAGCTTTATTGGATTCAGAATCAAAGGATATACGAGTGAAACCTTGGTCAAGTTATTTAATGTCTTCGGATTTCAGTTTCTTCACCTGTACAACAAAGAGGTTGGGTCATATGATCGTCCCTAATTCCTTTATAGTTTAAATTCTAAGAACTGATTCTGTGGTTGATTACTGGTACAAAGAATGGGCTTTTCTAACACCATGGACTGAGTTCAATTCTGGTTGAGATAGATAGTATCATGGAAACAATGAACATGAACTTGGGCAGATTTTGAGATATAGTGGATGATAGAAGGGCCTGACACGTTGTGGTCCGTGAAGTCACTTAGAGTCAGACATGGTTCAACAACTCAACAACAACAATGAGCACTACAAAGTTTTCTGAAATCTCTAAAAGGCTCTATATGACTGTCTTGCTTTCAAAATAGACAGGAGTAGACAAGATTAAATAATCCACAGAATAGAGCCCCCAGCTTCCTTCGTCATTTTTCTGTCTACCTCTCACAGGCATGTAAGCCACTATTTGCCTATTTACTTCACAATCTGTTGGGAAAAGAGAGTCAGAGATGAGAGAGGAGGAGAATTTTCTCTCCAACCCCATGTGCGGTGTTCCAAACCATGCAGGAGAGAGGAGAACTCATTATTTCCAGCAGTGTCATGCACCTGTACACTTTCAATAACATAATTGATGATGCTGATATGTTGATCTTTAGTCCTTGACATTATAGCTTTCTCTGTCCTACCTGTGTATAACAAAATAAAGCACAAAGTCAGTCAATAAAAACTGGAATTGCAGTAGCTGAAGAAAATGTCAAATTTCAAAATAATAGTTTTCTTTTATATTCCTTCTTTATTCACAACCACTTTCTGTGACATCTTTTCTATTTTTTTTTTATTCCTTTACAGAAATCATCTCTGATTGCAATGAGCACTGTCTCCAATTTCTCAGGCATCTGAGAAGTATGGCACTAGCATTTACCCCCTTTTTCATATCAAACTGTTCCTTCTATTCCTAGAATAATTCTGAACACTTGATATTTGAGTAATGTAGGCTTAAGGAATGCATGTATTTTCTATTGATGTCAGTGGGAGTGACCTTTTCCTTCTCTTCTTCAAGAAATGGTTTGGATCGTCTCACCAATCTTTAGGTTAAGATGTGCTCTTTTGGGGGAATGAGGGAACTCATATAGATAAAGTCATAAAAATAGATAAAGTTATTTCTAAAATGAACGTTGAGATCTTCTAGGCTAATTCCATTATATTAACAGAAGAGGAAAATAAAATGTAGAGAAGTGACTTGCCCAAGGTCCAATGAGAGCTTAGTGGATGGGCCAAAAATGAAGCCAAGTTTCTTGATTTTTAGTTGTGTTCTTGGATAGACTTTACAAAATATAAATGTATTGGCTCAGCACTGAAGAAAAGAAAGACAATGGGATGGTTTACATTCGGGAAATGACAAAGTTAGAATGTTCTCTGTGAAACATTTTTAGGAGAAAGAATGCAGGAATAAGGAAGGAACAAAGCGAGGAAAAACATGTTAAACATCTATTATGTGCTGGACATGTCAATGAGAAAAGGGATACGAATACCTGTAATAAGAGAGTCCTGGCTCCCAAATAAGCCTCATTCTAAGGGAAAGACTATGTCAGTAGGGCAGTGGTAATCAGGAAGGAGTGATTTGAACAGTTTTTGTTTGTCCTTCTTTCTTGGAAGAGGACAGCCACATCAGGAACGTGGTGCCATGACTTGCAAATGAATGTAGCCATCTGTGTCTGAGAGCAAGAAATAGATCTAGATGACTAAAGATGGCCCTAAATACCATAGAGACTTTGGCCTTTTTAAGCTAAGGTCTTTCCCAGGTCTCAGTTTGACTAAGACAATACCTATTCAATGATTAAAGCTACATAAGAATTGAGGCAAAAAATGGACTCTTCTACCTAGTTTTAAAAAAGTCATTCTGGGAGGGGAAGATCCTCAGGGTTTCTGGACAAAACAGAAACAGTTGCTGTTTACATTCATTATGAGCCATCAGGCCCAAAGAAAGACAGGTGGGGTTTAGGCTTGAACCTATTGTTGGTCAATCAGTGAGAGCCAAAGTAAAGATGTTGTCTGCTCTAGGAAATCATCTATAAAAACCTACCAAATAATTTCTCTGAGGAACAGAGAACCTAAGTGACTTGCCCAGGGTCAGAGGACAGGTAAGTGTTTGAGGCAGGATTTCAACACAGATGTTTTTAAAGTCCAGTTTCATGTTTTGTTTTGTTTCATTTTTAGTTTAGTTTAATTTTGTTTTGTTTTGTTTTTACTATAAAAAACCACTCAGTTTACACAGATAGATTATTCTTTTTTAAATTAAATTTTATGTTTATTTTTAGTTTATAATATTCATTTCCACAAGATTTTGAGTTACAGATTTTCTCCCCATCTTTCTGCTACCCACCACCCCAAAACAGCAATCTCACTGAATACCCCTCCCCCAATCTGTTCTCTCCTATATCCTCCCTCATACCCACTCTGACTTTCAGGTAGGGCAAGATGGATCTCCATACCCCTGTGCCTGTATATCTTATTTCCCAGTTGCATATAAATAATAATAATAATAGTAATAATAATAACAATATTTAAAATGTATCTTTTAAACTTACTCTTCTCTTGGCTTTGACATCTCTCCACTAGATAAGGACATGTGAAGGGGCAAGGTAAGCCCCTCTATAAGGAATAAGATTATACAAACCAAGGGCTGAGCTCAATAAGACCTTTCTATTACCCTGAGTTGTTTTGGAACAGAAAATCCTGGGAACATGAGGGCTGTGCTTCTCCTGGGACCCTGGCCAGGACCTTGAGAAGAGATATGGTTAACTGCCCAACTCCTAGAACTAGTCATTCCAAGGAAACATCACTCTTGGGGGGACCTTGGAGGGATTGGCCTCCCTCCCTGGCCTCACACAGGATATGATGCTTACTGAAAAAAAAAAAAATCTGGCAGTATGCCTTCTTTGTTCTTAGCACTACTTAAACTGTAAGATTCAGACCCCAAATTGGAACCTCACCCATGAAGGAGATGTCCTGTCTGCAACCCTCCTGAGCCAAACCCTGATGGCTGTACCTGAGATTCCTCAGCTTGTGTGGTCAGGTATTGGTGCTTTCCTGCATCAGTGATGACTGTAAATATGTATAGATATATTCTACTATGCAGTTGGAGCCCTGCCTGTCCCGAGAGGGACCCTGATGGGTTGTCAGGTGTTGGTACTTGCCCGCATGTGTATGTATATGTACAAGTATCTTAGTTGTTCTTATTTTACTATTCCTAAGCCTTTACTCTGTTATCTCTGGCTTTCTTCATACTTGCCTATATTCTAAATAAACTATATTGGATCTTTTGAAGTTCTGAGTGCTCCATTCGTGTGAATTCTGAACCTCCTTAATCAGACAACATGAAGTGTTATCTGGATAAAGTGTTTTTTTGAGACCATTTTGGGTTTTTTTTTGGTTGAATCTGTTTTACTTATAAACTAATTAGCTTCCATTTGCTCCAATCTAATTTTGAAGGAATTATTCTCTTCAGTGAGTTTTTGAAATTCTTTTTCCACCTGGCCAATTTGACTTTTTAAGGCATTCTTTTCCTCATTGACTTTTTGGGCCTCTTTTGCCATTTCAGTTAGTCTACTTTTTAAGATATTATTTTCTTCAATCAGGCCATTGACTTGCTTTTCATGATTTCCTTGCATCATTCTCATTTCTCCTCCCAATTTTTCTTTTCTTTCTCTTACTTGATTTTCAAAATCCTTCTTGAGTTCTTCCATGGACTGAAACCAGTTCATATTTTTCTTGGAAGCTTTTGATGCAAGAGTTTTGACTTTGTTGTCTTCTCTGGTTCTATATTTCGATTCTCTTTCTCCCCAAAAAAGGATTCTGTAGTCTGATCGTGCTTCCTTTCTTTGCTCATCTTGCTGTAATGGGAATGGCAATTTGAAGGTCTTCCCTGCCTCCTAATAGACCTAGGGTGGAGTTTGAAGACCTCCCCTGCTGTAAAGGTAAACTCTGCCTCCTAGAGCCCACAAGAAGCTTCCCTGCAGTGAAGATAAACTCTGCCCCCTGATAAGCTGAATGGGTCACATGGATACTTTTGTGGGAGGAGTTTGATGAGGAGAAACAGAGCCCACAGAAAAGAAGCTGGTAAAGAATTAGCCAGACAGTTAGCGACAGCTGGAGACAGTTGTGGACAGAGGAGTTCAGGCAAGGAGATAGAGTGTTTTGTGAGTAAATATTGATCTTATATTGGTTTGTGGGAAGGCTAAAGGATGGTATGGCTCTCAGCACTATTATGGCTTATGAATATCTTTGGTACTATGATGGAACTGGCTTACTGGTTTTGGGATTTGATTTTCTTGTGTCTAAATAAATCCTTTAATTTTATCCTCTATCTGTAGAGTCTGGCATATTTTGCGATCAAACATCATGTGATACTTACAGTCATGGTCTTTATTGTGACCAGGGGTGCTGTAAATATTGCATTGGTGCTACACTGGCCAGCCAATTATTTGACTTTTGAGCTCTTTGCTATGATAGAACTCTGCTTCCAGAGTGAAGAGAGCTGTGTCCCAAATTGCTGAGGTTTGCTCAGTTTTCAGACCTGTTGTTGGAGCTATGAGGAGGGCACCCTCTCTACAGACACCACAAGCTCTGGCACACTGGTGTTCCTCACCCCAGGACCACCACCTAAGACTGTAACCCAGATCCAAACAGGTCAAAGCAAGAACAATTACCCTGTGAATGGTTGCTGGGTCCCCCTAAGATCTGCAGGCCAGGAGCTCCACAGGTAGCCACATGGCAGCAGCTGCAGCCCCCATGCTTCTGCTACCTCTTGGCTGGGAACAGGGACCGGACCATTCTTCTCTCACCCTAGTTTACCACTGTCAGGGTCCCCCACTGATCTTTTACATTTTCTTTGGTGTTTATGGGTTGAGTCTGGAAACTGCCACAGCTGCTGGTGATTCACTCTCCTGAACTCTGCTCTGGCCAGTCTGGGCCACTGGTGGGGTCACCCCGTGTCTAGATCTCCATGGCTCTTGCAGGACTGTGCTTAGCTCTCAGCCCTGTGAGACAGACACTTCCTGTCAGCCTGCCAGGTTGTCTTCAGTAGGAGATGTTTGTCTCTGACACTTTGTGGGTTCTGCAGCTCTAAAATTTGTTTAGAGTAATTTTTTTTTACGGGTATTGTTGGAGCAGGGCCTCAAGCAAGTTCATGCTTTTACTCTTCCATCTTGGCTCCACCTCCCCCTCCCTTTTTTTTCAGTAAACATTTTAAATGAATTATATTTCTCCGAGAATGACCATTAGGGACTTCAAGAGAAAGAATCAAGATGGTGGACACAAGAAGTACTCATTCAAATTCTCCCAACCTTTTCCTTGAAAAAAAGAAAGAAAATCTTCAAAATAACACCTCAAATCAAATGGTCAATGCACCACCAATGAAGACAAAATTAATTCATTTTTATTGGGAGGTATTTTGCCCAATTATATGCCATACATTAAATTAAAAATCTAAGTGAAATGTGTATATTTATCAAAATAAAAAAACCAAATCCCAAATTAATAGAACTAAAATACTTAACTCTATTTTTGAAAAAGGAAATCAAATAAACCTTCATTGACCTCCCTGAGAAAAAAATCCTAAGGAGCATATGTATTTATAAGTGAAATCTACCAAATATTTAAGTAACAACATTATATAAATACGACATAAACTATTTGAAAAAATAGGTAAAGAAAGATTCCTATCAAATTCCCTTTATGACACAAATATAGTTTTGGTACCTAAGATTGGGAGAAAACAAAACAGAGAGAGAGAAAACTATGGACCAAATTCCTTAATGAATATTTTGCAAAGATTTTACATGAAGTACTGGCAGTAAGAAGATAACAGCAATGTATCACAAAACCACACACTATGATCAGGTGGTATTTCTGCTAGAAATAGAAGGTTGGTTTAATATTAGGAAATCAATAAACACAATTTACTATAATAAAAAATAACCAAATCACATGATTATATGTATAATGTAGGAGGGAAAAACTTTTGACAAAATACAGCCTATATTCCTATTAAAAAATCCTAAGCATAGGAATCAATGGAGACTTTATTAAAATGATAAGTAGTATCCATCTAAAACCAATAACAAGCCTTATAATGAAAATAAACTCGACATCTTAAGATCAGAGGTGAAACAAGGATTTCCATTATCACCACCATTATTGAACATTTATCAGAAATGTTAACTATAGCAATGAAAGAAGAAAAAAAGAAATTGAAGGAATAAAATTAGACAATAAGAAATAAAAGCTATCACTCTTTGCAGACAATATGATGGTATACTTAGAGAACTCTAGAGAAATAATTGGGGAAAAAACAAAACAACAAGTGAAGCAATTAACTACTACAAAATTTTCTTGATATAAAATAGACCCATACAAAAATTTTAGCATTTTCATATACCACAAACAAAATCCAGCAACAAGACATAGAAAGATAAATTTTGTTTAAAATAATGACAAACAGTATAAAATACTTGGGAATTTGTCTGCCAAAACAAACCCAGGGATTATATGAATGCAGTTACAGAACACTTTTCACACAAATAAAAACAGACCTAAACAATTAGAAAAACATTGTTTATGAGTGTTCCAAGTCAATATAATATAATGGCAATTCTAGCCAAATTATTTATTCAATGCCATAACAATCAAATTAACCAAATTATTATTTTGTAGAGATGCAAAAAAAAAGTAATAACATTCATCTGGAATAAAGATCAAGAATAATAAGGGAATCAAGGGAAAAATTGTGAAAGAAAACAGTCTATCAGCTCTAGTTATCAAACAATATTACAAAGGAATATTTATCAAAACAATCTGGTAATGGCTAAGAAATAGTGATGGGTCAGTGGAACAGATTTGGTTCAAAATAGACAATAGTAAATGACCTTAGTAATTTAGTGTTTGTTAAAACCAAACATCCAAGCTTTTAAGATAAGAACTCAACATTTGATCCAAAAAATGGTTTGAATACTAAAAATCAGTTTGGCAGAAACTGGCCATAGACCAACATCTCACATACAAAGATGATGTAAAAATGAATAAATGATTTACACATAAAAATGTCATCAGAATTAAATTAGGGACATATGGAAAAACATAACTGTTGGATCTATGGATAGGGGATAAGAGTTTAGGAAATAGAGAAAGAGGATCATGGGAATTAAAATAGATAAATTTGATTACATAAAATTAAAAATAATCTTCACACAAAAAAGCAGCCAAAATTAAAATGAAAAAAAGAAACTGGGGAAAAATTTTACAGTAATAGATTATCTATTATATCTGATTCTGAGCATCACAATTTAGAAACCATATTGACAAGCTGGAGGTTGTCCAGTAAATGGCAAACAAAATTGTGACAGGAAATATTACCAAGTCATATAAACACTAGAAGCAACTCAAGGATATCTAGCTTAGACAGAATAAGACTTATGGAAATTTGACAGTTATTTTCAAAAGACATTCATACAGTAATGTGCAAGTTTTGGGCAGAAGGTACATGAAGTCTGATCAGTTATAAAAGAAATTAAGAAAATTCAAGATTCCAAAAGTGTCTAAGTGTTGTATTTAAAACAATTTAAGGGACAGCAGTTGAGATAGCTTCCATTTGCATTAGGGTTTTTGCAATGACATGCTAATTATGGGTCAAAGGGAGCTGAGAAGGTGGTAAGAAAAAGTCTCACCCAGAGACAGGAATAGACAATGTGCCATGAGAGCTTAACAGAAGAGTAAAAGAAAATTGAGAATTATCATTCTCATAAGTTTAGATGACAATGGGAATTATCATGTGACTTGAATTTTGTGTGTGTTTTCACCAATAAGAAGTGAATGTTATATATGAGTGAAATCAAAATGTAATTCGAGCAATCTGAGAAATCCCAGCTGAATAAAACTCTCTTTTGTCTCCTCCTTTCATCTCAAAGGTATTACTATAGCTGTTATACTTGAATCCTGCAGACTAGAATTTTTAAGCTACTAAACTCATTATCTGCTTGACTGAGTTCCTTGGACTAACTGCTGTTTTCTACCCAGGCTCAATGGTCATGGCTAGCCTTCTCAGCCCATCATATTGCTTTCTTCTTGGCCAAATCAAACAAGTATATACAAATAAAGAGATCACAATGTTTAAGTTATCTTGTTTGCACATTTAAAACTTCACAACATACATGTATTGATTGATTTAATTGAAATGCTGGCAACTTACATGATTAGATTAATGGGGTGCTAATACTCTGAAGATGACTAAGGAGTATGTAATGAATTGAGGGCATTACAGACAGTTTCTACAAACTTGTCAAACTTTTTGGCTGTTACTAACTTTAGGATATCCACATGGAGACACACATGGAAATAACCTGAAAACAATATGAAGCATCATGTAGTTGAAGGCAAGGAATTAAGGACCTAAGACATACAAAGACTGTTCATCACTACTATTGATTAATAGTAGAGGCTTTCAAAAATTCAAGCAGATGTGGGATTTGAAAAGCTAATGAGGAACATATTATACAATGTAAAATGCATTTATAGACAACAGTTTAAGATATAGGAAAGAAAGACTCTTGGCCAAGGGCAAAAATGCAACTAATTAGGCCTCAGAAACAAATATTTGCCTGGAAACACTAACAAAGGCATATAGATGGCTACAAACATAAAATGGAAAGAAACAATGAGTAGGGCCCATTGGCATTAAATGGGTCAGAGGTCATAGAGGCCAGTCATAATATAGCAGCAATAATATCAGAGAAGAAGAGCAATGATTCTTAAGAAAAATATCCAACAGAAGGGAGGGCAGATTGTGGGAGGGGGTAGTTAGAAGAAAACACTTTTGAAAAAGGACAGGGTTAAAGAAGAACACAAAATAAATGGGGGGGTGGGATAGGATGGAGGGATATATAGTTAGTCTTTCACAATATAACTGCTGTGGAAATGTTTTGTGTAACTACACATGTACAACCTATGCTGAATTGCTTGTCTTCTCAATGGGGGTGGGTGAGAAGGGAAGAAGGGAAAGAATCTGGAAATCAAAGCTTAAAAAACAAATGTTAAAACTGTTTGTTTGTTTTTTCCATGCAACCAGGAAATAAGATATACAGGCAATGGGGTATAGAAATCCATCTTGCCCTACAAGAAAGTAAGGGGGAGGTGGAGATGGTGGAAGATATAAGAGAGAACAGAATGGGAGAAAGGGTATTCAATATGCTTGTGGTCTTGGGGTGTGGGGTAGGGGAGAGACAGGGAGAAAATTTGTAACTCAAAATCTCGTGGAAATGAATGTTAAAAACTAAAAAATACATACATAAATTTATAAAATAAATTTATAAAAAATTATGAAAAATAAATAAATAAATGTATAAAAATATAAAAGAAACAATATTCAGGAACACAATAAGCAATAACATTCATGATCTCAAGTATGAAGAATCAAATGCACAATCTATGGGTAGAAGTAGAAACTGACGCAAGGAGATAAATATGACATAATAGGTATCATAGAGACTCGATGAGAGGTAACAATGAGCTTATGGGATTCAGACTGGGATAGGTTTATTGGGCAAGTTTATTTCTTGCTCAAACAATTAGGGAAGAATTAAGAAGGGGCATTTGAGGTAATATTTGAAATAGGCACATAATTTTTGTATATAAGTATAAGTATAAGTTGAGGGAGTGTATGTTGACACTAAGTTATGATGTAAACAACAGTATGAACATAGGAATAAGCAAGGAAAGATTGAGGGAACAGTCCAATTAAGTAAACATAGCATGCATAGGGAAATAGTATAGACTGTTAAGTGACTTGAATGCTAAATTGAGGAATTTATATTACTTGAGAATACTTTATTATCTTTAGTAAGTTAAAAAGATCTTTCAGTCCCTTTTACATTTAATTTACTTAGCAAATTTTTTCTTCATAGCCTATAAAAAGATAAATTTCAATCCTTCACTAGACTAATGCTCATCAACTCTAAATTAAATACCTAAAATTACTAAGAACACCAGAATTCAATTTTGTGTAAAAAGTTTATTTCCCACCCAAATGTAGAATTTCCTACTCCACTTCCTAGTGATCCCTACCTTCTCAATCATTTCAATGTAAAAAAAAAATGACTATATTAAAAAAAACATTATCCATATAGTTTATATATAGTTTAGATAAGACAAAATACTGACACAGAAGTTATTGTCTAGTAGGAAGGAAAGCTACACATATAATTACAATAATAACTCGTTTTTATAGTGATTTGAGTTTTGGAAAGCATTTCATATATAATATCTCATTTGAGCTTCATAACAGTATTTTGAGATAGGCACCAATTACTATTCTTGTTTTTCATATATAGGGAAACTAAGGTTGAGAGAGATTAATTGGTACACCCAAAGTCATACTCCTACTAACTGTTTCAGGCAGGATTTGATCATAGATCTTCTTGGTCCCAATTCCAGTAATCTATCATTCTTCCACTTAGCTGCCTAAGTAACACTGCCTGATCTGTATGTTGTCATGAATGTGGGGTCTTCCCAACAGCAAGGAACTATCCATGTTTTTTTGATCATTGGAACAAATTTTTCTTAGTTTGACTAAATTCTTCCCAGAAAAATGTCCTAACATCCCTGGAGGTTTTGATCTAAATCACTAGATCTATGGGTCCCAGTGGAATATTTGGTCAGTTTTTTAGCTCCTGTTAACACCCAATATATGTCTGGTCCACATAATTTTCTATTTTTTGTGCTATTCTTCATTGGCAATACCTTGACACCTATTCACAACCATCGCACATCTCAATGGTGTTGTTTGGATGTTTCTGTATGTTAAGATCTTTAGAGACAAGAGTGAACTGGAGTCAGCTAATGCCAGCTAGCAAGAGATAATAGTTGAATTTTCAGCGTGAGGAATTTGGTAAACACTACAAACCAGGTCTTGATTTTTTTTTATGTCTTGATTTTCAAGATTCAACAAAGTAATAAAGAAAAGATTATAATGTAAGTTAAAATTGAAAGGTTATTCTGCACAGGTTTTTGTTTTTGTTTTTGTTTTGAGAGCTGATTGTTAAAATATTTAATAGCACGTCTTTGCTTAGTTAGGAAGATGATAATTTTGCTGGTGAAGTCCAAATGGAAAAGTCATTATTCTCCTAGAAAATCAGGGAAAACCTTGTGGAGCATGCAGCAATCGAATTAATGAATAGAAGGAACTCATCAATCCAAAAAGGGGGAGAGTAGTTGGAATAGCTTAAATAGAGGTGAAAAGGAAAGGAGTTTTTGAAGGAAGTTGATTGGCTAGAGAATAAAATGCTTAGGGAAGAGATATATAAGGATAGAAAGGTAGGATGCTGCCAAATGTGGCCTCAAATGCTCACTACTCCCCCCCCCACAAAAAAATAATGAATCTTATTTGCTAGGCACAAAATCATTTAAGATTTTTATGCACTGACATAATCAAATCTATTGATGTGAGGAAATTAAGCCTTGCAGCAATATGCAGGTATCATTTTAGAGAGGACAGAGTGAAAGAAGATCAACTTGTTAGAAATCCTTTGCAATAGTTTAAGTGAATGGAAATTAGATGGAAGTGGAAAAAGAGAAATGGGTAGTTCAGAGAGATATAGTAGAGGTAGAATTCAGCTAATTTCTTACATCTATGAAGAGCTTGTCCATGTGCTAGGCTAGCTGTTAGAAATATGAACACAGGGGGCAGAGCCAAGATGGCAGCGTAGCAGCAGCAACATATCGCAGCTCTCACATAGCCACCCCAAAATACCCATAAAATAGGACTCTAAACCAATCCTGGAACTCCAAAACGCACACAAAGATACTTCCCACTAAAGTCAGCTCGGCTACGAGGAACCATATCAGCACTGCAAACCGAAACCAGCCTGGCCTGAAGCCG
>CM053583.1:107846646-107869249 GCA_028627135.1 Pseudochirops cupreus
TCTTACTCCTGTTCCATGCTTTGATCCTTTTTGTCCCCCAAAAAGGAATCTAAAGTTGGATTACTCTTCTTGCTTTCCTTCCTTTGTCTGCTCATTTTGCCTGTCAGTTACTTGACTTTTGGGCTCAGTAGCACTCTGCTTTCAGAGGGGAGAGCTCTGTCCCAAATCACTTGGGTTTTTGCAGATGCCAGAGCTATTAACAAGCCGCTGTCTCTGCAGTCCCCACCAGCTTTGGCTGACTTGTCATACACCTCAGGACCACCACCCAAGAATGCATCCCTGATCCAGGCAGTTCAAGGTAAGAGCACCTAGCCTCTGAATGATCACTTGTACCCCTGCAATCTACAGTCTGGGAGCTCTGAAGCAGCCATGTGGAGGCAGCTGCAGGGTCACCACTTCAGACTACTTCTAGCTCTGGAGGCAGTTGGCCGGAATCTCTCCCCCAAGTTTACCTGAGTTCCACTGACCTTTTCCCTTTGTCCTTGGCTCTTATGGGATGATAATTCTAGAAAATGCCACAGCTGCCAGTGATCTGCTCTCCTCAGAGCTCCAACTGCTTCTTCTCCTGGATGGTGTGGGGAGAAAACTTCATGGTGCTGGGCTCTGCTCCCAGTGTGCTGCAATGAACCCTTTCTGTCCACTCACTGGGCTACCTTCACTGGGAGCTTTGTTACTCTATCATTTTGTGGTTTCTGGATCTCTAAAATTTGTTTAGAGTCATATTTTATAGGCATTTGATGTCATTATGGGGGGAGCCACAGATTTCTCCTGCTTTTATACCGCCATCTTGACTCTGCCCTCCAAAGTTATCCCCCATTCTAATTTTTAAGGAATTAGTTTCTTTGATTAACTTTTGTGCCTCCTTTTCCATTTGTGTAATTTTCATTTTTAAGGAGTTCTTTCCTTTAATGAATTTTTGTTCCTCATTTTCCATTTGGCCAATTCTAGTTTTTAAGGAATTGCTTTCTTCAGTCAATTTTTGTCCATCCTTTTCCAAGTTGTTGAATCTTGTATTCCTCTCAATTGTTTTCCAATTTTACTCTGCCTCTCTTATTTGACTATTGAAATCCTCTTTTACCTCTTCTAAGAAATTTCTTGGGTTTGAGAATCATTCATACTCTCCTTTGAGATTTAAGTTGTAGGTATATTGATAATGTTGTGTTTTTCTGAGTTTGTGTTTTGAATTTCTATGTCAGTATGGTAACTTTCATCAGCATTTGTTTTTGCTTCTTGCTCATCTTGTTTTCATGTTTCAAGGCTTTTAAAGTAGATCTCTACTGCTGGGGCACAGAGAGCACTGTGCAACACTTCTTGTGTTCAGTTCTAGAGGCCTGGTCATTGGTTTTGTGTTCTGGGGCCTCAGGTGCTGGCAAGTGGAGTCTGTAGGAATCTGTCTGTTTATCTGGTGCTGTGCTGGGGTCCTAGTGGTGATGTCTGATGTTTACTAGGGCTAGGTCAGGGTTTTCTGTGTTTTCCCAGGCCTAAATTGAAGCATGTGGAGGTCTGACCCCTGGAGAATACCTGTTTGCTGTGCTGAAGCACATGGAGGTCTGGCAGCTAGTATCACCTGCCTGGTGATGCACTGAAGCATGTAGTGGTTCTCCAAGCTGAAACTTGCCAGGTACCCTGGCTATGCTAAGTCATGTGTGGGGTCTTGGTATTGGTGTTTGCCTGCTCTACCATACTGGGGCTCAGGATTTCCCACTAGTTCACTGAGGTATGGATTGCTGCTGACTTGCTGGGATGCTTCCTATCTTAAAACATGTTACCCCTTTACCAGAGTGATATAGACCTTTTTGATGATCCTTCAAATTTCCTGAGCTAAAAGAGTACTCCACCCACCTTTCCACTGACTCAGCTCTTCCAGTATTTGTTCTGAGGTACTTTTTTGTGGTTGTTCCGAGGGACTATAGAAGAGTGACAGAAATTTACTGCTTGCTCTGCCATCTTGGCTCCTGGAATTCTAACAATTCTTTGTTTTTGTTTTTGTTTTACTTTTTTTTTTGTAGGGGGGAAGGCAGGGCAATTGGGGTTAAGTGACTTGCCTAAGGTCACATGGCTAGTTATTGTGTTAAGTGTCTGAAGCTCGATTTGAACTCAGGTCCTCTTGACTCCAGGTCCAGTGCTCTATTCACTGCGCCACATAGCCATCCCTCTAGCAATTCTTTTTAAAGTGGCAAAACCACCTAAATTGACCACATGCCCATTAACTGAAGAATGGCTCAACAAATTGTGGTTTATGACAGCAATGACATGCTATTGAAATATTACTGTGGTTTCAGAGACATGAAAAGACATGCAAACTGATGTAGAGTGAATTGAGTAGAACCAGTAGAACAATTCATATAATAATATCAATATTGTAAAAATGAACAATTCTGAAAGACTTAACAACTAAATAATCATGATTACAATGACCTGAACAAAAAGAATGCTGCCTACCATGCCAGAGAAATAGATTCAGAGTAAGAAACATTTTTTTTCAATTTTGACTTATGTGGAAAAATGTTTTGCCTGACTGCTTATATGATACAACAATTCTGTATTTATTTCTTTTTCCTCTTCATAATGGGGAGTGGAAAGTAACTGGAAGGGCAGAAATGAATGTTTGATCATTTAAAAGAAAATAAAAGCAGCAATAGAGTGAAAAATATCCAAATTAGTAGTTTGGGACTATAATGTGAAAGTCTGTTACTGTGTGCAGATCTTATCACTCCAATAATGTTTTTTAAGTTGTTTGTGATATAATATACAAAGATCCCCTCCAAAGAGTCATCATGGTCCAGAGGGAGTTTTGTGCTCCCAAATGCTGTGCCATAAGAATTACAAATTTTCACAAGTTCCTCTAATTCGGAAAGGCTTAGTATATGGTTCTGACAGTAAATTATGTCTGCTATCTGAGGACCAGACTAGCTAAGTACACAGAGGCTCAACAGCAATAAGACTGGCAGGAAGCAATGCATTCATTGGAAATAGCATCCCACAAAACAGATAAATATGCAAAATGACCCTCATCCACCTGCTACCCTTTCTACTTTTGCAGTGATCGTGGAAAATTGGCAAAAAAATAACTGTTCCAATTTAATAATAAAATGTTCACAAAGGCATGAGTCACACCATTTTTAGATCAATTCTAAGTACAAACTTAATGGTTGGCCATGAAATGCAAAATCTTTGTTCAATTACCAGTGAGCTGATATGCTACTATGGAACAAAAGCACATGCAAATGGATATTTTCACTGTACATAAAACCAGAAGATATGAAGACATTGCAGCTAAATGAAACGATAACTGTTCAGCTCTCTTTGGAGTAGCATACAAATTAGCTTCCTGACCTGGTATCATCACATTCACAATGATACCCAAAAAATAATATGGGAAAGTCATTTTATGTTGTAATCTTGGAATTAGTCACAACTTACATCAAAGTCAATATCTGTTGGTTAAAATGAAGAAATAGGAAAAAATTCTGGAAAAAATTTCATATTAAATAAAACCAGTATATACTTGGAGATTCAACAACTTCTACACAAATAGGTCTATAGACAAATATGGAAATTACGTTTGGAAAATTTAGCTGCAGATAAAGGAAAAATGGATTATTCAGAAAAACGCAATGTCTACATATCATACATGATTTTGTCATGAAGAAAGTAAGAAAACTCTTAAAATGGTCATCAAAGAACATTTCACAGCACCACTACCACCTCCAAAAAAGAGAAAAGAAGGAAAGAAAAATGAATTGGCTGTATTTTGAACTTTTTTTTTTCAATTAATATACACGTATTTTCTGTTTCTTCCATCTCCTCTCTGTCTTTGCGGTAGAGTAGAGGGGAAGCGTAGTATCAAATATGTGCAATAAAGTAAAACACAATCCCTTTTTGGCAATGTCAAAATGCATGCCTTGTTCTATAGGTTGAGTCTATCACTTTTCCATCAGGAAATAGGAAACATTTTTCATCATTGGAACCCTGGAATCATGGACAGTCATTGCATCAATCAGAGTTGTTACAGTTTCCAAATATTTTATTTTTATTATGTTGTTATTAATCTATAAATTGTGGTGGTTCTGCTCAGTTTTTTTCTTTTCCAATACTAGTATATATGTTTCCTTAAGTTTCTCTGAAATTGGAGTTTTTGTTATTATGATCAGGAAAAAAGAAATCCAGCACATTCAAAGACCATATTTTTTCAGCTATTGCCTATGTAATGAACACTCAGTTAGTTACCAATTATTTGCCACAACAATTGCAACAACAAACACTCAGTTAGTTACCAATTATTTGCCACAACAATTGCAACAACAAACAATTGCAACATTTTCCAAACAACAATACGTTTATACTCTATATTTTATGTACATGAAAATTGTTCCCCTTTTGCTTTGATGGATAGAGATCTAGTGAAGATTTGTTGGGTCAAAGGCATGAATAGTTTAGTAACACTTTAGAAATAGTGATAGAACTACTTTCCATAATACCTCTACCAATAATTGATAGTATTTGAATGGACATGAAATAAAGGGGTAATAAGCTGAGGGTCATTTTAACAGCAGGTGTCTGTTTATAATCACATTATCAACTATTTATACCAGTGATTTCCAATCTGTTGACAAATACCCAATGATATCATTTAGTTGTTGAAAGGAGGTGGTTAGCTCAGATGTTTTACCTCATGTATGTTGACCTTTTTATATTAAAAAAAATATGCAGCATGTTTCATTATAGTATATAGGCTACTATAGCTTATGTGGGCTGAATAAATATCTTGTGTACTATTATTTTCCTTTATTGTTATTTTTGGGTATTTAATATTTTATTTTTCTTTATTACATGTAAAACAATCAATGTGCTTTTAAAAAAATTATAAGTTACAAATTCTCTCCCTCCTTTACCTTCCCCCTCTTTGAGAAGTCAAACAGTTTAATATAGGTTATGCAGGTGCAGTCAAGCAAAACATAGTTCTGTATTAGTCATGTTGTAAAAGAAAAAACAAACTAAAGAACAAAAGAGAAAAAAGAAAGTGTGCTTCAATCTGCATTTGAATGGACATTAATGGACGTTATCAGTTCTTTCTCTGGATGTTGATAACATTTCCCATCACAAATCCTTCAGAATTTTCTTGGTTCATTGTATTGTTGAGAATACCTTAGTCTTCCACAGTTGATCACCATACAATATTGCCATTATTGTGTGTAATTTCCTCCTGATTCTGCTTGTTTTACTTTGAACCAGTTCATGTAATTTTTTTCCAGGTTTTTCTTAGAGCATCCTGCTCAATAGTTCTTATAGAAAGATGGTTTTCAATTATAATCTTTTTACCACAACTTCTTTAACCATTCTCTAACTGATGGGCATCTCCTCAATTTCTAATTCTTTGTCACCACAAAAAGAATTGCTAAAACATTTTCACTTTCACTTTTTTTCAAAGATCTTTTTTGGGGAATAGATCTAGTAGTGATATTTTTGGTGATAGGGTGTATATTGTTTTATAATCCTTTGAACATAGATCAGATGGCTCTCCAGGATAGTTGACTAAGTTCATAACTCCACAAACAATGCTTTACTATCTCAGTTTTCCCACACCCCTTGCAATATTTGTAATTTTCCTTTTCTGTCATATTAGCCAATCCAGTAGGTGTGGGGTGGTACTGCAGAATTGTTTTAATTTGCATTTCTCTGATCAGTGGTGATTTGGAGTATTTTTTCATATGACTATCGATAAATTTATTTCATCTGAAAACTACTTGACTCTATCCCTTGACAACTTATCAATTGGAGAATGACTTCTGTCCTTATGAATTTGTTTCAGATCTCCATATATTGAGAAATGTCTCTGCCACTTTTGCGGCTGCCAGAGCTATTAGGAGGCCACCATCTCTGAAGCCCCCACCACCTTTGGCTCACTGAAAACACACTTCAGGACCACCACCTAAGACCGTAATTCTGATCCAGAGAGCTCAAGACAAGAGCACATAGCCTCTCAATGATCGCTTGGCCCCCCTGCAATCTGCAGGGTGCAATCTTTGAATCAGCCATGTGGAGGTGGCTGCAGGGCTGCCACTTCAGCTGCTTCTAGCACTCAGGCAGTTGGCCGGACCCTCTCCACCAAATTGAACCTAGTTCCACTAACCTTTCCCTTGGTCCTTGGTTTTTATGAGTTGATAATTCTGGAAACCACCACAGCTGGCAGTGATCTGCTCTCCTAAAAGCTCCAGCCATGGTTTGTTCTTGGCTGCCCTTGGGCTACAGCAGTGGGGTTCATGCAGTGCTGGTCTGGGCTCCCAGCATGCTGTAATGAAGCCCTTTCTGTCTGCCTGGTGGGCTACCTTCAGTGGGAACTTTGTTTCTCCATCCTTTTGTGTGTTCTGGAGCTCTAAGATTTGTTTAGAGTCATATTTCACAGGTTTTTGAGATGTTGATGGGAGGAGCTGTGGAGTTTTGCTGCTTTTACATTGCCATATTGACTCCACCCCCCCCCCCCCAGCACCTCTTCTTGAAATTTTTTAGTGTATTAAACTAGAAAACAAGTGGGTACCTATCAATTGAGGGATGACTAAGCCAATTATGGTATACAAATATAATGAAATACTATTCTGTTGTTGTTGTTTTTTCAGAAGTGGTTTCAGGAAAAATGAGGAGACTTGTATTTAGTGATGTAAAATTAAGTGAGCACAGCCTTGAGAACAATTTGTGTAATAACAATTTTGTAAGAACAAATACCTTTAAAATCTATAATAACTCTGATTATTGCAATGACCAAAAATGATTCCACAGAACTGATGGTGAATTGTGTTACATCCTGACAGATTGGTAATGGACAAATTATGAGATGTTCTCATAGCCAATGTGAAAATTTGTTTTTCTTGGGCATGTCCATATGTTAAAAGGATTTTTTTTCTCTTTTTCTTTTCAATGAAATATTATAATAGAGAGAAAGAAATGTATAAGTTATTCATTGACTATATATGAAAGGAAGCTGAAAATAAATTATATCCTCATCAGGGAATAGTTGAACAAATTATTCCTTGGAAACATAATGGAATGTTACTATGACATAAGATATAATCAAATTAACTATTGTAATGCCAGTGTGATATTTACAGTGCCCATGATTATGATAAAGACCATGACTATTAATATTGCATGATGTTGGATTGCAAAATATAACAAACTCTCCATATAGAGGATGGAACTGAAGCATTTATTTAGACAACAGAAAACCAAATCCCAAAACCAGTAAGCTGATTTCATCATAGTAGTAATGAAGCTAACAAGCCATAACAACTGAGAGAGCCATACCATCCTTTAGACTTCCCACAAACCAATATAAAATCAATATTTACTTAGGAACCTCTCTATCTCCTTGCCTGAGTTCCTCTCTCTCCCACCATCTCTCTAGTTCTGATTCCCAGTTTTCTGTGACTCTTCTCTACCCTTCGGCAAACTCCTCCCACCACAGGCTCCATGTGGCTACATTCAGCCTATTAGGGCGGAGAGTTTATCTTCAAATCAGGGAAGCTTCCTGTGGGCTCTGTTCCACCCTTCAGCAAACTCCTCCCATCATTGTTTCCATTGTGATTACATGCAATCTATTGGGGGCAGAGTTTACTTTCAAAGCAGGGAGGGTTTTCAAATTCCCCCTTAGACCTATTAAGGAGCAGGGAAGATCTTCAAAATCCCATTACCATTACAGCTATTTACAGAAATATCAGAAGACTTCTATGAATTGATAGAGAATACAAACTAAACCAAAGTTGGCCAACAGTCAACAGCATTTATTCTCTGCCAAGTATCATTCTAAGTACTGGGATACACTAACCCTAAACTTTTTTTTTTTTAGTGTGTGTGTGTGTGTGTATCTGTGTCTTTGTGTGTATGTGTGTGTGTGTGTGTGTGTGTGTGTGTGAGAGAGAGAGAGAGAGAGAGAGAGAGAGAGAGAGAGACAATAGAACAAAACATGAGTGCTGATTATTAGTGTTATACTATTACGAAAAGGGTACTTTTTATAACAAGGAAAAATGAAATATTTATAGAAAAAAATGTGTGCAAACTTTAACCTTAAGTTAAAACAATAAGAGTATGATCAACTGCAGTTTACTTAGTAAACAGAATTATGGCAAAGACTACAACAAAGTTGAAATATTAATTTATTTTTTCTATTTTTCAGAATAATTTTTTACTTTAAAAATAAAATGAACACTTTCCCAACCTGATTTGTATACAGAATGCCATTTTTGTGTCAATTTCCTCTTAGTATGTGTTCCTTTTTATTCAGCTTTATTCCAGCAGAGGAAATTTCTCAAAATAAAGATATTTGTGTAATCCTAAAAAACAAATATAAGAGACCTGGGAAAAAATAAACAAACAAACAACAAATGGATGATAAACTCCTTAAGAACTTTTTTTTGCCCAAATTCTTCAGTGTTCTGCTCTACAATTGAGTGCTCTCAACATAGTGGTATTTTAACTACATAATGATCACAATTTTTGTTCAATGGGAACATTTAAGGTTGCTTATTAAGTCAAATGAGGAAGCTCTTGTTTACCCATACATAAAAGGAAAGTACCCTGTTGCAACCCTTTCAATTAAAGGGAAAGAGGATCAAGCTTTTGCTTAATGGCTTAAAATGAAAGTAGGTTGCTAAGCAGAATCAAAGTAAATCTGGAGAACTTCTGTATTTTTTAATAGTTAGGTTGGAATAATAGTTTCTCTTTTTTATAGATGATCATTTTCACTTTGTACTTTACTAATATTTTTCAATATTTCTATTTCCAATCAATTGAAAAAGTAATTGCATTTTTTTGTCAATAATTAATAGATTTTGTACTCAATGTAGCACTAGAAGGAGCTAGGGAATGTATTTTGACTAGAATTGTCCAGTGAAGGCTTTCCATATTTCATTTGTCTTTTAAAATAATGCAATCTAGAGCTTTCTAAATTTCATTAGGCTCAGTTGAGGCAATCTACTACTTGCAAAAGGCACATCCTCTCTTTCTACCCAACACCCCTATTTTTTTCTCAAAATTTACATCCATCTGCTTATAACCCCTGTTTATTTACTAGAAGATGTAGTATTTCTTCTACATGACATCACAGATTGAAAATCAATTAGATATGCTTGAGCAAGAATAAACCCCTTCCCTAAAAAAAGAAGAAAAAATGGCAGCAACCTTTTAGCACTGTCAAACTGCCCAGGTATGAAGTTGAGGAAGGAGCCAGACCCAGATACATCAACTTAGGAAGTGGAGATAGAGAGGAAAAGTCTGGGATTGTCAGATCTTGGCACTAACTCTTCAAAAGACCATTGCTGCACCCATCCATAAACAAACCTGGGAAATGGTAAGAAAGACAGGAAGCCAGGGAGTTCACCTAGGTCCTTTCATTAATCAGTTGAAACACTAGATTAAAGCAAACCGATATAATTCCTTTCTTTTTGTCTCTAGCACTTAGCATAGTAGTTGGCATACAGTAGACATTTAATAAATGTTTACTGATTGATCAATAATCCAAATTCCCTAACCAGCTCACTTTAAAGTGAAATGATGCTCTATAACCCTTGAAAGTCTAATTCCAATATTGAATAATCCACTTGGTGAGAATTCATTGGAAATGATACAGTAGGGAGCGGTAGAAAGAACAAAGTTCTAATTTGTCATCATGCGAGAGTTGAACTCAAATTTCAATTCTGACATTTATCAGTTGCCTACCATCATGGACTTGTTGTTAAAATTAAATAATATAATGTATCCAAAGTCTTTTGGAAATCATAATGTTCTATGTAAAAGCTATTATTAAAAATTAGCACAATTGATAAGAAAATTAGAGAGGTTTTAAATAATCAATATTTTTCAACCCAGAAAAGGGAAATCAGGGGAGACACTCTTAAATTTTTACCTACATTGTGGCACTGACAGATGTTTTATATTCACACAGTGTTAGAATATTTGGTAATGCATTTATTCAAATATCTATTTTTTTTTTGGAATGGCAATTTGGGTTAAGTGACTTGGCTAAGGTCACATGGCTAGTAAGTGTTAAACATCTGAGGTCAAATTTGAACTCAGGTCCTCCTGACTCCAGGGCTGGTGCTCTATTCACTACACCACCTAGCCACCCCTTATTCAAATATCTAGTACAATTGCTAGCAACTTACCTCGTGTTACTGAACAGGAAAGATGGAAATGCAAACTCAACAATAACCCTATATATTACAGGGTTAAGTGCTTTAATATTCTCAAAAAGTACACAACTTTGTACATTTCATTCCCACCTCTTTCTGGGTGGTTGCCTAATTTGTTAATTGTTGTTGTTGTTTGTCCTTCCATTCTCAAAAAAAAAAAAACATTCATTACAAGGGTGATGTCTTGACTTGTGAGTCAATTGTGTTTAAGTAAGGCAGAGCTGTTCAAAGTCATCAGCCTAGCTCTCTCTTCCAGGGTCATCTGACTCCTTTTTCAAGTCACCCCAGACAACTTGGCCACTCCTACATCCTTCCCACAGTCTTTCTGTATATAAAGTCCATCTTGCTCCCCATTAAATTGCTCACATTCTTTAAGAGTCTGGCCAGTGGCTCAGATTCAGACTGACCTGCATGTCAATACAAGTGTTACAAAATGGTGAATTTTTAGAATCTCACCCACCATGATCTGTGTTCTAATAAACCTTTTGTTTGACTGAAAGAAGGTTTGGATCAAATTTATTTCAGGCAAGATTTGAGCCATTATTTTAGGGTCCCAGCACCTTAGACCTCAACAATACAAGCAGCTAAAGTAATGCACATAGGGTACTACATGTCATTCTACAGAGTTGATCTTTATAGAAAGTCTCAGAAATGATCAAATTGCATCTTAGCTTCTCTTCCTAATGGAATGGACAGATTCAGAAGTGAGTATATCCAGAAGCTCTTAAAAACTGGAATGTTTTGTTTTTGTTTTTTAATATCCAATTGCTGTCAGAATTTAAGAATACTACTTGCCTAACTAAATCGTTACTGTCGAGCAGAGAGAGTTGACTTAGTAGTAGTCCCCAGCAAAGAAAACCTACTGTCGCCCTTCTTGGGCATTTCTCTGACCTTGCACACTATCGCTCCCATTTCCTGTGGCCAGAAACGGTCATATTCCACCATGTCCTCCACGTCTACTGTTAGGGGCAGGACTAACATGAGCACTCTCTTAGTTGAGGTTCAATTTTGTGTCAAAATGAGGAACATGAAAGTTATTGAATGTGTAATAAAAGAGATTTACTTAACCTTTTTTTTTTTTTGCTTTTTTGGGAGAGTAAGGTAGGGCAATTGGGGTTAAGTGACTTGCCCAAGTCACATGGCTAGTTTTTTGTGTTAAGTGTCTGAGGTCACATTTGAACTCAGGTTCTCCAGACTCCGGGGCTGGTGCTCTATTCACTGTGCCACCTAGCCACCCCAGGTTTACTTAACCTTAATGAAGATTTGTAAGAAATAGTCAGTGGTATTTAGTTTCTAAAAACTTGGTCCCTCTTCTTCATATGGAAATGCAACAGGTCAGCCAAGCAGCATTCTCTGACTCCATGTGGGTGGGAATCTTTTATGCCCTTAGGTGGCCTGAAAGTTATCTACAGAAAAGCAGAAGCATGAAAGAGAAGTAGAAGTCAGTAAGGTCACAGGAACAATTTATCACCATTTAGGAAAAACTAATTCCTGTTGGAGAAAGGGCAAGGGCAACCCTGGTAGATATCGATCCCATCACATCTAATGACATCCTCTGTGTCACTTCTACCTGACTTCTACCTGACTTCAAAATCTCCTCACTTCTACTTAAGCCCTGCCTTCATTGCATAGCAATTTTTTTTTATATTGACCAACCTTTCCTTTCTCTATCTCCATAGTCAAATATGAGTTTGAAGATAGAATGACAAAATTATAAAGACTACACCATAAAGTATTTACATTAGTCAAAAGGAAGAATTTTCTGATTCTAAAGATCACAAAGAAGTTTAATTCATGCCATTAGAATATTATTTTCTAAAACAGCAATCTGAATAACTTTCTCTTTGTGTTCTTCTTAGGATTCAGTCACAGAATCCACACTATAACTAATGGCACAAAGTATTCTTTTCATTAATTGAATTTATATGATATGCTTAGGAAAAAAATAGAATACTCTTTTGTTAAGGTTATATCAATGATTATCAAATGTTTCAATTCAGTAAACCTCTTCAACAGTACAAAATAGAGATGAAAAACCCCACCATTTTGCCACTTTCCCCCAAAGCAACACAATTTTGATGATGTAGCAATATGAAATCATATCTGATTTTTGTTACCTCCATGATGTAATTTAAAAAGATAGCCTTTAGGGGGCAGAGCCAAGATGGCAGAGTACAGGGAGGAATTTGGTGTGAGCTCCCACTCCAACCACCTCCAATACTTGTAAAATATGACTCTAAACAGATTTAAGAGCTAACCCACAGTGACAGAGGTAAACAAATCTCCTGCTAAAGGCAGCCTGGCAGGCCAACATGAAGGGTCTATCGCACTGAGCTGGGAGCAGAGCACAGTCCCACATGAGCCATGTGATCTGAGATCCAGGGTGGCCTGTCC
The DNA here is from genome assembly GCA_028627135.1 of Pseudochirops cupreus. Classification (NCBI taxonomy): domain Eukaryota; kingdom Metazoa; phylum Chordata; class Mammalia; order Diprotodontia; family Pseudocheiridae; genus Pseudochirops; species Pseudochirops cupreus. Next base: position 107,859,225 of record CM053583.1, read on the forward strand.
AGTGGAACAGACTGGCCAGAGAAGACTTCAGGTGAGTGAATCACCAGCAGCTGTGGCAGTTTCCAGACTTCTCAACCCTTAAATGCCAAAGAGAAAGTAAAAAGTCAATGGGGAACTCTATTGAAACTGGGTGATGTAAGAGTGTGGTCTGGCCATTGCCCCTGAGGCAAAAGGTAGCAGAGTCATGGCTGCCTCAGTAGCTCCTGGGCTGCAGATTATAGGAGGACAAAGTGACCATTCAAAGGGTAATCAATCTTGCTTTGACAGGCTTGGATCTGGATCACAGTCTTTGGTGGTGGCCCTGGGATGTGTGGCCAGTGTGCAAGAGATAGAGGTTTATGTAGAGAGGGCACCCTCCTCATAGCTGTTACATTTGCAAAAAAATCAGTGATTTGGGACATAGCTTTCTTCACTCTGGAAGCAGAGTTCTAACATGTCAAAGAGCTCAGAAGTCAAGTAATTGGCAGCCTATATGGGCAAGCAGAGGAAGCACAAACTGACCATACAATCCTTTTGTGGGGACAAAAAAGATCAAGGCATGGAGCAGAAGGAAGATATCAAATTCAGAACCCCTGCATCAAAAGCTGCCAATAAAAATATGAACTGGTTACAGGCCATGGAGGAGCTCAAGAAGGATTTTGAAAATCAAGTAAGAGAAGTGGAGGAAAAATTGGGAACAGAAATGAGAATGATGCAAGAAAATCAAGAAAAGCTAGTCAGCAGCTTGCTGAAGGAGACCCCAAAAATACTGAAGAAAATAACTCCTTAAAAAATAGACTAATGCAAATGGAAAAAGAGGCCTGAAAATCCAATGAAGAGAAAAAAACATTAAAAAGCCAAAATTGCCAGAAGGAAAAGGAATTTCAAAAACTCACTTTCAAAATTGGATTGTGGCAATAGGAAGCCAATGACTTTATAGGAAATCAAGATACTATAAAACACATCCAAACAATTGAAAAAAAAATTGAAGGTAATGTGAAATATCTCATTGGAAAAACCACTGACTTGGAAAATAGATCCAGGAGAGATAATTTTAAAATTATTGGACTATCTGAAAGCCATGATTAAAAAAGATCCTAGAAATCATGCTTCAAGAAATTGTCCAGGAAAATTGCCCTGATATTCTGTAACCAGAGGGCAAAATGGAAATTGAAAGAATTCACTGATCACCTCTTGCAAAAGATCCCAAAAAGAAAATTCCTACGAATATCATAGCTAAATTCCAGATTTCCCAGGTGAAGGAGAAAATTTTACAAGCTGCCAGAAACAATTTGAGCATTGTGGAAACAGAATCAGGATAACATAAGATCTAGCAGCTTCAAAAGTAAATGATATGGGATTGGGATATGATATTCCAGTGGTCAAAGGGGTTGGAGTAAAACCAATAAACACCTACCCAGCAAAACTAAGTATAATGCTTCAGGGGAAAATATGGTAATTCAATGAAATAGAGGACTTTCTTTTTTTTATTTCTTTATTTTTTATTTATTTTTAGTTTTTAACATTCATTTTCACAAGATTTTGAGTTACAATTTTTTCTTTTCTTGTCTTTCCCCTACCCACCACACCCCAAAAGCAAGCCTACTGAATATCTCTTTCCACAATCTGTCCTCTCTTATATCCTCCCAGTTTGACTCCCTAACTTTCTAGTAGGGCAAGATGAGTTTCTATACCCCAGTACCTGTATATCATATTTCCCAGTTGCATGTAAACTATTTGTAAACATTTGTTTTGAAAACTTAGAGTTCCAGAATTTTTGCCCTTCTTCCCTCCTTGCCCACCCCCCAAAGGGAAGATAAGCAATTCAATATAGACTGTACATTTGTAGTTACCCATATCATTTCCATAGTAGTTATATTGTGAAAGACTAACTACATTTCCCTCCATCCTATCCCACCCTCCTGTTATAATTTCTCCTTTGACCCTATCCCTTTACAAAAATGTTTGCTTCTAACTACCCTCTCCCCCAATCTACCCTCCCTTCTATCCTCCCCCCTCTTATTCCCTATCCTGCATGATTTCCTTTAGGCTAAGATACCCAATTGACTGTGTATGTTATTCCCTCTTTAGGCCAAATTCAATGAAAATCAGGTTGTCCCATTCTCTTTCCCCTTCCTGATCTTCCCCTCCATTGTAAAAGTTTTCTCTTCCCTCTTTTATTATGAGATAATTTACCCTAACCTATCGCTCCCTTTCTTCTCATAATAAATTCCTCTCTCACCATTTAATTTTGTTTTTAGATATCATCCTTTCATGTTCAACTCCTCCTGTGCCCTCTTTCTATGTGTACATGAATATATAAATGCCCACACTCACATATATATTTATATACATATACATCCTCCTATACATACACATGTATGTATGTATACATATGTGTGTATACATGTATATATTCCCTTCATCTATCATTATATGGAGAAAAGTCTTATTTGTTACAATTATCATTTTTTCATGTAGAAATGTAAATAGTTCAACTTTAATAAGTTCCTTATGATTTCTTTTTCCTATTTACCTTCTCATGCTTCTCTTGCTTATTGTATTTGAAAGTCGAATTTTCTGTTCAGCTCAGGTTTTCTCATCAAGAATGCTTGAAAGTCCTCTATTTCATTGAATGACCATATTTTTCCCTGTAGCATTATACTCAGTTTTGCTGGGTATGTGATTCTTGGATTTAGTCTTACCTCCTTAGATCTCCAGAATATCATATTCCAAGGCTTTTGATCCTTTAATGAAGAAGATGTTAGGTCTTGTATTTGCCAAATTGTGTTTCCACAATACTCAAATTGTTTCTTCTTGACTGCTTGTAGTATTTTCTCCTTCACTTGGGAACTCTGAAATTTGGTTATACTATTTCTAGGAGTTTTCTTTTGGGGATCTTTTTCAAGAGGTGATCAGTGAATTCTTTCAATTTCTATTTTTCCCTCTGGTTCTAGAATATATCAGTGGCATTTTGCTTGATAATTTCTTGAAAGATGGTGTCTGGACTCTTTTTTTTTATCATGGCTTTCAGGTAGTACAATAATATTTAAATGATCTCTCCTGGATCTATTTTCCAGGTCAGTGGTGTTTTCCAATAAGTTATTTCACATCGTCTTCAATTTTTTTCATTTATTTGGATGTTTTATAATATCTTGATTTTCTATAAAGTCATTACCTTCCAATTGCTGCAAACTAATTTTGAAGGAGTTATAATTTGAAATTTCTTTTCCATCTGGCAAATTTGGTTTTTTAAAGCATTCTTCTCCTTATTGGATTTTTGGACTTCTTTTACCATTTGAATTAGTCTAATTTTTAAGGTGTTGCTTTCTTCTGTGTATTTTTGAGTCTTCTTTATCAGGCTGTTGACTAGCTTTTCTTGATTTTCTTGCATCATTCTCATTTCTCTTCCCAATTTTTCCTCCACTTCTCTTACTTGATTTTGAAAATCCTTCTTGAGTTTCTCCATAGCCTGTAACAAGTTCAATTTTTTTTTTCTTGGAGGTATTTGATGCAGGAGTTCTGACTTTGATGTCTTCCTCCTTCTCCACGCCTTGATCTTTTTTGTCCCCACAAAAGGATTGTATGATCTGTTTCTGCTTTCTCTGCTTGCTCACATTGGAAGCCAATTACTTGATTTTTGACGTTTTTGCCATGGCAGAACTCTGCTTCCAGAATTGAGAGAAATGTGTCCCAAATTTCTGGGGTTCTTGCAGCTGCTGAAGATATTGGATGGGTGCCCTCTCTACAGCTCCCACACGCTTTGCCTCACTGATCACACACCCCAGGACCACCACCCAAGACCATGATCCAGATCCAATCAGGTAAAAGCAAGAGTTTTTACCCTCTGAATGTTCACTTGGTCCCCCTACAATCAGCAGGCCAGGAGCTCCCAAAGCAGCCATATGGCAGCAGCTGCAGCCACTGCATCTCTGATGCTTCTTGTTTGAGGGGTAGCAGCCAGACTGCCCTCCCCCTGTTCCAACAAAGTTCCACACTGACCTTTTATTTTATCTTTGGCATTTGTGGATTGAGAAGTCTAGGAACTGCCACAGCTACTGGTGATTTACTCTGCTGAAGTCTGCTCCAGCCACCACTGGAGCTAAAACCTTGGCTCAGGTGGGACTGTGCTCGACTTCCAGCATGCTGCAATGCACCCTTCCTGTTGGCCTGCTGGGCTTCTCTCAGCAGGAAATTTACTTGTCTCTGTCACTTTGTGGGTTCTATAGCTCTACCTTTGTTTAGAGTCATTTTTTACATGTATTGGAGGAGGTGGAAGCCTGACCTGAGCACAAGTCTTGTTTCTACTCCACCATCTTGGCTCCACCTCAAAATGGAGGACTCTCAAGTATTCTTGATGAAAAAAAACAGAGCTGAACAGAAAATTTGACTTTCAAATACAAGAAGCAAGAGAAACATGAGAAGGTAAACAGGAAGAAGAAATCATAAGGAACTTATTAAATTTGAGCTATTTACATTCCTACATGGAAAAATAATAACTGTCTTTTCTCAGTATGATGATAGTATGAAGGGAATATACATGTGTGTGTGTGTGTGTGTGTGTGTGTATGCATAGAAGGGTGTATGTGTGTATAAATACATACGTATTTATGAGGGCACAGGAAGAGTTGAATATGAAGGGATGATATCTAAAAAATAAAATTAAGAGGTGAGAGAGGAATATAATGGGAGAAGAATAAAGGAGGAGATAGAATATGGCAAATTATCTCCTATAAAAGAGGAAAGAGAAAACTGTTACAATGGAAGGGAAGAGCAGGAAGGTGAAAGGGAATGGGTCAACCTTACTCTCATTGAATTTGGCTTAAGGAGGGAACAACATACACATTCGTTTTGGCATCTTACCCCACAGGAAATCAGGGGCAAAGGGGACAAAAGAGGGGATGATAGAAAGGAGGGAAGATTAGGGGAGAGTGTATTTAGAAGGGAAGTTAGAAGCACACATTTTGAAAAGGGACACGGTCAAAGTAGAAAATAAAAGAATGGAGGGAAATATAATTAGTCTTTCACAGTATCACTACTATGGAAATGGTTTGCATAACTACACATATACAACCTATATTGAATTGCTTATCTTCCTAGTAGGGATTAGCTGAGGAGGGGAGAAAGAAAAGAATCTGGAAATCAAAATTTTAAAAAGAAATGTTAAAAAATGCTTTTTACATGCATCTGGGAATAAGATATACTGGCACTGGGGTATAGAAATCCATCTTGCCCTACTAAAATGTTAAAGCAGGGATGAGGGAGGATATAAGAGAAAGCAGATTGGGGGAAGGAGTATCCAGTATGCTTTCTATCTCGGGCTGGGGGATAGAGGAAAGACATGGAGAAAATTTGTAACTCAAAATCTTGTGGAAATGGATATTGAAAACTAAAAATTTTTTTTCAAAAGATGGCATTTACACAAATACCTAAGACAATCATTCACCACTGAAAAAAGTGGGATAAAATTTATTATTTGAAGCATTTCCATCAGATATGTCCTTTGAAAGATACATGAACAAGGTGACTGATTTGTAATAGTAGGTCATTATTTAATATCATTGAGGAAAGCTTTATCAAAAGTGCCTATTGTGTATAGAGACAAAAATGTAACTGGCTACTGGACACTAATAATATTAACATAAAGTTCTCATCTGATCCAATACTATTTGTTATTTAGAAGATTGTGCTGTGAAATAGAAATAATATTAGATTTGTAATTCAAAACTATGAAAAAAACAATGAATGTTAAAAAATTATTTCTTATATTTACTTGCAGGAAAGTAAGATATTATTTAAAAAAAAGAAAACAAATAGCTTGAGAGTCAGAGAAGCTCAATTCATATCTTGGTTCCATCACTACATTTATGAATGAGGGCAAGTTACATTTCTTCCCTGCCCTCAACTGACTTACATTCTGTTTGAAAAGAAAAACATGTACACAGTACACACAAAAACACACAGATACACACACATACATGTATGTGTGTATACATACTCACATATAATACATATACTAAATAAATACAAGGCACTAGAATAAGTTGATAGAACACTACTAGCAGGGAGGGAATAAGGAAAAATGTCCAGAGCAAATATCTTTGGACTGAATTTGAAAGGGAAACTTGAAAGGGATTCCAAAAGAGAGAGGGGAGAAGGAAGTGCCTTCCAGGTATTGAAGACAATTTGTACAAGGACATAGAGTTGGGAAATGGACTGTTATGTGTAAGAAAGAATAAGAATTAGCTCACCTCTTTTTTTCAGTTATACAGCTGCCTAATAAAATTCTGTACGTCATTTTGCTGTGCAGTTCTTCACTGGTGATACGTTACAGCCTACTCATGCCCAATAATCATTTCTCTATTGTCCTTTGAGGGACTCTCAACTTCACATCTTTAGACATGGTATTATTCTGTGATTTGCAGCAGTGCAACACAACAGAACATTAATGTTTAAAAAGTCAGACCTTTTGTTCAGGGAGAAATTTTAGTTTATTAGAAAAATCTATGAAATTTTCCAGATGAAATAATCCAGTCCAGACTTTTCCTTTGCTCAGTTCTGACCTCAGTTCATTATTTGCAACTAATAAAACAAAGATACTACAGTTAAATATATTTTGACATAGATTCTTGGATATTAAATTTCAAAGTGATCATTTATAATGGCAGTTTTATTTCAATTTTAATAATTTTCTCATAATCCTAGGGATTGATATTTTCAATATTATTAGCTTAATGAGAGGTCACATGGCATAGTGGGTAATCAGGCTTAGTAGCAGAAAGACCCATGTTGAAATAATATCTCTGACACATACAAATTCTGTGAGCTCCTTAAGGGTAGGGACTGTCTTTTATCTTTCTCAATATCCCTGGCATTTCACATAGTACCGCATACACCAAGTGCTTGATAAATGTTTTTTGGCTGACTAATTGACAACCTCTTGGTGCAACAGTCAACTCTTAAGAGAGTTCATAGTTAATTCTCTAAGTCATCTCTCATAAGTTATAGAGAATATATCAACTTTCATAAGTAGAGGGAGTTTACTTATTCAGGAATTCCCTATAACAATGACATCACAGGTCCAGTCCTATTCCTAGTAAACTGTTTGATGTGTATGTTACTCCAGGACTGTTTGTAATGACATAATCAGCTAGACTTGATATCCTTAGGAAAAATTTTTAAAAAGACACTGTAGAAGTGTAACATAGAAGTAGTTTTTTGTTGTTTATTTGTGTGTGAATGTGTATGTGGCAAAAAGTAGTGAATTTGATAGACTCTGAAAACAATTCTGCAATATTACATTTGATTATGACACAGGGATATTCTTGTTTCTTTAATAATTATGTACTAAAAAGTAATGCATATACACGTCATATTGATCATAATCATTACTATTCCTAATTCACTTACAAGTTGGCTTTTTTTCATATTCTTTTCAGTGTTTTTCAGGCCAGACAAAATTGAAATCAATAGGGAAATTTTCTTTTCTGCTTGGGTATAATCAAGATTTTTCTCCATTAAATAATATTGACCCCCATTCCACTGGCCATATCTTCCTGCTGTATTCTTCTGCCCTCCTACTCATTTCAAAGTATGTTCATGTCAGAAGAAAGAAATTATGAGACCTCTGGTCCACAGAGAGTATAATTCATTTCTATAAATATGATTTTAGAAATTTGTAGTGAGGTTTGTTCTATTTACCATGAATGGTCCTATGTTTTATTCTTAGAGTCAAACTAAAGTCTAAACCTTATTCTATAAAATCTGTTTGTTGTTCATTTACAATAGTATTCATGACTTTCACTTTCTGTCTTTTCCAAATGAGCATGGCATCTTTACAATTATGGATAAAATTTTTAACAAGCAATCAGTCAATCAAAAGTGCCACCTCTTTTATTCAAAGGCTGGATTTCTAGAGACCCCCATACTTCAGGGCATAGCCTTGAACAGAAAATAAGTATTAAACCTTGTGAGGATGTGAGAATTCTGAATCATTGTCTGTATGCTGGAATCTATGAATTGTCCTTCAACAAATATACCATCTGATGCTCTCCCTTTTCTTTTATAGACAATCCTAGCAATCATCAATTGAGAATCAAATCCAGAAAAAAAAATACTGGCAATGCTAATATTAAAAACAACAGCAATAACAATAATAACATTTATATCACCCTTACTATGTTCCAAGCGTTGTACTAGGTGCTTTGCAATTATGCTTCATTTGATCCTCACAGCTACCCCAGAAAGTAATTGCTTTTATTATGCTTATTTTATAGATGAAGAAACTGAGGAAAAGAAAAGTTAAATGGCAATCCCAGGGTTTTATAATTAGTAAACATGGAAGGTCAGACTTTCACTCAAATCTGTCTCCAGATGTGGCTCTCTATTCACTACAATACTGATTTGTGGAAATATGTCAATATAAGCATTTAGAATAAAGTATAATCTAATGTTTTTATTTTTAAAACCATTCATAACCTGTCCCCAACTCATCTTTCCTTTCTTATTATATGTTACACCCCTTGCTGCACTATGCAATCCAGCCAAACCAGCTTTCTCTCTACTTGTCACATAGTATGCTATTTTCTTTCTCTATGCATGTGTCCTGGATGCCTATAATATACTACCTCCTTACCTTAGCTTGAGAAAAGCCTTTACCTTTTTCAAGATTGAGCCTGAACATTAACTTCTACTTGAACCATTTTCTCAGGCTCCTACCTGCTAATGCTCACACTTCTAAACTTTCTTGTATTTAATTACTTTGCATTTATGCATACTTATTTCCTTTATATTTAGTGAAGAGGGCAGAGTCAAGATGGCAGAATAGAAGAAAGAAAACTCCATGAGCTCCCCCAATAACCACCTCAAATACCTATATATGACTCTAAACAAATTTTAGAGCTCCAGAACCCACAAAGTGACAGAGAAACAAATCTCCAACTGAAAGCAGCCCAGCAGTTGGACAGGAAGGGTTCTTGACAGCATCCTGGGAGCCAAGACCACTCCTGCTATGATTTTAGCTACAGGGTAGACAGGACCAGCCCAGCTGGAGCATTTCAGAGAGTGGATCACCAGGAGCTGTGGCTGTTTCATGAATTATCAACCCATAAAAGCCAAAGACAAAGTGAAAGGTCAGTGGAACTTGCCTGAATTTGGGCAGCACAGAAGAGTGGGTCTAGCTGTCTGGATCCAGAGCCAGAAGTGGCCAAAGTGGCAACCCTGCAGTCACCTCCACATACCTGTGTCAGAGCTTGTGGCCTGCAGATTGCAAGGGGAAGAGGGGGAAGCAAACATTCAAAGGCTAAGTGCTCTTGCCTTAACCTGCCTGGATCTGGATTGTGGTCAGGAGTGGTGGTCCTGAGGTGCCTTGACCAGTCAGCCAAAGCTGGTGGGGGCTATATAAGGACGATGGCCTCCTAATTGCTGCAGCAACTGTGAAAAACCCAGCGATTTGGGACAAAGCTCTCCCCTCTGGAAGCAAAGATCTACTGTGGCTCAAAAGTCAAGTTAATTGACTGGCAACATGAGCAGGCAAAGGAAACAAAGCAAGCTCAGTGATCCAACTTTAGATTCATTTTTTGGGGACAAAAAGGTTCAAACCATAGAACAGGAGGAAGACAACACAGTCAGACCTCCTGCACCAAAAGCTTCCAAGAAAAATACTAACTGGTTACAGGCCATAGAGAAGCTTAAGAAGGATTTTGAAAACCAAATAAGAGAAGGAGAGAAAAAATTGGGAAGAGAAATGAGAACGATGCAAGAAAATTATGAAAAGAGAGTCAACAACATGAATGAAGAAAATAACACCTTAACAAATAAAATAACTCAAATGGGAAAAGAGGGCCAAAAAGCCAATGAGGAAAAGAGTGCCTTAAAAAGGCTAATTTGCCAGATGGAAAAAGAATCTCAAAGGCACACTAAAGAGAGTAATTCCTTCAGAATTAGATTGGAGCAAATGGAAGCTAATGACTTTATGAGACATCAAGATATGATGAAACAGATCCAAACAAATGAAAAAAAAATAGAAGGTAATGTGAAATAACTCA
>CM053583.1:107869749-107896665 GCA_028627135.1 Pseudochirops cupreus
GCGTTCTCTTGCTCCACCCCTTCCTGCTACATCAGCAAGCTCAAGGGGCATGGAAGATCTTCAAATCCCAGTATCGTTACATATCTCTGGGTATGATATAAATTTATCTATGGCCAGATTGAGCTTCATTTTTGTCTTTATATTCCCAAGCACTTAGTCTAGTGTCTGACATATAACAAAAACTTAATAAATATGTATTGATTGATTGGTTGGTTTCTTGATATAGAAAGCAGTTCAGCCATAAGCACACCATAAAATTCCATAGATACCAATGAAACCTTCACTATATACATTCTTTAGGAAAAAAAATTCTTTCTTGGTGTGGAGCCAAGATTGCTGCATAGATGAAGCAAGGTACCGCAGCTCCCACATAGCCACCTCAAATACCCATAAAATATGACTCTAAACAAATTTTAGGACTCCAAAACTCAAAAAATACAGAAAAAACACATCTCCTGCTGAAGGCAGCTTGGCACAAAGGGCTCATCACAGCACGCTGGGAGCCGAAACCAACCCAGCCTAGAGGAAAAATTGGGAAGAGAAATGAGAATGATGCAAGAAAATCATGAAAAGAGAGTCAACAACCTGACTGAAGAAAATAACACCTTAAAAATAGATTAACTCAAATGGCAAGAGAGGCCCAAAAAGCCAATGAGGAGAAGAATGTCTTAAAAATGATGTAAACAAGAAAATAAATTTATTTATTAAAAAAAAATTTTTCTTCTCTCTTTCCTCTCACTGACTTCCTATTTTTAGTGCCCATGCCCATGTTAGTACCTAACTTTATAAATAATCTCAAGTATGATGAGTTTTGGTCTTTTCCCATAATAATAATATTATACCCTGGATCAGATCCCCAAGATGTCTGGGCCCTGGGGAGAGTAATCACTTCTCTTCCTTTCCCTCCCATACCCCAACCCTCATTCTTTTGCTCCTTATGAAGACTGCCAAGAATGAATGGGATGTCAAAACAATATATCTTTTCATATTAAAATATCAATCACATAGCATAGAGTCCTGGGTCAAGCAGATAGCACCATGAGCAAATATCATCCACTGATGGTTTACCATCAGTTAATATCCACATCTGCCTCCTTATGGCCTGTGTGGCCTTTTGACCTTCAGTCAAGTCTATAGCACATTACTGCTTCTGATATCTTATAGAAGAGTTGTCAGTTTCCTTAAACTAAGAACTCACAGGAAAAAAAAAAAACTATGGGAGATGTGACTATGAACCCTGCAAAATTTATAAATATATCAGATATTAGAGCTCTAGTAACCCAAATTAAAGGGTCAACAGGGTATTGTGTGTTATTCCTGATAACTTATGAGTGCACCACTAGAAAACCTTCTGGTGTCCTTTAAGAACACAAATTGTGATAAAGGCAGCATTCACTTAGAACCAAAGTTCCAGTACTGTCTTCAGTATTTAATAAGATTATAAACATAGGGCTAGAAAGTACCTCAGAGAATGCCCCAAATGAAGAAACTGAGGGTCCAAAAAAATTTTTTTTTCCTCTTACTTGGCGAGGGTCACTCAGATAATAAATAGCAGAACTAGGTCTTGAGTCCACATCTTCTGACTCCAAATACCGTATTTGTTTCTTCTTTACCATATTCCCTATTTCTAGTAATGAGACCATATGTAAATTACTTAACTACAGTATCAGTGCCTGAAGTCAAGGATAGAAATATTTGTACTGTACACTCCCAAGATTGTCAAGAGTAAAGTAGCATTTGATTTATAAAATTTAATTTGAAAAAATTAAAAGTACTAAGGAAATGCCATTTGTAATGAAACAGTCCTTCTTGAATAATAACTATTATTCTCAGATTTCTGATGAGGAAGTATAAATTATAAAGCTACTAAATGAACAGTTCTTGGAAATTTTTTTTCTGTTCTCATTTATCTCGGTAGGCTTTTTTTTTTTTGCAAAATCAGTCATATCAGTTAACAAATGATTGCAATGACACCAAATGGCATTTTTCATTTTTCATATAGACTTAGGTGGCAAATAGAGAGGAAACATGCTTTGCTTTAAAGTTACAAGGCAAACCAATAGCCATGTTAGTTTCAACTTATAACTTTTGTGTCTGAATCAGTTGCTTGGTCAACTGTACTGCATTTCCTACTTAATTTTCAAAAAATTAATTCATCATGATTTTTAAAATTGGTGTTATTCAGACATTAATTTTAATGAGCTATTTTATGACCTAGGAAGATTTTTTTTTGGAGGTTGGGGGTTAAAAATAAAAGATCAAAACACCAGGGAAAAGTTAATTCCCATTAGGCTCATAAAGTAGCACTGAGTACATTTGGGGGCATATTGTCCAGATGCCAACACAGAGAGGCCAACATAAAGCTGTTAAGTGAAAATGAGAGAAACCTTTTAAAGGCCTGGTGGACTGCTATATCCACTGCCTGCTATCTTAACACCACAGAACAGATGGAAGCATTAGTAAATGTCAGAGTTTAGAAAGAGACTTGTTTCTGTATTACAAACGAGTGTTTGTGAGGGAAGGATATCTTATAAAATTGTCCTTTTCCAGGGAAAGAGAGAAAGAGAGAGGAGGGGGGAGGAGCAAGAGGGGAGAGAAAGAGAGAAAGAGAGGGGGTGAGGAGAGAAAATTTTGATTTGTTTTAAGAAAATTTAGATTTGTTTTAAAGTGGCCCAACTAGTTCTCTAACAAAAAGTTCTTGTTGAGATGCTAAGAATGAGGCAAAATGTCCTGATGCGGGGATAAGATGGGTGATGGAGTCATTCACATTGCTAAATTAACTGAAGCCTGAATCAGTTGCCATCAAAAAGCTTTACAGGGAATTGTCATGTGTTTCTATATTAGGGACAGAATATTTCTATACTATGAACAGAGTACTTCTGTATCATCCGTTCAGCAGCTCTGACCTCCCTCACTGGAGAGGGAATAGTGATGCATATTATAATCAATTAATGAGCATTTATTAAGTGTTGGCAATTCCTGAAGCACTGTGCTAGAAACTGGGAATAAGAAGGTAAATAAAATAGTCCTTTCCCTCAAGAAGCTTATATGAGAGTAGGGGACAACAGTGTTTTATATATATATATATATATATATATATATATATATATATATATGTATATATATCAAAGTAAATAGAGGGGCAGCTAGGTAGCACAGTAGATAGAGCACCGACCTAGAGTCAGAAGGAACTGAGTTTAAATCTGGCCTCAAATCTGGCCTCAGACACTTAACACTTACTAGCTGTGTGACCCTGGGCAAGTCCCTTAACTCCAATTGCTGATGATAATGATGATGATGATGATGATGATGATGATGATGATGATGATAATCTTGATGAAAATAGAAAGTAATTTTTGGAGGGGTAACGCGGAGTTGGGTGGATCAGGAAAGATTCCATGTATAAAGCACAAAGTAATACAGAAATTAAATATGCTAACTTCATTACCCTTTCTTTTCCTATCTTTCTCACAATAAAAGAATCCTCATGATAACCCTGTCGGTTAGATAGAGGACTGTAGGAGTTACTATTTTTACATTACAGAAGGAGAAACAAAACAGTGAAATTAATTGTACAAATCTATTCTGAGGGCTTTTAGAATCTATTTCTCTTGCTGCCTTGTTCTGTACTTGTTCCTCTGTCCTAGCCAAGATTCTGATTTGCCCAACCACTTGATTCGACCAAAATCAGTTCAACCCATTATATCCCAGACCATTTCACTTGTAAATAGCTTTTTCTGTCTCACATATGCATACTTATACTCTGGCACAATAATCATAGCTCCCCAATGCCAAAATAAGCAATTCAAAGAAACATAAAACAGTGCACATGGTTGTCAGTAGCCTATCTTAACAGTGGAACCCAAAGAAAAGGTTTATTAACTCATATTGCAAAAAGTCACTGTGTTCTCTTGTCTCCAGAGGATACTGTCAGCCAAACCAGTTCATTAGTACTTATTATCATAGCTGTAGAAGTCTGCCCACCTGGGCTGTCAGGCCTCCTTGTTAGATGGGTCACTCAAATATTGCCCAAATGACAGATGGTGTCTGTTAAGCCCTACCTTATTGTGACAGTGCTTGAGGAAGCTGGAAAGGCAAAAGAAGGCAGGACATACTTGGACTCACCCCATCCAAAGTAACACATCTCTCCAACCATTTGGACTTCCCCTAACTATCATTATCACTGTGTCTTGGATTTTCCCTGTAAGAGATGAGGAATGCTAAAAATCAGTGCTTGAAAGAAAATACTTTTAACGAGTTAGGATAAAAGATAAGATTTTCTCACTTAGAATCCATCTCAGCTCCTTATCACTCCACTTAGGGAGTGAGGGATGGCACTGGTGGCCAGGGATATGGAATGGTACGGCAGGAGGTTTGTGAATGCTATAAATACTGTTGCTGGCTAAAGTTGACATATTATCAGTCTGGGACACAAGCTTATCTCATTGCTCCTAGACCAAGTACAGATATAGGATGAGTATATTTAAACTGGCAAACCTCCTGAATGGTAAAGAAGAGTTCAATTTTGAAAACTGTTTCTACTCTCAAAAACTGCTGGGGAACACTGGTCATGACTTATTTAAAATGCTTACCTCCCCCAGTGCCTAAAACATTGTAGCATCTAGCACGTATATAAAAAACTGAATTAAATCAATCCTTTTATGTGAGCCTTACAGATATGTGGACCAAAAACTGATCAATTTGGGTAGGATATCTATCAAGGGGAGCTGGAGAGCTTCAGCCTATGAAAAATTCCTTTTGGCTCTACCTCCTTTCTCTACTACAACAATTCCCAGTCAAGGTAACAAACAGATTTGAAACCTGGAGAAGGGAAAGAGAGGGCAGATCTTAAAAGTCCCAGGCCATCAAAGTTCTCTATTGTCTAGCTCTGCAGACCCATTGTTTTTTGTTTGTTTGTTTTTTGTGTTGCTTTTTTTTTCTTTTTGGAGGGTGGGAGATAGGGCAATTGGGGTTAAGTGACTTGCCCAAGGTCACACAGCTAGTTTTATGTTAAGTGTCTGAGGCCACATTTGAACTCAGATCCTCCTGATTCCAGGGCTGGTGCTCTATTCACTCTGCCACCTAGCCACTACAAGCAGACCCATTGTTTATCTTCCCCTGTGGTAGAGATTCTTAATCTGGGGTCTCTGGACTTTTAGAAATATTTATTTGGAAAACTGTCTCAAAATAATTATTTTCTTTTGGAATCCTATATTTTATACTATGCATTAAAACATTATTCTGAGAAGGGATCCATGTATTTCAGTGTACAACCAAAGTAGTTCATCAAATATACACACACATTAAGAGCCTTTGCCTCACTGCTATCACATGCTTCCAATTTACCTTTGAACTCTGTAGTCCCCTTATCCTAATGACTCAGATGCACTTGCCTATGACCAATCTCTATGTAATTATACCTTCTCTGTATACTCATTTCTGTTCAGGGAGGAACTAAGGACTACAATCCACCAATTCTATATTCTGCTGTCTGTTTCTGGCTTGTGTCATTAGGAGTTGCCATTCTATTACTTTAAAATTCCCCTTTGTCTTGAATTTTTTTCTTTTATCTTCTTGTATTAGCTGAAATATGGCTTTCCCCCAAAGGCTTCATGTCTCTGACAAGTTTCCTCTAATGAAAACCACTGTAGTTGTGTTTTTTTTTTCTATTTCTTCTATCTTGTAGGGAACGGAGGAGGAACTGGCATATTCAGCTTTCAGTTTTTTCAGGTTTTCTTACTTTGCTTCTTTTCAACATCCTGGCATTTGCATCTAATTACTTCTCTACCATTATTTGTCATTCTTATCTTGCTACTTCTGGATCTTCTTCCACCTTTCCCCATGAGTTTGGAACCTGGATCTCTCTTTTTTTCCTCTATTTTGTTCCTTGCTATCCTCCTCACACGCTTCAATTACTGCTCTCTTTATAAACCTCTTCTCTAAATTCCTTGAATTCTTCACTTTTGTTTTCTAACTTCAGCCACCCATCCTTCCTTGTCACTTAAAACTGATGCAATTCCCAAATCTTGAACCCCCAAATTCATCTTCCCATTTATCCTCCTCTTATTCATCTTCCTCGTCAGTTTAGACACCAGATCTCCAATGTAGTTATGACTTGCTTCACTGAGCCTTCTACTGAACTCGTGCTAAGTTCAAGCACTGTTTATATAACAACAACAACAACAACAATAAATTTCCTGGTAAATGTTTAATAATTAGTCTGTCTGGAAAAAAATGTTTGTATGCAAATTTTAAGTTTGATTGCTGCTACTAACACTTTCTTCAGTTTTAATTATTAATTTAAATTTCCTCCTTTAAGACAACTTCAAGAAACCTTCAGTAACACATCCCTTACCTTCCACCTCAGGTGAAAGTTACCTCCCTTTTCCAATTTCTCAATGCAGTGTACCTTCACTTTTCCTCTAAACTTGCTTCACTTTGCCAGGATCATACTTATTTGTGGAGGTGTCTTCAGTGAGATCCTTGAGAGTGCTACCTTTTTTGAATGTGTTTAACATCATAGGCTCTTACAAAGCATCCTTTGAACTAGGTAAGATTAAAGACATTGAAACACATAGGGACCCTACCTACCTTTTACTTATTTTACTTTTCCTCTTCGTTCCTGCAACAGAAGTCAGAAGATAATAAATAACTGTAGAAGGATGGCAGAGTGAACAGACCTGGAGAAAGGAAGGTGGAATTGGTTGGTTGCTTATTTTTGTCTTCCCCAAAGAGAGGGAGATGTAGTCCACTGAGCTAAGAGAGGATTATTTTCAGAGCTTTAGAGATTTCATTAAGGGGGGAGGAGGTGTTTCAGAGGAGGGAAAGTTGGCTTCCTGGGGAGGGTGTTGACAAAGCTGGCTCAATATGCTAAGAGCAGACACATGTAGTTTTCTTTGAAACTTCTAAAGGCACTGCTGAATCTGGTGTGTCTCAACATACGATAATAATTTGACCAAAAATATTAACTACCACCTACACATTGGCACCCATCTGAATCTCCCAGGCAGCCTTCCTTTATTTCCAGAATCTAAATTTCTTTGGTTTTGCCTGAGTTGCTGTATGTAGTAGTGACAGTATTTATTTTTATATTTAATGTGAAGAAAGGATATCTATTTTTAAACAAATCTGTTTTATAAATGGGCTAGTTAATTTGACCTTATAATTATGCACAGTCAAAGAGTCCGTGATGTTTTTTCCATTTCCAAATAACAGTGAACCTGATCTCTGGGGAACCTCAATTCTATTTCCCTTTTGCAGATACTTAAAATTCATCCCAACACTAATTTATTCTAGCATTACCACAACATAAAGAAAACAGACTATGGAGCTCTATGAAGTAAAGAAGCTGCTATAAAAACCAAATAGATAAAATAAAATAATATTGTCACTTTTATCAGGAACATTTGGTAGCAACAATTGAAAAGGTCATTTAGGAAACTGCCACTGATAAGATTTGTGGAATAAGTCCTAAAAGAAAAGTGATGGCATTAGTTTGAATAGCATTGCTTCTGGCTACATATTCGGATTTAAGGCTGAAGTTGCCTTGGATCAAGTGGAACATATCTTGCCTAAATTTTGAACTAATATGAAAATTAGAAAAAAAAATGAAACCAGTACCTATCAGATTCTAGAAAAGATATATCCAGAAGATAGCAAATCAAAATGTGATTAAGCTATGGTGATGTGTTTAGCTGATTTAGAATATTTTGGAGATTTATAAATATGGAGATTTATGACACTGTATTGAAGGAAAATAACATCTATCAGAGAACTAGTATATTCTCTTAATTGTTAGATTTGACCACCACCTCATTAACCCTTGTTGAATCTAAGAGAAAGAGAAATGTACCTTTGGCTAATAAGGAAAAAGATAAGAGCGTCACATTATTACTTTACATGAAAGCCTCAATTTATTTCAAATGATAGAGTAAAAGATCCTCAGTGTAAGAAGGACTTCAGAAGTCATCTCCTCCAGCCAATTTTTGAAAAAGGAATCTTTCCTGCAAAAATTTCAGTAAGAAATCATGAGGGTCTGCTCAAATACTTAAAATTATGAAGATCTCAGTACTTCCTGGGATGGGTCATTCTTCTCTTAGATATATTTAATTGTTAAAAATCTCATAATATTGGCTTTAAATCTACCTCATTTCAAACATTGTTCCTAGTTCAACCTTCTGTTTTCAAGTAAAATAAATCTAATTCCTCACCTATATGGCAGTCCTTAAACACTTAAAAGACACCTATGATATATCTTCTATATATTCTCTTCTCTCACCTAAAGACCTTCACTTCATTGAGTTGATCATTAAATGGCATGATTTTAATTCTCTTATCATTTCTGACATCTTCTATGGAAATGTTCCATCTTATCAATGCCCTTTTAATAGTATGGTGCAGAGAATTTAATAAAATATATCAAATGTTGTCTGAATGAGGTTGTTATTGTTTGTCCTTTGATTTTGAAGAAGTCTAATAACAACATGGGATGATGCCTTGATTCATGCATGAATTGGATTTAAGTGAGACAGAGCTTCACAAAGTCGCCAGCCTCACTCTTCTAGAGTAATCAAAGTTCAGTGGCAAGACATAAGTCAAGTTGACTGATGAGGGTCCAGAATGAAGTGGATAACCTTGACCTCTTTGATGTACGACCAAGCTCTAAGCACACCACAGCACCTGCTTCAGCCACCTTCATGTGTATTGGAATAAATTTTTCTCATCTACCAGGTAAAGTTTTCACATGATTGGGATAGATACACCTCTAACTCATCAATCACCTCGCTTAACCTTGGCCTAGTTTAGTCCATCTGCTGAGAGGCTTACCATGATGTGGCTGCTGCACATGCTTCCAAGAAGCATGGAACCATGCTTGGAACCATAGATGAGAACTGAGTGCCAGGAAGATTACAAAGGTGAATGAGCAACCCTGTTGTTACAATAATGCAATATTCACAACCCGCCATGGTGGTTATGAATATGCTGGTATAGTTGTGAATCACAAAATGTAGCAAACTCTCCACATGGAGGGCAGAACCAAAGCCTTTATTCAAGTACCAGAAAACCGAGTCCCAGAACCAGAAAGACAAGTCCCAGAACCAGAAAGCCAAAGTCATTACAGTAGTCCTGAAGTTGATACACATGGTTAATGCAAAGAACACTCACATTCCCAAGCCTTCACAATAGAACATGCTCCCTCAAGCAGGGATCCTTCTCTCACTCACAATAGCCCCTCAGCCTAGTTCTTGGAAGTTCTTGTAAAAGTTGCAGGAAGATCTCAGCACAAAGGTACAGTCTCCAGGGGGTCACTGAGAGAAAATCTGATGGTCCTGCTGTTTCTCTTCCTTATATACAGTATAACTCCTCCCTGTTCTGCCCCTTCCTGTTAAGGTATTAACTATTCCCAAGGTGTTAACTACTTCTGTGTTAGTTAAATAGCTTAACCAAGGTGTTAACTTGAAGTAAGGTGCTAAGTGCCTGTTTACTAAGTGCCAATACAAAGGGGCATGGAAGATCTTCAGATTCCATTAACACTACACCTATAGAGGGCTCAGCAAGCCCTCACACCACAGGTGTTAGTTCTTCTTGAATGTACCATGTACCCCATTCTGAATGAAGTCAAGTGAAGTGGGACTATCACTTTCCATTCTCTTGGTGCTATATTTTTATTAAGATTTGATTAGCTTTTTTTTCTCCTACATCATAACCTTGATTCATGTTAGGTTGCTGTCCACTAAAATCATCAGGTCAATTCATAAGTATAATTAAAATTCAAGAGCGTATGCTATGAGTGACAAGAAAATCCATCTGGATACTCTGACTAATCTCATTTATCAGACTGTACCCATAAAGATTCTAGTGGATTTTTTTAAAAAAGATATCAGAAAAAGTCTCTGATTCTATTAGAATCTGTATGAGTCTAAAGCAAAGCTCCGAATTTCATTAACTTTGTGACTATTAACAAGTCATTTAATGACTCTGAATGTTTGAATCTTCATCTGTAAAATGGAGGTAATGCTATGTGTATGTATACTCTCCAACCTCACAAAGATATAATGAAGAAAATGGTATATCTTAAAGGATTAGATAAATGTGAGTTTATATTCATGGATGGTTCCTGAAAACTGAAATCTTGTGAAAGACAAATATAGGACACATGTTCTCAAGAAACAAGGTATTTGCTCTAAATTTTCTTCTTGTTCCCTTTGTTCTTTAAATATGAAGGGAAGATAGAGTTGGGGACAAATGATCAGACCCATGGTCATGGCTAACCCAATGCTCTCATTCCCAAACTCTACCCAAAACTATACTTACACTTGAAGAATTGAGAAAACATCTGTATACAAATGGCTATTCTACTAGCAGAATGTAGTAAAAAGAAATGTAATAGCAAAATACTATGAGAAATTTGAGAAAGGAAAGTGTCTTCAGTTGGAAGGGAAGGAGACTTCAGCAAGCAGATATGGCCTAAACTGGATCCTGAGTCAGCTCTGGTTCTGGCTACTTTTGTGTCCACAGACAAGTCTCTTAGCTTCCAGAACCTGAGTTTTCTCATTTGGAAAGTAAGGGAAATTGATTCAAACATCTGTAAGGTCCCTTCCATCTTTAAATTGATAATCCTATGCACCACTCTGAACCTCAATTTTCTGATTTGTATAATGAGGACAACTTGTGTATTACCTACCAAGTCAGTATGAGAATCAAATTAATAATGTATATAAAGTGTTTTACGAACTTCAAAGGATTATTTTAGCTATAACTGTGATACTTCTTGCATGAAAATCACCTTTATTAATATGTTTCAGGACAATTATAGCCATTATGTATGAGCTACCTATAATTTGAAGTCTTTAGAATTCTACTGGGTCAGCTAGGTGGTAACAGTGGATAGAATTCTGGACCTGGAATCAGGAACATTAACTTTCCTGAGTTCAAATCTGGCCTCATACACTAACTGTGCATCTCTGGCAAGTTATCTAGCTCTGTTCAATTCAATTCCTTCATCTGTAAAATCGGTGGGAGAAGAAAATGGCAAACTACTCTGTTATCTTTGCCAGGGAAACCCCAAATGGGGCCACAAAGAGTTAGACACAACTGAAAAAATGACTATTTTTCTTCTACAGTAAGAATGTTATAATTCTCAATATACAGGGTGTCCCTAAAGTCTGGACACATAGGAGATCTCATTAACTATACATATTTTCAAGAAATGAATGAAATTTTCAACAACATTTCATTTAATTAGAATAAATTTTAGCCATGATAATTCTATATGGAATAAAAGCTTTCATTGGCTATTCGGAACTATTTTCCATATTAATGAGATTAAATTAATTTAATTAATCAATGACATTTCCTATGTGTTTCCCCTGTCTTCCTATGAAATCTAATTTATGCTAATTAAATAACATGTTGAAAATTTCATTCATTAAGCTCACTTTCCCTTTAGTGGTTGAGATCACTTCTCTTCCATACCTTCACATCTTGTACAACTTTTATAAATTTCTTACCATAAATATTCCATAGCTACACCACCCAAACTCTATGGGACATTCCTCTCTATATTTTTTTTTTTGGCATTCCATTAGTTACAGAATTTAGGACAGTCACTTGCCATTCTTTACCTTCTCTACATGATCTGTCTACCACTTTTTACTAGCACAAATCTCTTGCACAATGTATTTCTTGTGCAAAAAGAGATGATTGGGAGTATGCTGAAAGATTTATGAACACATTTTACATCTTTCATCATTTGGGATATCTTTAATTTTGACTCATCAGATATCAAAATGTTCTATTATTCACAATCTTGATTTCAAAGTTATGTATTGACTGACTTATTTGTTTGTATCAAGGATCAACCATGAAAATTTCCCCAACATTTTCAAAATTAAGAAAACTTGTTTGCTCAGAATTGGTAGGTAAATGGAGTTTCACTGTGCAATGAAATAATAAAATCTTAGAGTCAGATGGTAGCTCAAAATCTTAATTCATAAAAGAAAATCTAATTTATACCTGATGAAGATACCCCTAACACATGCTCAACAAAATAGTCATGCAGACTTTACTTGAAAACCTAAAATAATGGAAACTCACAGCAGCTCATTCTACTATTCCATAGTTTTTTTAATGATTAGGAAGCTCAGTTTGAATGTTGTATATTCTTTTAGAGGGTCAGAGTCAGTCATCAATTACATCTCAACCTGTCTAAGTGATCTTTTAGATTCCTCATTGGATGATACATATAACACTAATAAAGTTAGTGGAAAGTCTGTGCTATTACACTAGAAAACAAAATTAAAAAAAAAACACTGGAATTAAAGTCACAAAATCTCAGTTTGAATGTGGGCTGCATTTGTTACTATTTTTATGAGGTTGGACAAGACATATAACCTCTGCTAGCATCCATCTCCTCATCTGGAGAAATGGGGAGATCAATCCTATGCTGCTATCTTAATGTGTTGTTGAAGACTAAATGAGATAAACTATTTCAAACATTTACAAATGATGAAAAAATATGTAAATTGTTATTATAGTGACCATTGTTATTGGATCTCTACACATAACTTTTAAAAAGCCAATTGTTGTAAAACTCTGTATATGGTAATTATTTTTTTCAAATATAAAAACTAAAATGGTAATTGGTTTAGTTAATCATATTTCACAACAACATAGTTCACGGAAAGCTCTTGAAGCACAAAAGGCTGCAGAAGGTTAAGTACTTTAGAAGTGATGTCTGCAGAAGAATAAAAGTTTATTTTTGTTTTGTTTTGTTTTGCTTTTTAGAAACTGACATATTCCTGAAAGGGTGGTTATAATTTGACATTCTGATTTAGGTGATTGCTTCCTGGAGAACAAGAACTAGAATATTGTTCTTTTTTCCCCACCTTTAACAAGAGTTTTATGTATTCAGGGAAATAAATGTTTTAAGAATCCTTGTCATATGCATACATTAGAGACAGAAACTCTAATTTCTTAAAAAAATATATTAACTTGTCTATTCCATTCAATACATATTTCTTAAGTGCTTATTGAATCCTAAGCATTGTGCTAACCCTTCAGAAAGATGAAAAGATAAATAAAAGTCAGATCTCTAGGACAATTGTTGTAACTAGTATAAATCAAATTTAGCAAAACATTTAATTAATTTACTCATGCAATTACCATGGACACAATAAAGAGTTTTGGGCTAAATAGTATTTCTGTTAGGTGGCTACAGGTGCGGTTGAATTTCTAGACCCAAAGAATAAGGCTTTTTGTTTTATTTCATTTTGTTATAAATTTCAGTTTTATTGTTGGCACTTGTTTTTACATCACATAAATTCATATACCACAACTTGTTTAGCTTTTTCCCAGTTGATAGGCACCCCCTCAATTTCCAATTATTGGCCATCACAAAAAGAGCTCCTATAAATATTTTCATTGAGTTCTTTTTCTTTTTTTATGATCTCTTTGGGATATAGAACTAGAAGTGGTATTGCTGGGTCAAAGGCTATGCCCATTTTTATAGTCCTTTGGGCATAGTTTCAAATTGCTATCCAGAATGGTTGGATCAGTTCACAGTATCACCAATAATGCATTAGTGTTCCAATTTCCCCACATCTCCAATATTTATTATTTTTTTATTTTGTAATGTTAGCCAGTTTGATATGTGTGAGATAGTACCTAAAGTTGTTTTGATTTGCATTTCTTTAAACAATAGTGATTTAGAACATTTTTTTCATATGACTATAGATAGCTTTAATTTCTTCATATGAAAACTGCTTTCATGTCCTTTGACCATTTATCAATGGGAGAGTGACGTATATTCCTATAAATTTGACTCAGTTGTCTAAATATTTTAGAAATGAGGCCTTCATCAGAGACACTGGTTGTAAAAAATCTTTCCCAGTTTTCTACTTCCCTCCTAAATCTTGGTTGATTTGGCTTTGTTTGTGCAAAAAACTTCAATTTAATGTGATCAAAAATATACATTTTGCATTTCCTAATGTTCTCTATCTCATGTTTAGTCATGAATTCTTTTATTCTCCATAAATCTGACAGGTAAACTATTCCTTGCACTGCCAGTTTCCTTATAGTATCAGCCTTTATATTTAAATCTAAGCAATTTTCCTTTATGATTTTTTGAAACATATTGTATAGGCTCTTTTTTGGATCATAATTTTCAGATATCAAATAATTCTTAAATTATCTCTCCTTGGTATGTTTTTTCCATTCATCCCTCCCCCCCATACAGTATTTCACATTGTCTTCTATTTCTCCTTCTTTTGACTTTGTTTTATTGTTTCTTGATGTCTAATGGAGTCATTAATACATCTCCCTCTCAACCCTGCCTTTCCAATTCTAATTTGAAGGAATTATTTTCTTCAGTAAGCTTTTGTTATTTTCTTCTATTTTGGCCTATTTTCATTTTTAAGGAATTATTTTCATCAGTGAAGTTTTGTAACCCTTTTTATATTTGACCAATTCTCTTTTTTTAGTTATTATTTTTCATCAGTATTTTTGTGTCCCTTTTACCAAGCTGTTGCCTCTTCATAATTTTCTTCCCTTGCTCTTGTTTCTTTGCTTATTTTTTTCCTCTACCAGTCTCATCTGATTTTCAAAATCATTTTCATCTCTTGTAGAAATTTTTGGTGGACTTCCTTAGTATTCAGCTTTTATTTTCTTTGAAACATTGCTTGTAATTGCTTTGTCTTTTTCTTTGTCATCATTTTCTTCTGAATTTGTGTCTTAATATTCTGTCACTATAGCAGATTTTCATGGTCACTTACTTTTTGTGGTTGTTGTTGTTTGTTCATTTTTCCATCTTGTTTCTTGGCTTGAAATCTATGATAAAGTTGTATCATATTCCTGGTGTGGGAGGGGAGAGGTGCTTTACCAAGCTTTACAATTTGGTTTTTGTTTTTCTTGTTGTTACTGTTTCAAAACTGCTGTTTTCAGAGTTAGTTCTGAAGTTTTAGAGGTCCTTGGTGCATCCAAGTTGGTGTTATGTGGGAAGAAGTATGATTACTGCATTTCTGGTATGTGCTCCAATTCTTACTTAGAAAAGACCCCAAATCTCTTGGGATCACAAGGAATATGGTTCCTCAGAATCACTAATTCCTTGTGATGGAAAAAAGATAGCGTTCCTCATGGCCACTACTCCTTTACCACGAGTGCTCCTCTCTGCCCTTGAACTATGACCCAGAAAGCAGGATAAGCAATAGAGGTGTCAAACTGCTTTTAGTCCTGCATCCTGTGCCAGCACAGGATTACCTTGAAATTCTTTTTTTTTTTCTGACTAGTTGCTGGGCCCTCTTTCTAACTCTGACTGAGGGTTCCTGAAGCTGCTGCTTCTTTTTTGTCTCTAAGTTGGCTCTGGGCCAGCCTCTTCCCCTGTGTCAAATCTCTCCTTCCAACCTCTTGGTCTAGATACAGTGGTTCTCAACCTTCCTAATGCCATGACCCTTTAATACAGTTCCTCATGTTGTGGTGACCCCCCCCAAAACAAAATTATTTTCGTTGCTACTTCATAACTGTAATTTTGCTACTGTTATGAATCATAATGTAAATATCTGATATGGAGGATGTATTTTTATTGTCACAAATTGAATATAACCCACAGGTTGAGAACCGCTGGTCTAGAAGAATGTATCATCCTGACCTCTTGCTGACTGTGCCACTCCAGAATTAGATTTGAGGAGTTATTTTAAAGTTGTTTGAAAAGGAATGTTGGGAGAGATCATCTGAGTGTTTCCTCTACTCTGACATCTTAGATATATCCCCCAGCAGAAGTTTTGAGATATGAATGGGTGTGTAGTTTCATTAAAGGGGAACAAAGTGAAGTTTTATGCTATTAAAATAGTTGAGAAACGTTTGCATGATATGGAAAATCAAATGATGACTGCCTTAAAAATGTATTTTGATGTGAATAAATCACACTTCATACCTCAATCAACATTTTACACACAAGTCAAACATTAAAATACTTTTTTTACTCATTACTTCTATTTCAGTTATATGCATTGCAATCTCCCCAGATTTGAAATGACAGCATATTCTTATGCCCCCTTCCAACTTTAATATCTCTACTCTTTTTTTTTTTCTATAGCATGGGTTAAAAAAATGGATAAAGGAAAACTGAGCATATGTTAATGAAATAAAATAGAATTGGTCACAGCTCAGAAATTCATTGTTTGGGTATGTTTTGTGTTAACATTTTCTCATATCCCATAGCAATTTACTAAACACCTTCTTTAAGTTAACTTTGATGTTGTTGTTCAGTTGTTTGGTTGTGTCCACCATAAGATTCCAGGGCCTTCTCTCCTTCATTGTCTCTTAAAGTCTGTCCAAGTTCATATTTATTACTTCTGTCTATCCGTCTCATCCTCTGACATCCCCTCCTCCTTTTGCCTTCAATATTTCCCAACATCAAGATCTTCTCCAATGTGCCCTGCATTCTCATTATGTAACCAAGGTATTTAAGTTTCAGTTTCAGTATTTGCTGTCAATTGAATAGCCTGAATTAATTTAAATATTGACTGATTTGATCTCCTTGCTGTACAAAGTACTTTCAAAAGTCTTCTCCAGCACCACAATTCAAAAGCATTAATTGTATAGCACTAAACTTTCTCTTTAGTTCAACTCTCACAGCCACGAATTGTGGGTTTTCTTGGCAAAGATTCAGAAGTGGTTCAGCATTTTCTTCTACATCTCATTTTACAGGTATGGAAACTGAAGCAAACAGGGCCAAGTGATTTGAACAATGTCACACAGCCAATGTCTGAGGCTGGATTTGAACTTGGTTTTCCTGACTCCTGGCCTGCCACTCTGTCTACTGTACCACCTAGCTGCCCCATAAGTTAGGCATTTGCATACAAAAATGATTAAGACAAAGTTCCTACCTTTACAGAGTTCACAATCCAACAATCTAGCAGAGGTAATAGAGCAAAGAAATCACTCAGTACAGATTAAAGTCTCATAATTACATAAAAGATAGAAAGTATTATTAGAATTAGAGAAGAGAATCACTGCCACTTTGGTTAGTATCAGTGAAGGCTTCTTGAAGTAAGAATCATTTGACCTAACTGGTGAAAGTTGGAAAGTGATTACAACCAAAATTAATGGTGGGAAGGGTATAATCCAGGCATTGGGGGGAAGGAATGCACAAAAGTACATGCAGGACAAGAAAGCATGTGACAAGAAAGTATTACAGATGCAAACAGCACAATCTACCTAAAGTAAAGTAGGGGTAGGGAAATAATAATAATACAAACAGTTGGTTGACATTAGATTACGATGAACATTGAATGTCAAATTAGAGAATTTGTTTTTTATTTACTAGAAAATGAGTAGCTACTGAATATTTCTGAATAAAAGTGACAGGATGAAAACTGTTAGTAAGATTGTATTGGCTGAATATGCATTGATCAAATTAGGATGGAAATATTATAGAAATAGAAAAACAAATGAGAATTCTATAGTAATAAGAAATCATGGCAAGTGACAATGATAGTCTAAATAATAGCAGCAATTTGGGGAGTAGAAAGTAAATGAATGTGAAAGATGTAGAAGTAGAATCAGTGAAATTTGACATCATATTGGATATGCTAATTCAATATATTTGAATTATAAATAAACATCTACTATATACAATGAAGGAATTTGGGGGTCAAATTGACAAGCATTTATTAAGAACCCACTATGTGCTAGGTAACATGCTAATGACTGAATCTCTGATTGTCTCTAAGACCAAAGGGATGTGGGGGACATGTTAAGACTTACTGATTCTTCTGGCATAACATCTGTTATATTCATCCTTTCATTTCCATGTCCGCTTCTACCAACTTTTGGAAATTCTAACAAAGATGGTTAACATTGTTGCAATAACTTCCTCAAATCCAATATGTACTCTACAATTCTCTTTAAATATTATCATGAATTTAATCTTCTTAAGACGGTACAGTTATCATGCTATTTCCATACTAAAATTTTCAGAAATTTCACATTACTGTGAGATGGTTGGAACTCCTGAGCCTTACATTTAAGACTTTTGTTTCAAATGAATTGCTTTGCTCATTCATATCTCTACAGTATGCTCATGATACTTTTCCATTAAGTATTACCCAATTTGTACCTATCCAATTCATATAGCCATTGAAATTTCAACTCTGGCATCACCTCTTTTAGGTGCTCTTCTTTGGTATTGCAACCTCACCATTATTTCTCTGCACTCTAAAATTCAAAATCATTAATTTGCTTCTTAAAACTTTGCATTGTTCAACATTTTGATGTTTGTATATACTTTTCACATATAAATACTTCAAAAATAATGGTCATGTAACCTTGCCTGTAAGCATTTTTATAGACTGTATTGGACTGAATTATAAAGCAAAACAAAACAGAAACAAAAACAAAACTCCAAACTGTATATTCTCTTGACAATCATAGTTTTTTTTTCCCCACAGTTAATATTTAATAAATGTTGGTTAAAGTGAAAAGAAATCACTGAATATGGATTTGGTGAGTCTGGGTTCAAGCTCTCCTACTTATTACTTCTGTGACCTTGTGTAAAGCCACACACAAACAGCTTTCCAGAAGACTTCTGCTGTGAACATCTTTCAAGGTTCCGATTACATAGTATAGTGAGGTCTCTATTTATTCAGTAACAAATCAGAGCAAAACATTCACAGAAAATCAAGGTACAGAATTCACCATGTCACAACTCAAAAAGTTATGACTAAATTGGCCACATAGTTTTCACCAAAACTATGGTCACTTTTAACAAAGTACAATCATTTAGTCAATCACTTAGTAACCTAATCATTCAATCATAAAGTACAAAAGGTCAAAGTCCTCCACCCATGGGGTACACTAAGTTACAAATCAGTCACTATTCAGTCAGTCACTATTCAATCATCAGTCACTACTCAGTCATCAGTCATTACTCAGTACCTTCTTAAGGGGTAGTGGAAAATGCACAAGCTATCTGCCCCTTGGTCACAAGTAAATCACAATTCCATCACTACTCAGTACCCACAGAGAAGTCTTTTCATCTTGACTTGGGGCTGGTTTTCAGCTTCCATTGCTCCTCTTCCATGGTCCTAGCTCCCACCTGAATCTAACCAACTGCCACCTGAGTTCAAAGGCAGACAGCTCCCAGCTCCTTGTCCAGCTCTCTGTGCAGTTCCTGCTCTCCATTGAAGCTCACAGTGTCCAGTCCATCTCAAATTTTTCACAGTCTCTGTTCCTGGGAAGACAAGGCTTAACAAAGTCACAATAACATACATATACATTGACAAAGCCACAACAACATTTGTACAAAAATACTGGTACCACAGTCATTCTTCCTCAGTCTTTTGCAGTTCCAGCCAGCCCTCAGAAATCCTCAGCAGCTCCAGCTGACCCTCAGAAGTCTTCAGCAGGTCCATTCTCAAAATCAAAATCACTTTCTCCCATTCTCAAAATCAAAGTCACTTTCTCCAGTCCAGCAGTAGCAGCCCAGCTTTCAGACCCTTGCTGAGAGAAATTCTTTCTCTCCCTCTCTGGCAGCAGCTGCTTGGCCTCTACCAAGCTTATTTCAAGAAGTTCTGACTGTCCAGCTTGTGCTCTTGTGCTCTTCCTTAGATATGGTATAGCTCCTCTCTGTTCAGCCCCTTCCTGCTACATCAGCAACAGGGGTTCATACCTTCTGTTTCTTTAACAAAGGCTTAATTTGAAACTAGGTTCTAAGTACCTCTTAGCTTTCCAGTGCAAAGGGATCTTCAAATTTCATTACCATTACACCTTGGCCAAGTCACATCTTTTCTATGTTAAAATTATCACATCTTTAAAATGAGAGAGTTGGATGAAATAATAGTTAATGTTCTGTACAATTCTAAAAGTCATTTTCTACTGCTTTTATCTATTATCTGATTCTTAGTGTGAAATGCTTGACTTCATTTCTACTGGGGAAACCTCAAGGCACTTGTCCCTTTGGGGGAAAACCCTAGTTTATCTCATGATTACTTTTAGGACACTGCCACCCAAATTTGAGCTTACCTGGTGTATGATTATGGAAGGATCATAGGATAATAGATTTAGACATTAAAATGGTAAAAAGGTACAAGCTTGTAGCTCCCTAATTTAGCTAATTCTTTTAAATTATTTTTCCATTCTGCCCAAGGAGTGAAAATATTGTCAAAAATTTAAATTACCAAAATTTTAAACTGCATAATCTTTAAAAAATCATTGTTTAAGATTTTTTTTCCTCCCTCTTAATTTTGCTATTCTTAGAAAAAGTCATTTCCACCTTTCCCTAAGTCCAACTCTAGTGATAATTATAAGCCTTCACTAACTAAAGTTCAAGGTAAGACTCATTTTCTTTAGGAATGTTCCACAATTTGCCTACTGATATTAAAGTGATTGCAAAGAATATGTTTCTGTCTTATGCCTTGTGTGATTGACTATCTCTCCAATGCCACATTTCTGCCTTTTGTTGGTTGCTTTCAAAAGCGAAAAGGCTAAGGACACAGAAAATTTTCATTATTACAAGGGAGAATTTTCTCTTAGTAGTTGTTGCCACATTCAGATGATATTGTTTGATATCCTATAATCCTGCAGCATTTGGTAGCTATTTTTCAGGCTATAGCTATAGAAGCTGAGCAAGTTGGTTTAGGGTTGGAAGAAGCTCTTGTAACTAAAATATGGTATGGCTGTTAAAGTTTCATAACCCCAGACAGACAGATTATTGTTGTATTAGTTCTTCATAAACTGACATTTCCAGGCACTTTTTTCATAAGTGGGTAAACTATAACCCTCTTTAGAGAGGCAAGGATTAGAAACAATGAAAATGACTGCATTCTTTAAAATGAAAGTAAGCATCAGTCCCAGTTTATTTAGATGGTTAAAAAGCAACACAAATTGTTTTTTGCTTAACTCTTTTTTCTTTGTAATAAAGAATTACCCATCTGTACAAATAACACACTTCAATAAACATTTTCTTTTTAAAAAATCAATAAATATGGACTTTTTATTAATGATGGATTTATTCTGATGAAATTTTAAATAAAAAATACTATTTGAAATGGAAGAATTTCTGAAACTACATTTTAATATAATAATTTTCTTGAAATTAAATTTGAAATCTAAAAAGTTGCTTTCTTTTTTCGTCAGAGTAAAACTTATAAAAGCCTAAGACTCATTCATTTATTGGCACAAATGATTTTAATTTTAATTTTCTGGAACCTAAGTAAAGATATCTCTGAGTTACATGGACACATATTAAAAATAATCAATGACCAAAAAATATGTTTGCTTTGAGTCCTCTGGATTAACTCTTTTATTAAATTACCTAAACAACTGTCTAACATACATTTTAGGGGAAAAAATCCATTTATATTTAGAGCAGGAGGTACAACCTGTCTTTTTTTGTGTGTTTGTTTGTTTTTTGTTAGAGACTACTTTGGCAGTCCAGTGAAGCTAATGGATCCTTTCTCTGAATAAAGTTCATAAATGCAATACACACACACACACACACACACACACACACACACACACACACACCTATATGATTGCAAAGGATGCCAATTATACTAAACAATTTGTTATTATTACTTTTAAAGTTTGTAGGCCTCAGTATAAGAATTTCTGATGTTAAATTTGTTTCTTCACCTGGAAGTCAACTATAACAATGAAATCACAGACTGATACAGTCCCTATCCTTTGTATCTATATATTAATATTAATAAAATAATATGCTTCTGACAACTGAGATTTACCTATCAACTTTAAACTTGAAAAATCATTGTATACATTATTTTCTTTGAGTATCACAACAACATTGATGTAGTAACTATAAGTACTCTAATCCCTATTTTGTGATTTAAGAAACTGAGAAAACTTGTCCAAAGTTCCCTAGCATTACGTAAAAGAAACAAAATGTAAACTTCAAGGCCTTCATTGTTCTAAAGTGAAGCTAGCACCTAGTGATGGACTTAATGGAAAAGTGTGTAGTAATGTGGTCCAGGTGGGTTTGTCAAGGCATTCCATTTATTGATACCATGAGCAAGATTTTTATAGAGTAAAAAGACAAAGAAGGTAATTATAGGTCACTAAGCTTTCCATTACTGCTTTGTTCAGTTTCAAGATGCCAAACAGTGACATCTGGTAGGCCTTGATGATTATCATGTCCTTGATGTTTCCATACAATATGAATAGTATCTAAAATGCATAAATAATCTGGTAGTGAACTAATACCTTCTGGCTAATATCCCAGAACAGGGTAGAGCCCTGGAATTCAGGATATCAGGCGAGTTCTCACATATAGGTGCATAACTGGGAAACCCTGGAGCTGGCCATACAGGATAGCCACATCATTGGGAAAACCCAGAGCTGACTTTCAAGGAACAGCCTGATTCCTACATCAGATGTTTTGGCTCCCTTCACTAAAGTCTCTTATTTACTTTGCCATATTGTCTCTATATAATATGGGCAAAAAAAAATCAAATTTAATGCATCTGTTTTATCTTTTACACATTTGTCAATTAATTAATTTACTCAATGTAACTTTCATTGTAATATTATGATACATTACTATGCTAGGTCCTAAAGGAGATCCAATGAAAATAATAGTTCTCATTTACCTACTTCTTTCATCCTAATAACTTCTAGAACCTTCACTGCTACTTTTCAATGCTTGTTCATCTTTAGTTGACTTTATCATACACTACATGTTGTTTCAAAACTCTCTCCACAAGTTCCCAATGCTTTGTATCTCTCTCAATTCTCTAAGCAAAGAGCTTCTCTTTCTACTGACAACTTTTAGGTCACACATCTTAATCTCTATCTCCTCTCCTTAAAACTCTTTTATATCAGAACATTCTTTCCTATACTCTAAGAGATAAAGTTGCCCTATTCCCTACCAAAGCAAAACCCTTCATTATGTCACTGATCCTATCTCTTGCCAACTCCTCTGGAGGATTGTTCATGACTCAATTCTATTTCATGTCATTTTCACTCTTAACCTTTCTACTGTCTCCTTTCCCACTGCCAACAAACATGGTCAATCCACCTCATCTTCAAAAATAAAATCTATCATAAATGAATTTTAACAAAAAGTAAATTGAGGTATATTCTATTATGACAAGCCTCATACTCCAAGGTTAGCTAAATTATTTGATATCAAAATAAAACATTGATTGGCAAGAGAAATTAATTTCTAAATTAACACATTACATACCACCTGAATTTTCAGAGCCAAAGAAGCTTGACTTAGGCTGTCACAGGACATGATCAATTAATTATACATTTAACCAATAACAAATAATACAGTATTGATCTTGACACTTCCTTTGATTTTTCTATCTCCCTAATAGATTACCATGTGTCTCTGCATATTTCTCTCTTTTTACTACTAACTCCCAAAAAGAAAATTATAAATCTATTTCTTTGGTATACATTCACTCTTCAACATCTTGAAGTATAGCTCCTGATCCCATCACTCTACTGAAACAGCTCTTTCAATGTTTTCAAAATGATCTCTTTACTGCTAAATTTCATAGTCTTCTCCTACTTCTCATCCTCCTCAACTTTTATGCATATTTTACACTATTAAGCATCCCCCCACTTACATTCTTTCCCTTGGAGAAAATTGTTTTCTCCTATTTTTTTCCCTCCTCTTTCTGAGATTTTCTTCATTTCCTCTGTCCCTAGGCCTCCTGCCCTGGGATTTTGTGTTCTCTAGCAATGCTGCGTTCATGTAATTCATGTTTATGTTCATGTAAAAAGTAAGTAGTCTTGACCAGTCTTGGATACATGCCCCAAGGATAGCAAGCTCTCAATTGATGGCATCCTTTGGACAAACAAATGCCATAGTATCCCTTAGCAGAATCACCATTCTTCTAACGTCTCTTCTTCCTCCAAGATTTACTGAATGCTTTCTCATCTGATAGCACCTGTGAATACGTGATCTTATATTTTGTTTGTCAAGCAATTGCTTATTCTTCAAGTATTCAACTTCTTCCTCTTCAGGGAAAAAAACTTCACTCATAACCCCGTCCCTTGCCATAGTAAATGCTTAATAGTCTTTTCCTCTTTCTTTTTTTGGTGACATTTTTTTTTCACTCTCCAACCTTCTGACACAAATTAATATTTGAATCTCTATCTTCATATTTTTAATTCTTGCTTTTCATTTAAAGACTTTCTTTGATATTACTCAAAACTACAGTCTTTCTGATAGCAGGAACAATGGAGAATTGTTCTCCAAATCCCTTTACTCTTCTTAATAGCAGTAAGACAAGCCTTTACTTTGAAAGGTCACTTGATTATATGGGAACCACAACCACCACATGCTCAATTTAGGATTCCAACTTTTTTCCCTGAGCTCTGCCCTTACTACAAGTAACATACTCTGTCCATATCCTTCTGGCTAGTTGGTCCCATGGAGAATTTGTGTAATATATGATTTGGAAGAGGAGGGAATCTTCAAATTTAGAACTGTTATTCTCTTCACCTTATAGCATCTCATGAATACTTGCAAACATACCAATTTGCCTTCCTTTTTCTTACTAACATCTTATATATCAGACATCTATTATCTAACTAGCATTTATTATCTCTTGATTGAGATAGTACCTGCAACAATAAGAAATGCAAACCCACTCCTAAAATGATACTTCAAGATTAATAATGCCCCAAAATTCTAAGATTGGTGAGAGTGTGAGTAATGACAGTCAGATATTAGATAGTTTTCTCATTCCATTTCAAGCTAAGCTTGTATTTTTTTATATAAACATATATTGCTTTTTGGATAGACAGCAGGTATCCTATAATTTTAGCACGTATTACCATAGTCTGAGTTTTCATATTCTGAGGTTCTTCCCCCTTTTTTGGGGGGGGGAAAGGTGGGAGACGTTGAAATGAGGAGTTAAGGAATCAGTCACAATGTGATATACTTATGGTCAGAATATTGATATAATTTTGTTTATGTATAAATGGGAAAAACATCCACATTAATGAGCTTATTGATCCATTTGGGTATTGACTGAAAGAGACTTTCTTTGATATGTTTCTTGCAATGCAGTTTGATTATTATTTTTTTAAATTTTGAAGTAACACATGTTCTACATAGTCCATTAAAAGAAAATCATCTGTGGGAGCTTTTAAACTGTGGTTTGAAATAATTTTGACCTAAGTCCTTAAATTTGGATGAACAGGGCCATTTTTGAGTGGCATGAGTCACTCATACCCTGAGATTCCTCCAGACATTTACAGAACTGAGTAAATTATCAGTTCATCCCAAAAGAACAAAGAGAGCTACCACTGGGGCCTATAATTCTGTTCTTTGCCTTGGTACCCTCATACTACCTTCTATGGCCACCTAAAGTCTGTGATGAGAGGATTCTTACTGACTAGCATGATATGCCACATTCAGTGAGCATAGAGGGGTATCCATGAATGATTTATCAGTTGCAACACTGCAGCCACCACATGACATGACTTTGTAAGCCACAGCTTTTCAGACTTCCTAAGATCACTTTACCATTGCTTCCATGGATAATATTACTGTCAAGTATCACAATAGCCTACTTTCCAAAGCATTCCACACTGTGGTTCACTAATAGGCTTCAGCCCTATCATGCCATACTTAATAACTCATAGCCACCAAAGACAAGCAATATGCTATATGCTGTCTTCTCCAAATTCAAAATGATCCTACTTTTTTTTTTCCAGATTCTGGTGGTGGCTCCCTAGTGACCTAGGTGTGATAAACCTTCAAAGGGCAATTAGTCCATAATTGACTGGAAACCCCTACATAGCCTGCCTTCCTAGTAGAAGGCCTAGGGGAGCTAATTTTGCATACTTCAAATGATATTCCCCCCAAAAAATACTAAAGAGATCACAGAACATATTGCTACTTCACACAAAGTCATATGAAAGTTGTGGTGAAAGGAAGAGATAAAGAATGAGAAAGAAAAAGAAAACAAGTCCTTGATGAAAAAAAAAATACTAGCACCATTTATTGCAATGAAAAGAAGGTATCTCAGAATTGCTTGTTGTAGAAGACTATTCTGTAAAGGACTGACAAATTTCCCAATTCCATATCAAGCCAAACAGCAATTTTAAATAAAAAGCTGAGTATTTGCTAAGCTCTGTGGCTTAGTTAATTGCCATTGCTGTTATTTAATCTCAGTTATACTAGGTAAAAACAGCTAATTTTTGATAGAGTATAAGTGTCATTGATATTACATTGCTGGAATTGGTTTATAATAACAATAGCTATAGACCCTCTAGGGTACAAATGCCAGAGCAGAAAAGATTTATATAAAATTATCATATGCAGTTTTTGCTGGCTATAGACACTAATTTAAGAGATAATTTTGTTAATGGTCTTGGCGTGTCATTGCTATTAAACACTGTTCACATAGACCTCCAAAACCCTTCAATAATTGCATAGTGGAGATTAGCATACTTTTTACAAGTGGCATGTCAAGGTTCTCTCCCCAGTCACTGCTGCAGGGAAGAAGCTATTAGCATTTGCTAACTCCTGACCATTTCACCAGGTAGCTGGCACAAAACCTCTCTTGAATGGCAGAGAAAAAGCATGTGGCACTGGGGACAGTTCCTAATGCCATTGCTTGTACCCCACCTACAGGTCACTAACACTGAACTTATCCTATGTCTACTTATTCATAATCAAGTAGAGAATTAAGACTGATCAGGCTATCTAGGAAAAAATATTCTAAATAACTGAAATTCAAGTTATATTATTTATTGCAGCTCTCTTTGTGGTTGCAAAAAACTGGAAATATAGGGGATGTCCATCAATTGGGGAATGGCTGAACAAGCTATGGTATATGAATGTAATGGAATACTATTGTGCTATAAGAAATGGGAAGGAGATGGACTTCATAATTACCTGGAGAGGCTTATAAGGACTGATGCTAAGTGAGAAGAGCA
>CM053583.1:107897165-107921898 GCA_028627135.1 Pseudochirops cupreus
TTCTTTGGGGCAGCTTGTAATATTTTCTCCTTTATCTGGGGACTCCAGAACCTGGCTATAATATTCTTGGAGTTTTCTTTTGGGGATCTTTTTCAAGAGGTGATTGGTTAATTGTTTCAAGTTCTATTTTGCCCTCTGGTTCTAAAATATCAGGGCAATTTTCCTTGAGAATTTCTTGAAGGATGCTTTCTAAGTTCTTTTTTTGATCATGGCTTTCAGGTAGCCCAATAATTTTTAAATTGTCTCTCCTGGATCTGCTTTCCAGGTCAGTGGTTTTTTCAAGGAGATATTTCACATTGCCTTCTATTTTTTTCATTTGTTTGGATCTGTTTAATAGTATCTTGATTTCTCATAAAGTCATTTGCTTACATTTTCTCCACTCTGATTCCGAAGGAATTATTCTCTTCAAAAAGCTTTTGAGATTATTATTCCATCTGGCAAATTCAACTTTTTAAGGTATTCTTCTCCTCATTAGGCCTCTTTTGCCATTTGATTTAATCTATTTTTTAAGTTGTTATTTTCTTCAGTCAGGTTGTTGATTCTCTTTTCATGATTTTCTTGCATCCTTCTTATTTCTCTTCCCAATTTTTCCTCCACTTCTCTCATTTGGTTTTTAAAATCCTTCTTAAGCGGATCTATGGCTTTTAAGCAATCTGGATGTTTCTTGCAAGCTTTTGGTGTGGGAGTTCTGACTGTGTTGTCTTTCTTCCATTCCATGCTTTGATCCTTCTTCTCTCCAAAGAAGAAATCTAGAGTCTGGTTGCTGTTCTTATTTTGCTTCCTTTGCCTGTTCATTTTGGCCAGTCAATGATTTTTTAGTTCTGTGGAACTCTGCTTCCAGAGGGGAAAGCTCCGTCCCAAAGTGCTGGAGTTTTCCCAGCTGCCAGAGTTATTAGGGGGCTGTCATTTTTTTTTATCCCCCACCAGCTTTGGCTCACTGAAAACGCACCCCAGGACCACCACCCAAGACCACAATCCAGATCCAGGAAGCTCCACGCAAGAGCACTTGGTGTGTGAACAATTTCTTGGCCCCCCTGCAGTCTGCAGGCTATTTGGAGGCAGTTTGCCCTGGAGGCAGTTTGGCCAGACTGCTTTTCTCCCCCAAATTTAGCTGAGTTCCACTGACCTTTCACTTAGTCCTTGTTGCTTATGGCTTGATAATTCTGGAAACTGCCACAGCTGCCACTGATCCACTCTCTTGAACCTCCAGCTGTGGCTCATCCTGGCCACCCCCTGAGGCCAAGTCACGGTTTCAGGCTGGGCTGGTTTCTCTTCCCAGAACTAAGATGATCCCTTCAAGCCTAGCTGCCTTCAGCAAGAGGTGTATTTGTGTGAGTTTTAGAGCCCTAAAATTTGTTTAGAGTCATATTTTATGGGTGTTTGTGGTGGCTATGTGGGAGCTGTGGTACCTTGCTGCTCCTATGCCACCATCTTGGCTCCACCTCCCTGAAATATTATTTTTAAAAATGAAAAGGAAAAAAATTCCCCAAGAACAAATGGATTTTCTGGTGTATTCCACCAAACATTTAAGGATCAATTAATCCACACACACACACTCAGAAATATAGATAGATAGATAGATGGATAGATAGATAGATAGATAGACTATTTGAAAAAATATGTAAGGAAGAATCCTTCCAAATTCCTTTAAGGACATAAATATCATTTTGACACTTAAACCAGAAAGGGCAGAAAGAGAATGAAAACTATAGGTCAATTTCTTTAATGGATACCAATGAAAATTTTTAAGTAAAATACTAGCAAGCAAATTGCAGTCATTTATTACAAAGATTATACACCATGACCAGGTAATATTTAAATCAATAGTACAGTATTGGTTCAATATTAGCAAAACTATCAGCATTATTGACCATATCAATTACAAAAACAATAAAACATAATATGATGGTATCAAATAATTCAGAATAATCCTTTAACCCAATAAAGTATCCATTCCTATTAAAATGCATTAGAAAGCACAGGAAGAAATGGAGCATTTCTTCCAATAAGAAATAGCTATCGAGGGGTGGCTAGATGGCACAGTGAATAGAGTACCAGCCCTGGAGTCAGAAGGACCTGAGTTCAAATTCGACCTCAGACACTTAACACAACAACCTAGCTGTGTGACCTTGGGCAAGTCACTTAACACCAATTGACCTCCAAAAAAAAAAAAAAGAAATAGCTATCTAAAATCAAGAGTGGGAATTATCTATAACAATGATAAACTTTAACTTTAACCAATAAGATCAGAGGTGAAGCCACGATTTCAATTATCACCACTAGA
Organism: Pseudochirops cupreus; assembly: GCA_028627135.1. Classification (NCBI taxonomy): domain Eukaryota; kingdom Metazoa; phylum Chordata; class Mammalia; order Diprotodontia; family Pseudocheiridae; genus Pseudochirops; species Pseudochirops cupreus. The sequence continues at coordinate 107,899,450 of CM053583.1, forward strand.
AATTCTAGGTATAGCACTAAGACCAGAAAAATAAATGGAAGGAATAAAAACAAGAAGTGAAGAAACAGAAGTATAACTTTTTGCACACAATAACTTAATGATTAACTGAAAAAACTAACAATTTTTGCAAAGTTGCAGGATATAAAATGAATCCATATAAGTCATCACCATTTCTATGTATTACTAATGAAACCCAACAGGAAGAGCTAGAAAGAGAAATTCCATGTATACTCAGTACAGACAATATAAAATATTTTGGGTCTACTTGCCAAGAGAAACCCAGTAGCTATATGAACACAATCACAAAATGCTTTTCACACAAATAAAGGCAAGTCTAAATAATTTGTGAAATAACAATTGTTCATGGGTAGGCCAAGCCAATGTAATAAAAATGACTATTCTGCCCAAGTTAATTTACTTCTTCAGTGTCATACCAACCCAACTACTACTGAATTGTTTTAGAGATCTAGAAAAATAATAATAACAAAATTGATCCGGAAGAACAAAAGCTCCAGAATGTCAAGAGAAGCAATAAAAATAAAAATGTGAAAGAAAGTGGCTTCCCAATACCAGATTTTAAACTATATTACAAAGTAGTAACCATCACAACAATCTGGTATTGGTTAAGATATAAAGAAGTGGATCAATGGAATAGACAACACACACACAATTTACAGTAGTAAATGAACCATAGTAGTCTGTTGTTGCTGTTTTTATTGTTAAGTCATTTTGATCTCATCCAACTCTTTGTGATCCCATTTATGACTTCCTGGCAAAGATATTAGAATGGTTTGCCATTACCTTGTCCAACTAATTTTATGGATGAGGAAACTGAGGCAAACCAGGTTAAATTACTTGCCCAAGGTTTTACAGCTTGTAAGAGTAACTTTTATTCATTAAGATAGAGCTATATGGTATTTTATAATTTATTATATATATATATATATATATATATATATATATAAAAATTATTATATAATTTATCTTGTTTCAGTTTTGTATCAAATGAGCAATTCAGGACCTGGCCAATTAAGTTTTAGATCACCCCCACCCTGCTCTGCCTGTTAGCAGCCCTCATGGAATAGTTGGAGCCCACTACTAGAAAGGCTTCCTGATATGTAATAAAAAGACTATTCCTCACCTCTATCAATGCATAGACATTCTGTCTATTTTTAGTTCTCTTACCATATGAAGCACAGAAGCCTTTTGATTGACTGCTGAGCAAGAAGTTGGCATGAATTCAGTAGGCATCAACCTACGAAGGCATTTTCTCTTCATAACAGCATTTATTGCCTCGATTGTGGCCAGGTATGAAAAAGAAAACTACTTGACTTTGATCACTTTTTGCCTTTTGAAAAGCATTCTCAGTTCTGACTCACTAGTTGATTGTGGTTGGGGTTTGTTCTTACTTCTCAGAGAGGACCATGACATCAGGGAGATAATGACATGACTTGCAATTGACTTTGATTTGAGGGAGGGTGAGGTGTGAAAAGTCATCAGCCTCACTTTCTCCTCCAGAGCCATCTGGTTCCAGTGGCCAGATATTGATCAGGACAACTGGAGATGGCCCAGGATACGGTGGGAGACTTCTGCCCTTTTAAGCTAAGGTTTTTTTCAGGTTCTCACTTTGAGTAAGGCAATGCTCATTCAATGAATAGACCTCTTCAACAAGTGAGTAAAGGGATGGCCCCTTTAATTAAAAAAAAAAAAGACTAGGAAGAGAATACTCTGAGGGTTGCTGGCCAAAAGAGAAACAGTTGCTACTTACATTCATTCTGAGCCAGAAAGACCCCCAAATAACCCTTAAGTGGTGCTTGGGCAGGGACCTATTGTTGTCCAATCCATCAGATCCAGAGTGAATTGGTTTTAGGGTTTAGTCTGCGAGAAAGAAATCTAGCTAGCAAACCCCAAGTCAACTAGGTAACTTTCTTCCATCAACCTTTCTGTTTCTTTGAGCAGAACACCCTCAGATAACTGGAAGGGAAGGGAGAGGAGGGGACAGAAGGAAAGAGGAGGAAAAGCTGAGTTGTCCAACTGCACCTTGCCATCTGGGTCCCCATTCAAGCAGCTAGGATCAGGACTTCTGACTCAGCAGTCAATTGAACTGCCTCTCTTATACATCATAAAGAAACTGGATATGACCAGAATGCCTATATATCTGTGAATCAAGAAACAGAGACACATGGATTGGCATCATGCAGATCATACTGCCTATGCTGTGACAACGGGGCCCCTTGGGCTGGCTCCAGTTATTTATTTTGCATTATACTTTTCATTATCATGATTGTTTTGATAGAGAAGACAGAAGTAAAGTGTTAATTAAGTAATTAAATCTTATCCCCTCATAGTCTGTTATCAATATCTCATTCATTCTAAGTATTCTTACCCTTTGTTATAACTGGTACCAAATAACTTTTTTTTTTTGTAAAATTCAGTTCAGGGTGGGCTTTAGAGTTCTTGCTAAGCACTTCTACTTGCCATTCCTCATTCATAGTTTTCCATCTTCTATGTCTTCCTCTGCACGCTCTGTGCTTGGAATTAGCTCTTTCCTCATTGTTGTCTCAGAGCACGTAAGGACTTATCTCATATGCAACCTCCTACAGGAAGCCTGCTTACCTATTTACTTGCCTATCTTCTCCTAATTTCTAGTGTCCTTGCCCTTGAAATTTCGCTGTATATACTTTGCATATATTTTATATTTATTTATCTAGATTCATGTTGTTTCCTTGAATGTAAGTTCCTTGAAGGCAAAATCTGCATCATATTTGTATTGCTAGAATCTGGCTTATAGTGACATTAAACAAATAAAGGATTATTGAATGATTAAAGGTAGTCCCTTCAGCTTTAGGTAAATTTAGCATCTATCTTCAGTAAGCTTCCTTTTTTTATTACTTGTATATGGGAAAAAATGTTCTTCCTTCATAATATCTCTCAAATCCAATTCTTTCCCACTCAGAAAAAATATGTCTGATGTGTGATTATTTTTGTTTTAATATTTGATTTGGTAGAGCCAAAAAACAAACAAACTGGCTTTGAGAACTCTCTTACAAATAGATTACTCCCATCCATACATCATGATACACATACACACACACATATATATGTATATGTGTGTATAATGTGTATATATATATATATATATATATATATATGTATATATATATATATGCATGCATTCATATATGAATGTATGTAAACAGGAATTTTAAGAAATTTAAAATCAAGTCTTCCTGATGCTAAATCCAATACTCTATCCATATTTTTTGAAGATTAGAGATGTGAAACAGGGAGAGCAACTAGAAAGATATTACAGTGGTATGGGAGCCAACAGTGAAAGTCTGAATTAAGATGTTGATTATCTGAGTGGGGAAGAGTTGGAAGTGAGAGATATTATGAAGGCAGAATATTCTTCACAATAAGCTAGGTAGATCAATAACTGATGTTTGCTGTTACCATTTTGTTATTAATAAAATCAATCATTACATATCTGGAACAAACAGAACAGATGGGCAATGAGTTGGTCTCAGAGATGAACAGGAGGAAGAGATAGAGATGTGGATTATTTTCAGGAAATTGCAAAGTTCTTTTTATGTCATTATGCTTTCTAAAAATCATGCCCATCTTTTTTTAATACCACTATGTTACTGGTATTGTTGGATGTCAGTGATACATGGAATATCATCATCTCCTAAGTATTAAAAATTAATATAACCCAAAGGATAATAAGATGGATTGTGTGGTGATTGAGGAAACTATAATAAACAACCAAATAAAAATTTGTTGGTAGAATCAGTGAATTGGGTTATATATGAAAAGATAGATTGGTCACATGAAAGTAGTTCATTGGTTGCCCTTTTGTCAAACTTATGGGAGGACATGGGCAAAAGTTCCACAGAATTTTATATGTGGATAGTACTTCCATCCATAGTAGTAACATTCATTGTTGGAAGGATTTTGAGAATTTATGCAGATCATTTTGACTAATTAATAAATGCTAAAATTATATCCCTTCCTTTGAATTACTCTCTTCTTTCAAATACTTTATGATAATCAATTAAAATTCTTCATAATTGTCACCTTGAGCATATATCTGCATGTATCTTGTTCCAATCTGTCCATTTTTGCCATCTTTAATTCAATTTACACCTTTTCTATAAGCACATCTGAGACTGAAGAATATATCAGTGTGTGAATCAATAGATGATAGGTAGATAGATAGATAGATAGATAGAAATAGACAGATAGATAGACAGACAGATAGATAAGACATATGCACTTTCCACTCTGCATCTGCTATTCTGCCAGGTTTTAATGGGAAAAGATACCCCTCCCAGGATGAGATCATCAATTCTAATCTCATCACCATGCTATAAATTCAAGCCTTGACTGATACCACCTCCCTCAGTCTCTTCTACAAAACTCTTTCCAAAGTCCCAGTGCATTCCTCTATATATGGAAGAAACTAGTAATGATGAAGGCCTTCAGCAAGTTGATGGTTGTGTGAGTGAAGAGGAGACATATGTGAGGTGCTGAAAAGGTAGAAATGACTAAATTGACAAGGGATTGCATATTTAGAGTTTATGAAAGTGAATAGTCAAGGACGAAACCAAGTTTATGGGTGGTAATAGCCTTCACTATAATAAGGAAGTTCAGAAGAGAAGAAGCTTAGCAAAGAAGAGATTTTTCTTGGACATGATTAGTTTGAGAAGCCCCCAGGTCATCCAGTTTAGAAAGGTAGCTGGTGATGTGGTACTAGAACTCAGGAGAGGGACAAGGTCTTGATCTATGGAACTAAGAGTCAACTGAATAAAGGTGATTTGAATTGATTAGTGCTAAGAAGATAACTGATTGAGATAGTATAGACGGGTAAAAAAAGAGAAGAGTCTAAGATAGAGACTTGGGGGACACCTGGAATTAATAGAAGTAGAAAGGATAAAAAACAGTCAAAGGGGACTTAGAAGTATTGGCCAGAAGACCATGTGGAGAACCAAGAAGAAGAGTCTCACAAAAACCAGGAGTTGAAAGAGTTTACAGGAAGAGAGGGTAATTAACTATGTCATATATTGTTGAGAGGTAAAAAAAAAAAAGGATGAGTTTTTTGGGGGGAAAAGTTTATTAAATTTGACAACAATAGATCAAAGAGTACCTTTTATGAGATGTTTCAGTTGAATGATGAAATTAGAAACCACATTGCAAAGGGTTTAGAAGAGAGAGCAGGACTGGAAGTTGAGGTACCTAATTTAGATGACTTTCTCAAGGGGAATTTTCAGTGAAAATGGGGATGGATATAGGGTGATAGCATGAATTATAGGATAAGGTGAGGGAAATAATTTGTGTTCCCTAAGGGAAGTCTGCACCTCATATCTCCAACTCCCTTTCACAAAATTTGAATTGGATGTTCAGTAGATATCTTAAACTCATTATGTCCAAAACAGAACTCACTACCTTTCCCCCTAAATTCTCTCTCACTTCTAATTTCCTCATTACAATAGAAGGGAACGGCAACTCCCAGTTCTTCTGGATGGAAATCTAGGAATAATCCTGTGTTCCTTAGTATCTCTCACCTCCATATCAAAACTGTTGCCAAGGCTTGTCAATTTCACCTGTGTAACATCTCTCCAATATTCCCACTTCTGACACTACCACCCCTCTATTACAGGCCCTCATCACCTTTCTTTCTCCACTCCAATTTATGCTCCATTTAGCCACTACAGTGATTTTCCTGAAAAGCAAGTTAGATCACATTACTCTCCTACTCAATAAACTCCAGTGGATTCCCATTACCTGTAGGAGCAGATTAAAAAAAAATATTCTGTTTGGCTTTCTAAGCTCTTAATAAACTGGTGCCCCTTCCCATCTTTCCAGTCTTCTTACATTTTCTCCTGCAAACCTATGTTTCAGTCTAGTAACTCTAGCCTCCTGGTTGTTTGTTCCATGAACATTTCTCAGCTCTGGGCATTTTCTCTTTCTGTTTCCCATGTCTGAAATATGATCTCAATACCACTCTGACTACTGGCTTCCTTTAAGACTCAACTGATATCCTATCTTCTATAGGAAAACATCTCTATTTCCTTTAATTACACTGCTTTCCCCTATTTGAATGATTTCCCATTTCTTCTTTATATCACTTGCTTTGTATATATTTGTTTGCATGTCATGTTCCCCATTGCATCTTAACTCCTTGAGGGCTTAGGATGTCTTTTTCTTCATTGTATCCCCAGAGCTTAGCATGGTGCCTGACATAGTAGACAATAAATATTTACTAAATTGAATTGAAATTCTTTACATAGCTTTGTTATGACAATCTTGTCACACTGTTCAATTTCTATATTGCATTATTCTACTTTATTGCTTTATCCTTTTTTCTGTCTACATGCCATTTACATATTTTTAAATCTTTTATTTATTCAATTTTGGTTTCCAACATTCATTTCTACAAGATTTTGAGTTACGAATTTTCTCCCCATTTTTCCCGTACCTTCACCCCAAAATGTCAAGCCTAGTGAATATCCCTTCCCCCATTCTGCTCTCTCTTCTATCCTCCTCTATCCCCCCCCCCAACTTTTTAGTAGGGCTGAATGGATTTCTATACCTCAGTGCTTACATACCTTATTTCCCAATTGCATGTTAAAAAAAATTAATATTTTTAACATTGATTTTTAAAACATTGATTTCCAGATTCTTTCCCTTCATCCCTCCTCACCCACCCCCACTTGGAAGACAAGCAATTTAATATAGGTTGTACATGTGTAGTTATGCAAAATGTTTCCAAGGTAATTATATTGTGAAAGACAAACTGTATTTCCCTCCATCCTATACAGCCCCCCCACTTATTCTATTTTCTACTTTGACACTGTTCCTTTTCAAAAACATTTGCTTCTAACTACTCTCTCCCCCAATCTTCCCTCCCTTCTATCATTGCCCCTCTTATCCCCTTCTCCCCTACTTTCCTGTAGGGTAAGACATCCACTTGAGTGTGTATGTTATTCCCTCCTTAAGCCAAATTCAATGGGAGTAAGGTTGACCCATTCCCTTTTGCCTTCCTGTTCTTTCCCTCCATTGTAACAGTTATTCCTTGCCTCTTCCATATGAGATAATTTACCCTATTCTCTCTCTCCCTTTATCCTTTTCCCATTATGTTCCTCTATCACTTCTTAATTTTATTTTTTTACATATCATCCCTTCCAGTTCAACTGATCTTGTGCCCTCTATGCATACATGTACACACATATACACACATACTCACATATGTATTTATACACACACATACCCTCTTATACATACACACACACGTTCACACACACATATACATATATATATATATATATATATATATATATATACACACACACATATGCATATATACATATATATTCCCTTCAACTATCCTCATACTGAGAAAAGACTCATGAGTTACCATTATCATTTTTCAATGTAGGAATGTAAATAGTTCAACTTAAATAAGTTCCTCATAATTTCTTTTTCCTGTTTATCTTCTCATGCTTCACTTGATTCTTGTATTTAAAAGTCGAATTTTCTGCTCATTTCTGGCTTTTTCAACAAGAATATTTGAAAATCCTCTATTTCACTGAATGACTGTATTTTCCCCTGAAGCATTATACTTGGTTTTGCTGGATAGATGATTATTGGTTTTAATCCTAGCTCCTCTGACCTCTGAAATATCATATTTTAAGCCCTTTGATTCCTTAATGTTGAAGCTGCTAGATCTTGTGCTCTCCTGATTGTGTTTCCACAATACTCAAATTATTTCTTCTTGACTACTTGCAGTTTTTTCTCTTTGACCTGGGAACTATGGAAGTTACCTATAATATTTGTAGGAGTTTTCTTTTTGGAATCTTTTTTGAGATGAGATCAGTGAATTCTTTCAATTTCTGTTTTACCTCCTGGTTCTAGAATATCAGGACAATTTTCCTTGAGAATTTCTTGAAAGAGGATTTCTTGGTTCTTTTTTTGTTCATGGCTTTCAGGAAGTCCAATAATTTTTAAATGATCTCTCATGGATCTATTTTCCAGGTGAGTGATTTTTTTTTTCAATGAGATATTTCACATGGCCTTCTATTTCATTTGTTTGCATCTGTTTTTATAGTATCTTGATTTCTCACAAAGTCATTACCTTCCATTTGCTGAAGTCTAATTTTGAAGGAATTATTGTCTTCAGTGAGTTTTTGAAATTCCTTTTACATCTGGACAATTTAGCTTTTTAAGGCATTCTTCTCATTGGTTTTTTGGACCTCTTTTGCCATTTGAGTTAGTCTATTTTTTAAGGCATTATTTTCTTCAGTATTTTTTTGGGTCTTCTTTAATAGGCTGTTTAATAGGCTTTTCATGATTTTTTTGTGTCATTCTCAATTCTCTCCCTAATTTTTCCTCCACTTTTCTTACTTGCTTTTCAAAATCCTTCTTGAGCTCCTCCATGGCCTGTAATTAGTTCATATTTTTTGCTTGAAAGCTTTTGATGGAGGACTTCCAACTTCTTCTGGTTCTATATTTTGGTCCTTTTTGTCCCCCAAAAATGATTCTGTTGTCTGACTGTGCTTCCTCTGCTTGCTTATATTGGCAGCCAATTACTTGACTTTTGAGTTCTTTGACACATTATAGCTCTGCTTTCAGATTGCAGAGAACTATGTTCCAAATCACTGGGTTTTTTGCAGTTATCAGAGTTTTTAGGAGGGCACCCTTTCTACAGCCACCCCAAGCTCTTGAACAGTGTCCACACACCTGAGGACCACCATCCTACAACACAGGTCCAAGCAGGTCAAAGCAAGTGTGATTCCCCTCTGAATGGTTGCTTGGTTCCCCTACAATCTGCATCCCAGGAGCTCCTGAGGCAGCCACAGGAAGACAGCTGCAGTTGTCCTGCCTCTGCCACATCTTGCCCAGGGGGCAGGGTTCAGACCACACTATTCTCCACCCAGTTCCAACAGAGTTCCCTACTGACCTTTTGCTTTCTCTTTGGCATTTATGGGTTTAAAAGTCCGGAAACAGCTGCATGTGATTCAATCTCCCAAAGTCTGCTCTGGACAGTCTGTGCTGTTGGTCAGGGCCACCTCAGTCTGGGCCTGGGTGGCTTATGCAGGGCTGTGCTCAGCAACCAGAGTAGTGCAATAGACCCTTCCCGTTGGACAGTCAGGCTGCCTTCAGTGAGAGATTTGTTTCTCTCTGTCACTTTGTGGGTTCTGCAGCTCTAAAATTTATTTAGAGTCATATTTTATAGGTATTGGAGGGGGTTGGAGCAGGAGCTCAGCCAATCTCCTGCTTTTATGCTGCCATCTTGGTTCTGGCCCCAATGATGTACCTAATAAATGGTTTGAATATGTCAAAGTTAAGTTGTTTCAATGTCTTTTAATTCACTTTCATTGATTTTTTTAAAATAGCTTTGTGATTTGATACTTGATCAAATGTCTCAAGAGTCTGACTGTATGGAGACAACTGATTGAAAACTGACTCCTATTTCACTAACAATGAAGTTGTTACTTCACTAATTAACTAACATAAACTACTTCACTAACTAACTAACTTTCTTCCTAAACTATAATCTATTACATTTTTATAGCACTATTTGCCAGATCTAAGAATTTGAGATTCTTTCCTTGAAAAAATAATGCATGATGAAAGTATGAAACTTCACTGAACTCTATAGGTTTTTGCCTCCTCTGTCCTTGTTCTGGGATGCATTTTTTTTAGCAGTATGTAATTTATTTATGCCTGAAAAAAAGGTAGACATCATAGTGTACACCCTTCAGGAGTAGAGTACCAACCATTTGTCCAAGGGGCGCAGGCTGGGGATGTACTTAACCCCACAGCCATCAGGAATGAGTTGCTTCTCAGCTATCATATCCTTAAACTCATCAACATTGAACTTGGTGAAGCCCCATTTCTTGGAGATGTGGAACTTCTAGCAGCCAAGGAACTTGAACTTGGCACTGTGCAAAGCTTCAATCACATGTTCTTTATTCTGAACCTTGGTTCAAATCAACATGATAACTTGGCCAATGTGTAAACAGGCTACAGTGCCCTGGGGTTTCCCAAAGGCTCCCTGAATGCCAGTCTGGAGCCTATCAGCCCCAGCACATGACAACATCTTATTGATGTGAATGACATGAAAAGGATGTAGCCCCACACGAATAGGGAAACCGTCCTTGCCACAACTCTTCACCATGTACTTGTTGGCACAGATCCGAACAGCCTCTAAGGCTTCTGATGACAGCTGTTCATATTCATCTGACTCACAATGGAAGTTCATCTACTTTTGCTTTCTTTCTACCAAGATCAAAGATTCGTATCTTGGCATCAGGAACTCCCCTGCAGAAACGGGACTTCAGGTATGGCTTATTTTTACAGTACCCATAACAGTGGGCAGGATGATGGCTCATGGTGCCAGTGCCAGCAGGGACTGTGTCTAGCCACAGGGAAAGGGCTTGGATGCATAATATCCAATAGATTTCTCACCTATTTTTATCTTTGCATTGAAGCTGCCAGCTATCAAAGTCTATATGGATTTAATTTGAAGGCTTTTATTGAGTTTGTAGAAGTTCTCTATTTTACCATGTTTTTCAATAGATGGCGGTACATAAGCTGCAATTATTTTCATGCTGACCTTTTAACAAAAAATTTACCATACATGCTAGAATATTGTCTAACTCAACATGGTAGTAAATGATTCTTCTTGTTTTCTTTGGGTACAAAATAACACCAATTTGTTTCTCTAAGAATCTGAGACTTGTCATTTCATTTAGGTGTAGCTCCCTTCTTTCTGCATTTCATTTATATTGAGATTAAAAAATGATATAATTCTATTTTTAAGTATCATGTCCATGAATTAGTTACTGGATAAGAAACTCTCATTTACAGTATCTATGGCTGAGTTAAAGATTTCTCACAGTCCAATAAATAGCTGTTATCACATCTTTGACCACTATTTCCATTGCTATAAAATAATAATGATAAAAATTATGATGATGGTGATGCATATATAGAGCTACAAACTTTGCACAGTGCTTTACAAGTGTTTCATTATATCTTCCCAAAAACTTTTGGGAGGAACATGCTGTTATCATTACCATTTAAAGATTTTTTAAAAAATTAAGCCAAATGAGGACATGTTATTTGCCCAGCTTTATGTCTACAGCTAAATTTGAAATCAAGTCTTCTTGACTATAGGTCTAATGCTGTATCTATTGCTCCACTTAAACGCTGTCAAAGGATAGATTCAGTGACACAATTAGTACTCCTCCCTTTAACAATGTACATCATACCTCCTCTATAGCTTCTTATCCTAAACCTTTTTTTTAATCTCATTTTGTCCATGTGATTCCATAAATTTCCACAGAGGATCAACCCTTCTCCTGGAAGCCTTCTTGTGTTGTTTTTAATTATCTTGTGGTACCACTCCATGATAACCATAGCCTCCATGATTTAAATACTCTCACCTCCTTTCACTTAACTAAACTGTTAACTTGAAAAAAAAAAGCCTTGCAGATTTCAATGTCTATTTCTAAGCAAGGGATCAAATAGTCTAAACATTTATCATATATGATGAAAGAAAGGAAGCATTAAGTATATGGTGATGCTGGAGAAAGATTCATTCATGTGGGGAAGATACAAATGAAAATAAATCTTTCACTTCCCCTTGACCTTGTTTCTCAAACATTTTATGAAATACTCCACAAGTGACAGGACTAAACAAGCACTAATGGAAAATGAAAATCAGTCTAGGGCAGAAGAATGTCTAAAAACCTTAGAAAATGGCAAATTATTTAAAGAATCATCCAAAGAAAAAGTCTTAGTAAGCTGGACAGCAAGCAAGTTTACCTACCTTGGAAAATAGTAAGAGCTGAATCAACTCAGGGAGAAATTGAACATGTCCTCTTACACAATTTAGATATGACAAAGAGGAAGCATGTGTCACTAATCCACCTTGCCAGCTTATACAGCTTTAGGGGGGGTGAAAAGCTCTCAATAATGACATTAATTATTATTAAATGTTACCAGCTTTGCACTGTTAAGAATATCAACGCCAATATTTACAGTCTCATGATGAAATGAACTTTAAAATTTCTTTTAGGACACAGAGGAGTTGGCCATCAGCTTCTAACAGAACATATTGTGGATCTGCCATTTAATGATTTTTAAAAGCCAGCTACAGCCATCCCTCCTCTAAGTGGCACATGCTCCATTCTCTTCCTTCCCTTCATCTTCACCACCTGCTAGGAGTGTTACAGGCAACAAAACAGCAGTGTTTTCATCAGATGGTGCAGCCTCCAAGGAAATAGTATCAATTCACATGGCTCAAAATAAGGTAAACCTTTAGGCAGAAGATAGCAAGCCTTGGCTGATCCACTTTCCCCAACTGCAATGCTAAGCTTTTAATCTTTTAGTAACTGACAATGAAAGGGTGTTTGGATATTACACTTGTGAGAAAGATAAGTATCTAAATGAAAGGAAGAGTAGGGTTGAATTTAACAACTTATCCTTCATTCACTAATGCTTATTTAGGGAATCAATTCATTGTTAGGTGGGACAGCAATGTCCTACTTGGAGAAAACCATATCATGAAACTTTACTTTTGTTTTATCTTTTTACCAGTCAGAAGTTCTTTCCTTCTAATTTCCATCTAATGCTGAGTTCATGGGAATGGTTATCACTATCAGCTGTGGTCCTTACTAATAATGAATATAAACACTCTTTAATATTATTTCAAAATTGATGAAAGTAAAGAGTATGAAATATATTTATGAAACTATAATAATAAAATTAAAGTAGTAAAAATAATTTTATGATTTTATAGGTTTTAAAATGCCATTCATTGTAATTTTTTGCATATATCCTGATTGACTTGGAAGGATTGAAAAAAAAACATTTTTTTTTCTTTCAATTAGGCTGTATACTAAAGGATAAATGTATGTAATTTTGTTATTATTGTTGCTGTATGAACTCTTTTCTGGCAAAGGGTAAATAATAGAAATTATCATGCAATTTTTAAAGGCTAAATATTTGTTATTGGATATTTTCCTACAGTTAAAATGATTTGAATACATAGTAGGGTAAATGGGATGAAATCTGTTTACTTTTCTTATAATTTTAAATAGAAAATTGTGTGGGCAGATTTCATTAGCTTCGGCCAAATTTTCTATACAGAAAGAAAGAGATGATTAAATGAATGTGTTGAAACTTAAAGATTACAAGTGTAAGATTGCCTATGACAGTGTTTGCTATTAAAAAACTATAATTAAAATTAGGAAAATATATATGTATATAATATACATTAATATATAATATACATATGTTTGCATATCTATATTTATCTATCTATGCACACACAAAACACAAAACTCTTTTTAAAAGTGTAAAAATACAGGTACTCTAATCTTGACCTTGAAGCAGGCAGTTTGGGGGAGGTTAAAGATGAGACAATATAGAATTCTAAACTCAAGAGTTCGAAGGAAACTGCATCATCCTCTAGTGCAACCCCTCATCTTTGTATTACCTGCTTAATGCTGATAAAGTTCCTTCACTATGGGCTCCACTGCCTAACAATGTCTACATACTGAAGGCTTCTTACAATTAGAACTTTCATAGAGTTTAAAAGGAGATATGACAACAGAATGAAGTGTGGGATGGAAAGAAAAAAAGTTTATGAGCATGGAGTTGGGATCCTGATTGACTGGGAGTCTGGTGGCACCTTTAAACCACAAGAAAGAAATTGAAAAGAAAGAGGAAAGTTTTCTTCAGGGAACTGTGGGGTGAATAAGTAGTCCTGTTTTGGAAATATTAAGTTCAAAATGCTTTTGGGACATCCACTTTGAGGTGTTTAAAGGACAGTTCATGATTCAGGCTGTAGTTCAAAGAGAGACTTTTTTGGACCTGGGAACCATTTACATAGAGAGGAAGGTTGAACCTATTATAATTGATGAGATCTCAGTAATAATGTAAAGGGAAAGGCAAAGTGGGTCTAGGAGTCTTGAAGGACTGAAAACAAACAAAGAAAAAATACATCACTCTTGAAAGGAAGGACTCTGAATGACCCAAATGAAGAAGTACATTCCAAGGGAGGCTAGGTGGCACAGTGAATAGAGCACTGGCCCTGGAGTCAGGAGGACCTGAGTTCAAATGTAGCCTCAGACACTTAACACATACTAGCTGTGTAAGCTTGGGCAAGTCAATTAACCCCAGTTTCGCTGCCTTCCGCCCTCCATAAAACAAAACAAATAAACAAAAAAAGAAGTGCATTCCAGTTCCTGGGAAAGGCCTGACAACATGCATAGAGACAGATATTGGCAAGTTAAATTTTGAGAAGAGCTAGCAGTCTACTTTGTAGGGCAAGAATATGAATAATGTAAAATAAGATTATAAAGACATGAAGGGTCTTAAATGCTATGCTTAAAAGACTGATATTTTATTCTACAGGGAGTCATTGAAATCTTTTGATAAAGTTAATGACATGATCAAGTCTGTTATTTAAGGAAGAAAAAAATATTTTGACAGTTATGTAAAGATTGTTTGCGGAAGAGGGGAAACTGAAGGCATGGAGTCCATGTAAAAATATTATTCCTGCCCTCAAATAGGGCCATTGCAAAGGCACAGAGAAAAGATTGTGTGCAAGAACAAACAAAGAGTATAAAACAAGCTTAGATCTGATTGTAAAAAGCATAAACAAAAACAAAACAAAGCTCTGCATTATGTGACTGAAACAATATTAGTCATTATAATATTCTCCCTAGTTTCTGTGCCACTCTTCCCTCAAAATAGTCCTAAATACCAGCACAAAAGCTGTCTTCCTCAGTTTCTCCATATCACATGAGAAGATGACTAGGTGAGACCTTCTCGGGGATTCTCTCACCTTTGCAAATATTTGTGACTATTTCTATCTACATATTCCCTTTGGTCTCCTATACTTGCATCAAAGGCATGGGTTTAACTGTTTTACCCTGGGAATATGGTGGTGGTAGAATAAGGATTAGTTTTATTCTTTATGAATTAGTAATCTAGTTGAAAGAAAAGAGAATCACACTATAAAGTAGCCATATGCAAATGAATCAATAAAATATATAGTACAAAATTCCCTCCCTCCCCCTGAAGAGTCATACCTCCTTTATGAATCTCATAGAAATTTTGTGACACTTTTGAACTGGATTTGAAGTAATTTATAATAATAGATCATATACCTATCTGAGCTAGGAGAGAAAGAATGTATGTGTGTGCAAGGGCTTCATAGAGTAGTAGGCAAATGGGATATATAGTATACGGTAAGGTTTCTTTTGAATCTGACAGAATCTACCAATTGTGTTGGCTTTGTCCCAATGCATGAGAATCTTGCTGCTGAGGAGCTAAGTACTGTGGTCCAAACCATGCTTGAGGAAGATGGTGTTTATGCTGGCATTTAGCACTAACTTTAGACGAGAGAAATACAGAAAGAGGTTCTAATAGTGACTACTTTGAGTAACTAGTCTTAGAGGTTGATTCATACATATGCTGCAGAGCTTTTTTTTAAAATTTCAACTTATTTTATAATTTTTGTTCTTTATACACAAACCACTCTTCCTTTCCCTATGCGTTAGCTATAGCCCCCACCTGATATCAATTCCCTGCTTCCTTCTATCTCATAGAATTCCTCATCTCCTTCAAGACTTGTCTTCAGTAACACCCTTGAAATGAAGCTTTTCCCGATCTTTTCTCTCCTTCTATATCTCTATATCTATGTAGTTATGTATGTATGTATGTATGTATCTATCTATCTATCATCTAGCTATCTATTTATCTATCTATCTTTGTTGTTATTATTGTTATTGTTCAGACATGTCTGACTCTTCAAGACACCACTTGGGATTTTCTTGGCAAAGATACTATTAGGACAGGTTGCCATTTCCTTCTCCAGGTCATTTTTGAGATGAACTGAGAGGTGAACAAGGTTAAGTGACTTGTTCAAGGTCACATAGCTAGTAAGAGTCTGAGGTCACATAAGATAAGTCCTCCTGTCTGCAGGAGATATGTATGTATGTATATATGTATATATATTTCCATATATCTCATTCTATCTGAGATGCAGCTTGACAGAATGAATAATCACCCAGACTGCAAATTAGGGAGATCTGACTTTAAATCCTATTCCTGAAACAAATTAGTTGTGTGACTATGGCAAATTATTTAATATTTCAATATCCACCCTAGCCAATTCTTAAGTAATAACAATTTTAGGAATAGATCCAATATGCTTTGGTAGAAGAAATTCTTCATTTTGTGCTTACTACATTAATGAAATAAACATATAATGGCATTATCACCTCTGATTAAAAAAAAGCTCCTTCAAAATAGGGATGTTTCTCATATATGTGTGTGTGTGTGTTTACATATATACTTATAATAATACATATCTACATAGGTATCCTCAGGGCATAGCATTGTCTGAAATGGATGCTAGGTGCTAGGATATTGCTTCTGTATGTTTCATAAATTATTTTCCAGATTTATATATTTATATACCTGTTTTATATTTGGGTTTTGTTTTCTTTCACAACATCAAGCCAAACTGAGTCATACTGATACCACAGACCACTACCACCAGTACCTCCATTTTTACCACAGAGGGAAGATCTAAATAACCATATTTGGTGAAAATATAGCATAACAAACTAAAAAAAGGAAAACATTGATGCCAAATAGTAATACCTGTTTGCCAGGGTGAATAAAACATTCCAAAGCCGCTGTGTTAAACTGATCCCCTTATCTCTACTCATTCTGGACCACCCTGGTTCAGCATCTCATCACCTTTCACCATAAATAGTCATGTTGGTCTTCAATAGGTGGTCTCCAAATTGCCTTTTTCCCCCTTCTCAATATAATCTATATAACTTATCAAAATGACCTCAACTTTCTTATGAGCTTCAGCCTTGAGAATATTGTCAACTTCCTACATTTAAAGAGAGTAACAACAACAACAACAAAAACATAAAGATACTCATGAGCTACCTTTGAAATACAAATTGTGGATTCTTTCGAGGATGTCCAGGCAATGAGGGGTGACCTGAGAATGCCAAGGAAACTGAAGGATAGAAAAATAATCAGGAATTGATACCTAAAAAAATTATGTAATTACATTTTGTTAGGTGGTAATGGGGAAGTAGGAAAGAAATTTAATAGATTAAACATCTCCTGGTGGTTATGGGAGAAAGAAATTGGAAATGGGCTGGGAGAGAACAGGAAAGTTCAGTACTTTAAAAAAAGCCCTCTAAAGTACTTTTCTATTTTTGACAACATAAAAGTTTTAAGTGACTTGGTAATACGAAACATTGTTCTGGATTTATTTTGGACAGTTTCATTTCAATTCCATTTAATAAAGTGCCTACTATGGGCAATGTGTTGTTTTATTCACTTTGACATTTAACAATAATGTGTAAATTATTTTGGACAGTTATTTTGTTAAGACTTCTTTTTGGGAAGCAATGGTCACATGTGTGTGCTTCTACTGTGGCAAGGATGATTTGAAATATCTCATCTTTACTTGATGAAATGGGATTAAGTTGGTTTTCCCATCTTTACTTAATTATCTGTCAATCCAGTGCTGAATTTCATGACAAACACAAATGTTTAATGAATCTATTAAGCTGCATTTTAAATGATGTAGTTGTTAAGAATATATGTTACTTTAAAGAAATTTAGAAAAAACTGAAGTTCTTAAATAGTATACTTCAATGACTCCTAGAAATATTCTAGCAGCTGTTGGTACAGGGACATCAAACATCTCAAGGATCATATAAGCCCATGAAGAAAGTCACACTAAAATGCAAAGGAAAGTTCAGTCAAAAATGACATTTCCAGGGACTGACAAACACTGTGAAATACCCTGATTAATCTTCAGAAAATAAGCAAAACATTTCAGAGAGATCTGACAAGTGAAGTGCGTGTTACCACTTTCTGTATAGAAGCATGGGTTTCTTAAAATCCTTTTCTCTCCTCTACTCCCCTTACGTGAGGGTGTTCTACACAAAGAAAGGGAAAAGTTGATGGCAGAAAATTACCTAGTTAACTTGGGGTTTACTGGCTAGATTTCTTTCTTAAAGACCAAGTCTTAAATCCAATTCACTCTGGATCTCATGGATTTACAAACAATACGTTCATTTCCCAAGCAACATTTAAAGATTATTTGGGGGCTCTTAGGCTCAGAATGAAGGTAAATAGTAATTGTTTCTCTTTTGGCCAGTAACTCTCCAAATATTCCCCTCCCTAATGGATTTTTTTTTTAAATCAAAGGGGCTATCCCTTTATTCACCTCTTAAAAGATGTCTATTCACTGAAAATGAGAACTTGAAAAGACCTTAGCTTAAAAGGGCCAAGGGCTCCTATTGCATCCTGGGCCATTTCTAGTTATCCTGATTGATATCTGGCCACTGGACCCAGATGGCTCTGGAGGAGAAAGTGAGGCTGGTGACTTTGCACAGCTCTCCCTCAATCAAATCAAATCAAATGCAATTGCAAGTCATATCATCATCTCCCTGATGTCATGGTCCTCTTTGATAAGGAAGGATAAACCACAACCACAACCTTCTTAAAACTGGAAGAACATCAAGGGGAATAGTAAAAAAAAAAAATAGCTGCTAACTCTTCTGGTAAAGGATAATACTTATTATCGGTATGGCAATACAAAGACTAGACTCTGTACTAAAAATTGGAAAAGGACATTTTGTTTACTGATAAAACTATGTTTTTCCTCTAAAAGTTAATTACAATCACTGTCAGAATAAGTTAAGGTGAGCCTGTATGATCTGACCAACTTCATTAGACTTCAAAACCACCCCAAAATGTTTAGGGGATTTTGTGTTTCCAATGGCCAAGTAAGTCATATATCCATTGATGGAATGAGATGAAATCTAACAAATATATTGACATCTTGAGAAGTAGAATTGTTTCAGAATTAGAAAAAAATCCCTCAACGGAGAGAGAATACAGAAGTTTTGTCCTTATACTATGTCACACAGTATGAAAGAAAGGTTAAATTATATATCTGAGATAGAGATAAACACACTGCAATGGCCTTGAAATTGATTTGATTTAAACCATATTGAGAAGCTAGAAGCCATAATCAAAGGTAATCCTGGAAATATTGATTTGAAGATACACTTAATATCCAATGTGACAAAAATTGCTGAATAATGAAGAATTAGAGCCTATATATACATATGTATACACATATATGTAAATTTCGTGAACTTAACAACAAATTATGTAAAATGGTAAGAGAAAAATACATAGAAGAATTTTCTAAGCTAAAAATTGTAAAATTAATTATATAATAACAAATTTGATTATTTTACTTTGTCGCACTTAATTTGTACACCACTGTAGAAATGATTGCTCCACTTTTATAGACGATGTGACTATTCATTGCCTTTTCTTCTTAAGTGGTTGAAGTTCATGTCTTTCTATAAATCTTCCATTGGAAGATTCATTCAATCTAATAGAAGCTTCCTCTGGCCTTATTAATGCATTGAAACTATTTAACTTTGAGGCACCTTAGCAATTAATCTGTTTGTTGCACTAATCTCATGACATAACTGATCTAATATTTTTCTAGTCACACGTACTCTTCCAGATACCATTTATTTTTGTTTTCATCATTTGTAATGATGCTAAAGTTGTCATATGCCCATTTGGACATTATAAAATGTAAATGTAAAACTTAATAATCTGACATCAACTTACTTTTTAAGAATTATCTTCTACTATCTGCCTATAGGAACTCTTCATTGCAACAAAGCTAGTTTTTCCTCAGTTCCTCAAATATTGTTTGCACTTTCATTCCTCAGTACACTTGCCCTGATCCTGTTTTCTTCTGCTCTGGAATGCTTGCATCTTTAACTTTGCCTATCAAAATTCCATCATTCTATGAAGTTAAACCTTCCCCAAGAGCCTTTACCAGACTGCTTCAAGATAATCACCAAAGAATAAACAAAAATGTATTGAGAATTTAATATATACTACTCAAAATATGTGCATCTCAAAGTCAACATGTCTAAAATACTTAAACCTTCTCTGGTCTGAACTTTCCCATTATTTTCAAGACGACCACCACAGGTTCAATCACCCTGTCACCCAATCACTAATCAATTTCAGTGTCTTCAGTGATTTCATTTTCTCACATTGTCTGTTATTTGTCAAATCTCATAAACTCAAAACTACTCTATGTGTAAACATACTCAATAAAACATACTCAAAACTATACTATGTGAAGCCCTCAGAATGTAAAGAAAAGCAAAAACATCTGTCCTCAAGGAGCTTCCATTCAAATGTGTGTGTTTGTGTTTATACACACACACACAGTCACATATACACATACATACATACATACATAAATATGTAAAAATCAGAACATGAAATATAGAAAAAGAGTAAGATGGATGGTAACCATAGAGAGGATAGCACTAGCAGCTTGGAGTGATAAGCAGAGAGAGCCAGGCAAATCTTGCTGGAGTTTATGACATTTTAGCCTAGTCTTTATGAAAGTTAGAAATTCTTAGGTTTAAAGGTTAGAAAGAAGAACAATGATTCAAGATGACATGTCATGTATGTGTACCACTGAGTAGATCAATATGGCCAAATTATAGAGTGAATATAGGACAGTAGAATCTAAGAAGATTGATAAAGTAGGAAGGCTCCACATAGAAAAGGGTTTTCAATACTAAACCAAGAGCTTTATATTTGACCTAGCAATATTAGGGAGCCATTGGATTTTATTGTATGTGGGGAGTGACATAGTCAAATCTCTGCTGAAGGGAAATCACTTTGATAGCTAATGAAGAGATTATATTGGTGAGACTTAAAGGAGAGAGAAGTATTACAAGTCTTTTATAATAGTACAAGTCCAAGGAAACAAGAACACAAACTACTGTGGTTCTGAGAGTAGAGAAAAAGGGCCACATTGAGATGTTGTATAGAAAGAGTTTAAGAGATTTGACAATAGGCTATGTGAGAAAATGAAATCACTCAAGAAACTGAGATTGTTTGGTGATTGGGTGACAGAGTGATTGGACCTATGGTGGTTCCCTTGAAAATAATAAGAAAGTTCAGACTGGGGAAGGTTTAAGTGTAAACATGAACACTGTTTTAAACATGTCGAGTTTGAGATGCAACAAAACATCCAATCTGAAACATCCAACAAGCATTTGTTGATTAAAGACTATAACTCAGTTGTTAAGTAGGGCTAGATAAATGCATCTAGCTTTCAATCATCTGTGTAGAGATGTAAGTGAACCTAGCATACCCAGTGTGTTGACCAAGAAAGAGCATAAAGAGAGGACAGATCTACTCAGACTCTTATAACATTTGTAGGCTGTACCACTCATTTTATAGTCATATACCATCTCTGATATTTTTTGTATTGTCTTATTACTGAACATAAATATTGTTATTTAATTAATAGGATGCATTTCTGTCTTATAGCTCTAGTATTTTGCTATTCCTTGAGAGGAGGGATCATGTTTTATACCTAGTGTAAGACCTGAAGTGGGAATTCAGTAAATATTCTTCTCTCTCCTTCTGCTCCTGCTACTATTTAACATTTATACATCACTTACTATGTACTGTACACTGTGCTAACCACTTTAGAATCATCAACTCATCAGATTCTCATTATTATTATGCAGATGAGAAAACTGAGACAAACAGAGTTTAAGTGACTTGCCCAGGGTTATTTTGCTAGTAAATGCCTGAGGCATAGTTGAACTAAAGCTTGATGAATCCAGGCCTAGCACTCTATACACTCTGCCACTGAGCTGTTGATTGATTAGTTATGTTTTCCCTTTGTGAGTGAAAGGAGTTTAATAATTTCCCCTGCATTGTTTTACATTTTCTACTCTCTGTCCAGTTTTTCCTCCATTGATAGAGGTTCAAAATACTGATGCTGAGAGGAGTAGGGAAAGGTACTATAGAAGAAAAAAATCCCAGTTTTCTTATTGCACATCAAGGCCTGGAATAATATCAAACATTTTAACAAATATAAGTGATTTTGAGACTAAATTATGTTTCTTAAATGAACTAGGAGACGAAATATACGGATACTAATCTTTTCTTGATAGAAAAATACAAATAACTCCTTTCATACAGTACCTTATAGATGTCATTCCAATTAAAAAAAAGGAATCAATATCTTCATTTTACTGCAGATAAATGGCTACTGTAGACAATGCTGAATTTGATAGCATCACTCTTTTTTATCAATTTTCTGAGACTATGGATTTTTTTTTTACCTATGTAGATATATTGCACTGACTTACCACATGAAAAATCATTTAGGAGGGGTGTATCAGCAATGCAGTATTCACAATGCCTACGGTAACTATAAATATGCTGATATAGTTATTAATCACAAAATGGAACAGGCTCTCTACATAAGAAATATAGATAGTGCATTCATTTAAATACCAGAAAACTGAGTCC
>CM053583.1:107940872-107958653 GCA_028627135.1 Pseudochirops cupreus
AAAACCTGTACACAATCACAGACACATCGTACATATGATGACCAACCTTGATAAACTGGACTATCCTCAACAACGCACAGCTAAAGACAACTCTACAAGCCTCAGGATGGAAGGAGATATCTAAACTCAGAGAAAGATATAGAAAGAGTATAGTTTAAATGGAGACTGAAAGAAAACACTCTATTGTTCTCTTTCATGTCTGGTTTTGCTTTTTTCCCCAGTGATCACTCATTGGTTACAACCCTTCTATATAACCAAACTATTGTACAATGTGAAGTATTTGCAGATCCTATACATGATTACACACCACCATGGGGGTGGGGGGAAAGGGAGAGGAGAAAATCTGAAACTCAAGTGATTGTGGAACTGAATCTTGTAAACTAAAAGTAAATAAACAAGTCATTCAAAAAAAATCAGCACACTTAAGAAACAAAATGAGTTTAAATACCTCATTGGCCACCAAATCCTTGATCACCTTGTGCAGCAGAGATATAGGGCAGCTATATTTTAGAATATAAAATCATTTGTAAAATACCAAAGAGAGGATACATGGGAAACTATGATCAGTCTTGCTTCACAAACAGCAAGAAATAGTAGAGCAAAAATAAAGCAAGAAGAGTTTCAGTTATGATAAACCACATGAGAGCGTTTAAGAATAAAGCTAGTGGGACTAATAACATTGAAACTGGAAAAAATATTAGGATTTGTATTATAAACTTTTTAATCCCCATAATTTACAGTGAAGCCATCTCAAATTCACTTTCACATTACAATATTTAATGTGCTACGTAAATAATAGAAATCACATTAAATACAGTGGTGAAATACAAAGCTCAATTATAGTAAGTTCATCCAAAAGAGCATTGTCAGTGACACAATTTTGTTGGTGCTGAGTGATCAATTCTGAAGATACCTGAAAGAAGGGAGAATATAAAATACCTGGGAAATATGGGAATTATCACAAAAAAATGAACCAGAAAGTATCAACAGATATCACGTAAGCTTACTTTTTAAAATTTTATTTTCCCTAACTACATACAAAAACTTTTTTTTTAATTTTGAGTTCCAAATTCTCTTCTTCCCCTCTCCCCCTCATTGAGAAGGCAAGTAATTTAACATAGGTTATATGTGTGCAGTCATGTAAAATGTATTTCCATGTAAGTCATGTTGTGAAAGTAAACATAGAGCAAAAAAAAAAGATGAATAGAAAAAAAGAGAAAGTAAGAAAGAAAAAGAAAGTAAAGAAAAAGTATGCTTTCATCTGCATTCAGACTCCATCAGTTTTTTCTCTGGAGATGGAAACCATTGTTCACTATGGGACCATTGCATTGGTGAGAATAGTGAAATTATTCACAACTGATCATCATATAATATTGCTGTCACTGTACACAATGCTCTCCTGGTTCTGCTTATTTCACTTTGCATCACTTCAAGTAAGCCTTTCCAGGATTTTCTGACACCATCCTGCTTGTAATTTCTTGTAGCATGCTAGTGTTCCATCTCAATCATATACAGCAACTTGTTCAGCCATTCCCTAAGTGATACCTAAGTGATGGATAGCCTCCAATTACTAGTTCATTGCCATCACTAAAGGAGCTTTTTTAAAAATCTCTTTGAGATATACTCCTAGTAGTGGTGTTTTTGGTTAAAGTGTATGCATGGTTTATAATTCTTTGAGCACAATACCAATAGTTAATTAGAGCTTTTTTTCATACAATTATAGAGAGCTTTGATTATTTTAGCTTAAAATTGCCTGTAGGAATGTAAACAGTTGAACCTAATGATTTCTCTTTCCTGTTTAGATTTTTATGCTTCATGTGAGCCTTGCATTTGAAAGGCAAATTTCCTATTACCCTCTGGTGTTTTCTCAAGAATGCTAGAAATTCCTCTATCACATTAAAAGATTATTTTTTCCCCTCAACTATTATACTTATGTTTGTTGAGTAGGTGATTCTTGGTTGTAGTCCTAGCTCTTTTGCCCTCCAGAATATTATATTTTAAGCCCTTCAATCCTTTAATGAAGAAGTGGCTAAATCTTGTGTTATCCTGACTGTGAATGATACCTGAATTAGTTCTTTTTGGCTGGTTGTAACATTATCTCCTTGACCAAGGAACTCTGCTATTTAACTATAATATTCTGGGTAGTTTTCCCTTTGGGATTTATTTCAGGAAATGATTAATGGATTCTTTCAATTTCTCATTTTCTCTCTGGTTCTAGAATAAGAAGACAGATTACCTGGATAATTTGTTGAAAGATGATATATGGGCTCTTCTTTTTTTTTCTTTTTGATCATGGCTGTTAGGTAGGTCAATAAAGGTTTTAAATTATCTCTCCTGGACCTATTTTCCAGGTTAGTTGCTTTTCCAATAATATAGTTCACATTTTCTTCTATTTTTCATTCTTTTGATCTTGTTTGATTGTTTCTTGAAGTCTCACGAAGTCATTAACTTCTATTTCACCAATTCTAATCTTCAAGGAATTATTTTCTTCTGTGAGCTTTTATATCTCCTTTTCCATTTGGTAAATTCTGTTTTTAAGGGGTTCTTCTCTTCATTGAGTTTTTATATCTTTTTTCATTTGAAAAATTCTGATTTTCTTTTTTCTTTTTTTATTTCATATTTTTTAAAAATTTTCCTCAGCTACATGTAAAAACAATTTTTAACATTCATTTTTAAAACTCAGTTCCAAATTCTCTCCTTTTTCCCTCCCCACCTCCCCTCATCAAAAAGGCTAGCAATTTGATATAATAATGTGTAGTCATGCAAAACATATCACTAATGGGCATGTTGTGAAAGAAAATACAGACAAAAAGAAACTCAAGAAAAATAAAGTTTAAAAAATATGCTTCAATCTGTATTCAGACACCATCAGTTTTTTCTCTGAGGATGGATCGCCTTTTTTTTATATGTCCTTCATAGTTATCCAGGATCACTGTATTGCTGAGAATAGCTAAATCATTGACAGCTGTTCATCTTACAATATTGTGGTTACTTTGTACACAGTACATTTCACTTTGCATCAGCACATGCAAGTCTTTTCAGGTTTTTCTGAGAGCATCTTGCTCATTATTTCTTATAGTACAATACTATTCCATCATACTCACATAACACAACTTGTTCAGCCATTCCCCAACTGATGGGCATCCCCTCAATTTCTAATTTTTACCACTAGAAAAGAGCTGCCATAAATCATTTTATACATATAGGTCCTTTTCCTTTTTGTTTTGTTATCTCTTTTGGGATATAAGCCTAGTAGTGGTATTGCTAGTTCAAAGGATATGCATGGTTTTATAGCTCTTTCGACATAGTTACAAAGTTCTCTACAAAATGGTTGAATCAGTTCACAACTCTAATAACAGTGCATTTATGTCTCATTTTCCCCACATCCACTCCAACATGGGTCATTTACCTTGTCCAATAAGCCATTCTAATAAGTATGAGGTATACTTCAGAATTGTTTTATTTTGAATTTCTCCAATTAATAGTGAGTTAGAGGATTTTTTTTTTCATATTACTATAGATAGCATTGGTTTCTTCATCGGAAAACTGATCATACCTTTTGATTACTTATCAGTTGGGGAATGGCTTTTTTTTTTTATAAATTTGACAGTTGTCTAAATGTTAAAGAAATGAGGCTTTTTTAGAGAATTTTGTTTCAATTTTTTTTTTCACAGTTACCATTGCTAACTGGATTTCCCTCTATCCTATTTCTCCCCCAACCCATTGCTTCTACTTCCTCTCTACTTTCACCCCATCCCTCCTCAAAAGTTTTTCTTTTGGCTGCCCCTCCTTCAATCTGTTCTCCATTCTATCACACACACACACACACACACACACACACACACACACACGCACCCCCTTTCTCTTATCCCTTTCCCATCCTACTTTCCTGTAGGATAAGATAGATTTCTATATCCAATTGGGTGTGCATGTTATTCCCTCTTTGAGCCAATTCTGATAAGAGTAAAGTTCCCTCATTTCCCTTCACCTTACTCCTCTTCCCCTCTTCTATAAAAGCTCTTTTATGTGAGAAACTTACCTCATTCTACCTCTCCCTTTCTTTTTCTCCTAGCACATTTCTCTCTCATCCTTTAATTTTATTTTTTAGATCTCATCCTTTCATATTCTACTCACGCTGGTGCCCTCTGTCTATATATACTCTTTCTAAGTAACCTAATAATTAGAAAGATCTTATGAATTACAAATATCATTTCCCCATATAGGAATGTAAACAGTTCAACATTATTAAGGCCATTACTATTTTCCTTTCCTGTGTAGCAGTTTTTGCTTCTCTTGAGTCTTGTATTTGACAGGCGCATTTTGTATTCACCTCTGGTCATTTCATTATCAATGCTCGAAAGTATTCTATCTCAATGAATATCCATTTTTTTTTTTGCCTGGAGGATTATACTCAGTTTTGCTGGGTAGCTGAGTTTTGGTTGTAATCCTAGCTCCTTTGCTCTTTGGGAATATCATATTCCAAGCCATCCAATACTTTAATGTAGAAGCTGCTAAATCTTACATTATCCTTGCTGTGAATCCATGACAATGGAATCATTTTTTTCTGACTGCTAGCAATATATTCTCCTTAACCTGTTAACTCTGGAATTTGGCTATAACATTCCTAGCAGTTTCTATTTTGGGATATCTTTCAGGAAGTGATTGGTGAATTCTTTCAATTTTTATTTTCCCCTCTGGTTCTAGAATATGAGGGCAGTTTTCCTTGATAATTTCTGTAAAGAAGATGTCTTGGCTTTTTTTTTATTATTATGACTTTTGAGCAGCACAATAATTTTTAAATTATCGCTCCTGGATCTGTTTTCCAGGTTGACTGTTTTTTTCTTTTCCACTGAGAGATTTCACATTGTCTTCTATTTTTCATTCTTTTGGTTCTGTTTTATTGTTTCTTCATTTCTTCCTTTGCCATTTGCCCTAATCTTTTCTCTATTTTTAAGGTGTTATTTTCTTCAATATTTTTTTGTATCTCCTTTACCAACCTGTTGACACATATTTTCATGATTTTCCTGCATCATTTTCATTTCCCTTCCCAAATTTTCCTCTACCTCTCTGTAATGGCAAGCAAAGGAGTACTTTGGTCCTTGTTTAAGTTATTCAAGCACTTTGGTCCTTGTTTCAGCTCTTTAAGTGTCTTTGACCCTCACCTGTGATTATATTAAGTCTTTGTTAGAAACAGAAACTGTGAAGCCCACAGTGGGAGGAACTTGCTGTTCTTCCCTAGCACATCCAGGATGGTTGCTAGTACAGGTTCTTTAATCAGCTTTTCTAAAGGAAAGCAACTCAAAAAGGGTTAACAGTCTTAGTTTAATCAAACATATGTCATTTACCTAGTCAGGGGAAAAAAGTCAGCACCCTGAACTTCAGAGAATACAAACAAAAGTTAGAAGCAGATGAAAAAATACAGACTGAGAAAATAACACAATTCAACAGACAGGACTTCTAGCTGTCTGACAATCACATACATACAGACCAGAGAGAGAAGCACTAACATATGGCTTTTCAAAGCCAGGGGTCAATGGCTGCCCATTCTCATCTGGTTAAATCATATAACTCTTCCCAAAGTGAATATCAAAGAAAAACCTTTCCTCAGTGGTATATATAACTTTCTCCAGGGTCAGAGAACATTACAACCCTCATAACCCACTTGACTACAAAGTAGCAAAAATTGTGCCTTCCTGAAAAACAAGCCTCCCATCACAGGTTCCATGTGACCACATCCAGCTTATTAGGGCACAGTTTATTTTCAAATCAGGAAAGGTCCTCAAATTTACCTAGGCCTATTAAGGGGCTGGGAAGATCTTCAAATTCCCATTACCATTATACTTGCTGAAGACCAGAACATGAAGGACTTAAGAGGAACGATGGAACAGGAAGGAGTAGAAGTTATTAAAGCTCGAGCATGAGCTGAACAGAACTAGGAGGACAAATGTCTGTCTATTCTGTCTGTGCTGATGCTACTTGCTGACCTGTTTGCTGATAGAGGATGTTGTTGCTGTTACAGAAGCCCTGAGACATTATTGATGGTTCAGAAGCCCTGAAAGAGGACTTTACTGCTCTGTGTTTTCAGAAGTCCTGAAGGAGGGTTTTAATGATTTTTTCAGAGGTCCTGGGACTTTACTGATGATTTGTGTTTGTTTCCCCAGACAGAGGTCTTGTCTGTGGGTCTATGTTGATTTCAAAGGCAGATAGTGAATTTATGGTAGTACCAGCAATGTGTGTGAACATTGTTGTAACTCTGCTAAGCTTGATGTGTGTAGATATTGTTGTGGCTCTGTTAAGCTTAGCCTTCTCAGAAACAGAAGCTGCAAAAGTCTTGAGGTGGACTGGTCACCATGAGCTTCAAGCCAGAGCTGGAGCGGGAGTGGGAGCTGGAGCAGGAGGTAGAGCAGGAGCTGGGAGCTGTCTACCTGTGAATCCAGGTGACAGCTGGGTGAATTCATTCAAGAGCTGGGAGCATGGAAGAAGAACAATGGAGTCTGGAAGTCAGTCTCCAGTCAAGATGGAAAGGATCTTCATTTGAGTACTTGGTGCTGGCTGAGAGATTAAGACAATGTGACCTAGGGGTTTAAGAGCTTTCTACTCTGTACTTTGTACCTCTAAAAGATGATTGCTTCTTAAGGATGATTGAGTTAAGGATGATTGGATGTCAGTCTCCAATCAAGATGAAAGAAAACTTTAGATGGGTACTTTATATTGATTGATTCATATTGTGACTTCCTAAATAATATCTTTTGTTTAAGACTTTATGGACACTTTAGTAATAAGTGGTTATATTATATTGTTGTGAATGTTGTACTTTGGTTTCTGTGAATATTTTGCTTTAGTTTATTGAGGAATAAATAGAGAGTTCACTATACCATATGGTCAGAACCTTAAAGTTATTCACAGCAGCAGTCCTCAGGAGAGCTGCTTGTGCTTGGCTTTATACTCGCTTACTTGATTTTCAAACTCTTTTTTGAGCTCTTCCGTGACCTGAGACTAATTCATAGTTTCTTGGAGTTGTTGGATAGAAGAGCATTTTCTTTGTTGTCTTCTGACTGTGTGTTTTGATCTTCCTTCTCACTGTCAGAGTTTTGTTTTTTCCTGTAATTTTCTCATTTTCTCAGTCTATTACTTGACTTTTCACTCTTTGTTAAAGTAGAGTTTTGCTTCCAGGGTGCAGGGCACATTGTGACAGGCTTCAAGGGTCTTGTGCAGCTATTTCAAAGATATTTCTAGGGAATTGTAAGTTTCCAGTTCTTCCAAAATGCTACGATCTGTGGAGAGGTGTTTTGTATGCTCGTGACCTGTGTTCTGGTCTGTGAGCAACTAAAAGCATTCTTTTCTGCTCTGGAACTCTGAGGATGTTAACCCCTTCACTGTGGCTACAAGCTCTGCTGTGCTAATGCTCCTCCTCACCCTGAGATTGCCACCCAGAACTGCAATCCAGATCCAATAAAATCGTACCTCATTGCTAGTAAAAAGACCCCTGTAATCTCATTCTGACCTGTTGTTTGATCTCACCTCCCCACCATTACTGTCTGTGGGCTGAAAGCTCCAGTAGCAGCTACTGCTGCTGCTAATTCAGTCATTCCTAAGGCCTGATCCTGGCTTACTGGGGCCAGGGCTGTGCTGGACAGCCTGCCTTGGACTGTACATTACTCTCACCCAAGTATGACAGACTTTTCCTGCTAACTTTCTAAATTGTCTTGAACATCTGTGGGCTAAGAGGTCTGGAAACTGCCCCTGCCGCCAGTGATTTTAATCAATCCGCAGCCTGTTTCTGGTTTGCTGGGTTCCAGTCTGCACTGGCATAGCCTGCAGTGAACTGAGCAACTCTTTCACCCTGGTTCAATAGACCTTTCCTGCTGACTTTCCAATTTATCCTGGCTGGAAATTTGTTTCACTCTGTCTTTTTGTAGGCATTGCTGCTATAGAATTTATTTAGAGTCAGTATTTAAAAAAAATATTTGGAAGTGTTTGGGGCAGAGTTCAGTTCTACCATATTGTCTGTACCCACCAATTCTGCATTTTAAGATATTATTTGCTTCATTTTTTTTTCTATTACCATTTGGTCTATACTTTTTTTTAAGTGTTATTTTCTTCAATAATGTTTTGTCTCCTTAACCAAGCTTTTGACTCTTTTTTTCATAATTTGTGATTTCCTTGCCTCACTGTCATTTCTTTTCTTAGTTTTTCCTCTACCTTTCTTAATTGATTTTTCTTTTCTTTTCCTTTTCTTTTTTTTTTTTTTTTTGAAATTTGTCGAGCATTTTATATTCTGGCCAACTCAAATGTCTCCAAGAACTTTTTATTCTTTCTTTGCTTACAAGCTGGGCAATGGGTTACCTCTTTCTGACCACAAATCAGTGAGTATTCTTTTTTTAAAATAACTTTTGTTTATTTTTAGTTCACATCATTCATTTCCACAAGATTTTGTGTTACAAATTTTCTCCTTATCTTTCCGCTACCCACCACTCCAAAACAGCAATCCCACTTTATACACCCTCCCCCAATCTGCTCTCTCCTATTTCCTCCCCAATCACCCCTCTGACTTTCCAGTAGGGCAAGATGAATCTCCCTATCCCAGTGCCTGTATATCTTATTTTCTAGTTACATGTAAATAATAATAATAATACATATATGTATACATATTCATACATATATATATACATATATATATATATATAAAACATATGATTTTAAAACTTTAAATTCTAGATTCTTTCCCTTCCTCCCATGTCCCCACCCCCAGTGGGAAGACAAGCAATTCAATACAGGCCATATATATATAGTTACACAGAACATATCCACAATGGACATATTGTGAAAGACTGACTATATTTCCCTCCATCCTATTCCATCCCCCCTTGTTCTATTCTCTACTTTGTCCCTGTCCCTTTATGAAAGTGTGTCCTTCTAAACACCCTCCCCCCCTAACCTTGCCCTCCCGTCTATCATCCCCCTTCTCATCTTCTTCCACCCTACTCTCCTGTAGGGCAAGATACCCAATTTAGAGTGTATGTCAATCCCTCCATAAGTCAAATTCAATGAGATTAAGGTTGACCCATTCCCTTTTGCCTTTCTGTTCTTCTCCTCCATTGTAACAGTTTTGTCTTGCCTCTTCTATATGAAATAATTAACCTTATTCTGTCTCTCTTTGTCTCCTCTCATTATAATCCTCTCCCACCTCTCAATTTCACCTTTTAAAATATCATCACTTCCAACTCAATTGATCCTGCGCCCTCTGTCTATGTATACCTGTACACATATATACAAACACTCACATAAGTATTCATATACATATGTGCCCTGTATATAGACATATATGTATACCCACACACATTTATATTCCCTTCAACTATCCTCATACTGAGAAAAGTTTCATAAGTTACAATTATCGTTTTTCCATGTAGCCGTACACATAGTTCAACTTTGATAAGTTCCTTATGATTTCTTTTCCATGTTTACCTTCTCATGCTTCTGATATTTGAATGTCAAATTTTTTATTCATCTGTTTTTTTTTTCATCAAGAATGCTTAAAAGTCCTCCACCTCATTAAATGACCATATTTTCCCTGAAACATTATACTCAGTTTTTCTGGGTAGGTGATTCTTGGTTTTAATCGTTGCTTCTTTGACCTCTGGAATATCATATTCTAGGCCCTTTAAGCCCTTAATGTGGAAGCTGCTAGATCCTGGGTTATCCTGATTGTGTTTCCACAGCATTCAAATTCTTTCTTCTTGGCAGCTTGTAATATTTTCTCCTTGATCAGGGAACTCCAGAATCGGGCTATAATATTCCTAGGAGTTTTCTTTTTTGTGATCTTTTTCAAGAGGTGATAAGAGAATCCTTTCAATTTCTATTTTTCCCTCTGTTTCTAAAATATCAGGGCAATTTTCCTTGAGAATTTATTGAGGGATGATTTCTGTTTTTTGTTGGTTTGTTTGTTTGTTTGTTTTTAATCATGGCTTTCAGGCAGTCCAATAATTTTTAAATGTTTCTGCTGGATCTGTTTTCTAGGTCAGTGTTTTTTTTTTCAATGAGATATTTCGCATTGCCTTCAATTTTTTCATTTGTTTGGATCTGTTTAATAGTATCTTGATTTCTCATAAAATTATTTGCGTCCATTTGCTCCAGCCTAATTCTGAAGGAATTATTCTCTTCAGTGACCTTTTGAGATTCTTTTTCACTTGATTTTTCCATCCTTTTTTGATTGTTTATATACACATACATTCAGATAAATAGATATACATACAATAATAAATATATACATAATACATATATATTTTATGCGTCAATTGAAGTTCAAAAGACGTAGGAATAGCAATCATGGACTCACACAAAGAAAAAGCAAAAAACAGGTAATTAAAAGAAAAAAACAGGGAAACTGAGAGAAAACTGAGTGAAAATAGAAAGGAATCTACCTTTTTCTCAGTGGTGTAAAGTACCTACAAACACAAAAAAACTTATAACCTAGTACAGAAAAGCAGATTATTAAAAGGATTCCCCAACTGATAAATTGTCAAAGGATATGAATTGGAAGTTTCAGATGAAGTAATCAAATCTATTTTTAGTTGTATGAAAAATTCTCTAAATCAATAGTGATTAGAGAAATGTTAACATTTAAACAAAATGTAATTGGGAAATATTTAACAAAATAAATAAAATGTGTTCATAACAAAGAAATGAATGAATGAATGAATGAATGAATGAATGACCCAATAGATTAATGAATAAATAGATCAATCAAGAGGCAGCTGAACCACATACTGGATTCTAAATTGGCCTAACATTTAAGAAAATCTGAATTCAAATCCTGCCTTTAATGGGTACTGTATGGGAACATCTGGATGTATCAAAACTTATTATTCTCCGTAGTTCACAATTATGTTAGCAGAGTATTCTGCATTTGGTAAAGGTATTTCTAGAGACTTTCTAAAACTAATTAAATCAAATACAAACAGAATAAAATCTTCCATTAATGCTATATGACTGAGTCATAACATGACATAACTTATGAACTGTATAAAATATATCATCAAAGAAATATATGATTAGCAAAGGATACAGGTCTGTCATTTATTGAAGTCAAGCTTGGATAGCTTTTCTGAAAGTTTTTCCACACCATGGCAGGAGATCTTGAGGAAGTTACCCAAAAAGGAAGGAAGGAAAGAGGAAATGAAGGAAACACAAGTACCCACTATGTGCCAGGCCTTGTGCTATGCATTTTACTAATCTCATTGAATCCTCACAATAATCCTAGCATGCAGTT
Organism: Pseudochirops cupreus; assembly: GCA_028627135.1. NCBI lineage: Eukaryota > Metazoa > Chordata > Mammalia > Diprotodontia > Pseudocheiridae > Pseudochirops > Pseudochirops cupreus. The sequence goes on from CM053583.1 coordinate 107,952,145, forward strand.
GCTATAATTATTCCAATTTTCCAGTAAAGGAAACTAAGCCAAATAGAAGCTTAGTGACATGTGCAGGATCACAGAGCTAGTGTCATTCATAAGGTTGGAATTTAATTCGTGTCTTCCTCACTCCATGTACAGTGCTCTATCCACTGTGCCATAGTGCTGACATATTTAGTGGGCACTCTGTATAGTAAAAAAATGGGAAGAAATGGATAGAGTATTCAGGATGAAAAAATATAGATAGTTTGGCATCCATGCTTTTGGGAGAATGTACATTGATGATGACACAGATTTGGTGAAGTAACAAGATATTTAACAGTGAGTTTTGGATAAGCTACACATCTGAGGAATGAGGATATATGAATAAAATATAAATAGTAAGAAGTGCTAGTTGGGGAAAGATTTCCTATATCCCACCTGTGAAAAAGGCTATAAAACAGGAAAAAAAGTATTAGAAATTCTACACTCATATCACTAAAATTAAACCACCTAAAAGTAGAAATATGACAGCTCTTTAAAATATACTTTTTTCAGAAATTAATGCAATGTGAGTCTGTATAATTAATACTCATCCCATTATTTCTAAGTGAACAATGGCTGAAATGACAGGTTCATTTTTAAGAAAAAAATGCAGTATTTGTTACAAACGTATCAAGTCTTACGTTGTGAAAATAGTTCTGAATTTTAACACTTCATATAAAATTTCAAATTCTAAATAGTCAGAATTCTAAAACTTTGTTGCTTAGGCTTAAGAATAATCACTGCCATCCAGTCAGATAGATGGAAATTTAATTGTCTGCACATTAACACTATCCCTTCACCACTCCCACTCCCACAACATCCCAGGTGCAAGATTACTTTGCACATAAAAAGTTTATGTTCATGTTATATTACATTCATAGCCAGGAATAGAAGTTCTGTGTTTTTATTTGAATTATGTTCAATCTTGGGATCATCTTTTAGGGGCGGCTAGGTGGCATGACTGAGAGACCTGGATTAAAATCTGGCATTGGACCTTTATTAGTTGTGTGATCCTGGACAAGTCACTTAACCTCTGTTTCCTTCAGTTTTCTCACCGGTAAAATAGAAATAATATTAGCACCTACCTCCCTTTGTTGTTGTGAGGATAAAATAAGATAATAATTACAAAATGCTTAGAATGGTATTACTATCTCCAGAAGATTTCTCTTGGTTGTCCCTATTGATACCTTCTCCTGGAAATTTTAGAATTTAACTTGTGCTCTTTTCTGGAAAACAAACAAATGAACACAAGCAGAAAATTAGCTCTAACTCCCATGTAAGCAGTCAGGCTAATGATACATGAAATATAAGACAGATATTAATTGATCTTATGAAAAATGCAATACTCACATCTGAGCCCATACATTTAGAGAAAAATCCTCTTTCTTTCTTTTATGGTTCTCTGTCTTTGCCAGTGACCTATACAATCCTCCAGATTTATAGTAAAATGTAGAATGGAAGCTCCCATACAGGGAGAAGAACCAATGGAATTTATAGTTATAAACCCATTTTCCTTTATCTGCACAACCCACATTATTGTGAGGGACCAATGTTGGGTTTGCTGCTCCACATTGTCATCCTATCTCTTGCTTAACCCTTAATTTTCTCCAAGAACTCTCTATGTTTCCTACAGGATGATTAGTTGATCCAGATATTACTCCACTATTTCAGGAATTTATGTGTCATTGCACCAATGCTTCAGTCTTCTGTTAATTCTAGTGTCATGTGGTTCCCTCTTCTATTGTGGTCTCTTAAATCTCTGATGCATGTAGTTAGAAGTGCCTTGAGTCCATGTGGTAGCACAGAATTACTCCCAAGAAACAGGATTCTTTGTATATCTGAATATGTTCTTTGTGACATCTCAAGTTAGATTTTCTCCATCTGTTATAGTCTTTATTTATAGTTGTCCTTTCAAAAAATCAAATTTAGAGTGTAGCTCATGTAGAAATATTTGTGACTCTATTAAGTCTCATTAATATAATTAATATAATTCAGTGTTTGCCTCACTCAGGGCAAAGTGAGTTCCCTCTTTATAAATGGGGTATCTATCAAAGCCAAAACTTAACAGGTTCATCTGAGCTTGAATAGTTAAGATGTGCTAAGCCTTCAAAAGGCATTAGACTTAGCAAAGTATTGCATATCATTGAAGAAATATAGAAGGCATACCATCTACAAAGTATCATAATAATCATCAAGGTTTCATCTACTAGTATGTATACAGGTAAATGTTTAAATATTGGTCCTCTGGGAAAAAATGTAGACATGACACATTTTGAAATTAATATGTATTGACATGTTCTTTATCGCTTTCTTAAGTATAGACAATCAACAAAACAAAAAGCAAGCCCTGATTTGTAGCAATTGCTTATTTGTAGGTGTAAATGCTCACAGTAAAAAATTTACAGTGGCTCTCCAGCCAGTTTGAGCTGGCTCTACTACTTTGCAAACAATATCTAAAAGCTGGGGTACTAGCTTAAATGCATGTTACCTAAAGTAAATTTTGCATTTTGACATTGTCTCAAAAAGAAGGATGTTTTAGAATTCATGCATACTTTCAATATTAAAACATAATGTTGGTATGATAATGTTAACATTTTCACAAGTTTTAATGTTTTCAGGAAACACGTCTCCCCCTTATTCTGACTCTTCTAGTCAGGATTCTTTTTTTATGCTATGCCTTTAATACATTAATCTTGAGGCATGTTTGAGAACTTAGAGTTCCATGTGGGCATTATTCAAAAGACTCTGAAGCAGTGAAGAAGCATTGCAAAATTAGAAGGAATTTTAGAAATCTTTTCAGCAGGAATACATGAAGACAAATAAGAAAAGAAATTATTGGAAGTTATATTTCTACTGAAAACATTTTCAACAACAACAACCAAGGGTGCACATGCTTATTTAACAGTCTTGTTGGAAGGGCTTGAACTATATGTCTTACAGAAGGACGGAGGCCAGTAAAGACTTGAGTATTGTATTCCATCCTACTTCTGGAGCAGAAGAAGCCATCCTTGGACCAGAACTAGAAGGTGGGGTGCTGTGCTACCACAGATTTAAAGTTTCATGGGAAAAAGTTCGATGAGAGAACACATTGAACAGAATGGATGGTGGAACCTACTCTCAAATATGTGGTACATCTGGGCAGTGACCACATTGGCAACATCAGCAGTTACCTTACTCAAAACCGAACTTCCAGGGAGATTGAAGAGTTTGAAGTTAAAGGAGCAAAAAAGCAAGTTATAAGAATTTTAAAAAAATAAACTTTTCATTCAGATGGTTGAAACATTGAGAGAGAAAAATACAAAAGGAAAACAAAAACAGATATGTTATGAGGAACATGGTGAAAATGGCACCCTGTATCACCTCCCCTTGTCTTGCTTCAGACTGGTATAAATAACAATTTCTGAGCATGTTCTTTCATTCTGTGAAAAGGTGAAATTGACTGATCTAACCTTATACCTTAGAAACATCTGTGGTTGACCCTAAGCTCTGCATTTCCTAGTCCTTTTGTTCACAGCATGGAGGTGGGATACATCTCTGTGAGATATGTAGGAGGATGACTTTTAATAGCACAAGGCTGAAATAATACTTCCCTGCCAGCATTCCCTGTCAGGCAACAGTTTGGTTTTCTCTAAGCAGGACAATAATTACAAACAAATTTTATGCCTCATAGCTAAACTTTCTAAGACAAAATTATTGCAGATCACTTTTTAATCTGCCCCATTAGACCACATGACAATTGTGACCACTAAGTTTAGATTCAAATTAGCCTTTTGGAAAGAATATGCTAATTATTGAACAAAGGCAACTAAAAAAGTTTTAAAATATCAAGAAATAAGATGGGAGAGCCCCAGAAAAAGTCAGGAACACATCACTGAATATAAAGTCTCGCTGAGATGCTAGTAGGAAGTGGGTCATTAATAATGGAGGCAGGTCTGGCATACAGACAATTTGCCATAGCTGTTTATCTATGTAAGACCAACATAAAGTTAGCTGTAAGAGTTACAGAAAGATGTTGCTTTTAGCAAGTCTTTTTTTTTTTTGGGTGGTGGGATGGAGGAGGCTCTGTATAGTGATCTAAAAAGAATGTTTAACATTTACCTTTTTTTCTGTTCATACATGTAGATGTGGGTGTACTACTACAAGTGTATAAGTTTTAGATTGTTGTCTCTGATGGAAAAGAAGGTAAGGGAACCCATAAGAAGTCAAACTCTCTCTCTGCATATATATATACAACCACACATATATGTATATATGTATGTATATATATAATATACATATACAAATATATTTTATATATTGTATGTATATACATATTTAAACACACTAAATTGGGTTTAAGGGAAACAGGGTGATAAAATGGAGGGCAGATGAAAGACATCAATGATCAGAAGCAAAACAGACTTTAAGAGAAGGGTCAAGATAAAAAGAGAGAGAAGGATGAACAGAAGAAAATTGAATGGGGGGAAATGCCGTTAGCAATCATAACTTTGACTGTAGAAGGGATAAACTTATCCACAAAATGGAGCAGGATATTAGAAAGGATTAAAAACTGGAATCCAACAATATATTGCTTATAAGAAACATACTTTATTAATCTAGACAAGTCAGATTTTTGTAAATATTCATTCATTTCACTTAGATTATTAGTTTTACTGGCATATAATTGGGCAAAAAATTACTATTAATTTCTTTAATTTCATTTTCATTGGTAATGCATTCAACCTTTTCTTTTTTTTTATATTGGCAATTTGGTTTTCATTTTTCTTTTTTTGAAATCAAATTAACAAATAATTTATCTATTTTATTGTTATCTTTCAATAAACCAGGTCCTGATTTTATTTATTAGTTCAGTAATTTCAATTTATCAATTGTTCTTTTGATATTCAGGATGTCCATTATGGTGTTTAATTGGATATTTTTTAGTTGTTCTTTTGTCTAGGTTTTTTTTTTTTAGTTGCATGCCCAAATCACTGAAGTATTTTTTTTCCTGTCTTTTATTGATGTACACTTTCAGAGAGATAGGTAAAAACGACCTATTTGTACAAAAGTATCCATAGCTCTTTTTGAGGTGGTAAAGAATTGAAAATTGGAGGGATACCCATCAATTGAGGAATAGTTGACAAGTAGTGGTATATATTTTGATAAAATAATATTTTGTTATTAGAAATAATGAGCAGGATAGTTTCAGAAAAAACCTGGCATGACTTATATGAACAGATTCCAAGTGAAGAGTTCAGAACCCTATTGTAATGATGATCAACTGTTAAAGTCTTATCTACTCTGATCATGACAATGATATAAGACAGTTTCAAAACATCCATGATGAAAAATGTTATCCACTTACTAAGAGAAATAACTGATTCACTTTGAGCGTAGATTGGAGAATATTTTTATTATATTTTTTTCTTAATTTGTTTGTGTGTTTTTTTGTAATATGATTAATGTGGAAACATGTTTTGCACGACTTTGTATTCCTAACTTCAAGGGATGTGGAAGGTGAGAGAGGGAGAGAATTATCAATTTATTTTAAAAAAATGATTGTTAATTTTTACATGTATTTGGGAAATATTTAATGAAATAAATAAAATACATCAAAAACATTTTTAAAATAGCAAAAAACTCTCTTTCATGTGATGAATTTAGAAGAATGTGAGAATGTGAAGAAACAATGAATGATCATTGAATTTATGCATCTCTTTAATAAGTGTGAATTTTCCCATGGAGAGAAGAGATGCAACCCTACAGTTGGAAACTCTAAAGAAGACATGAATTTTGAGATGAAATATAAGGTAAGACTAGGACAAATGTGAGTGATATAGATATAGGTCTCAAGACCTAACAATGAAAAAGGAAAAGGAAGAGTTGGGGTGAAACTGAGTTGTGAACCTTAGTTTCTGGTTGAAAAGTGGAACTCAAATATAAAGAGGAAAGTTTAAATGTGGTATATAGAGATGGGTTGGGAATAGAAGTAGTCACTACCCTTTGCGACATGTTGACTTCAAAATGCCTAAGGACATCTAGATTTATATGATAGGGACTAATACTCAGGTAAGAGATTAGGGCTGAGTATATAGATATGGAAGTTATGTGAATAAAGAATATAGTTTAACTCATGAAAGTTGATTAGATCACCAAGATTAAAAAAAAAAGTTCATTAAAAAAAGAAAAACACGTCCAGATGCTTTTGTGGGACACCCATAGTTATGAGGCAGAAGAAACACAATGATCTAGCAAAAACCATAAGAAAAAGTGGTGTCATCAATAAATCACCTCCCAAACAGAGGGAGGTAGAAAATTTAAAAAATCAGAGCCAAGATGGTGGTGTAAAGGCAGGGATTCACCTGAATTCTACTCCAAACCCCTTCAAATACCTTTAAAAATGACTCTAAAATTCTAGGACAGTAGAACTCACAAAAAGACTGAGTGAAATAAATTTCCAGCCCATGATACCTTAGAAGGTTTGCAAGAAAGGTCTGTTGCATCAGGGTGAGAAA
>CM053583.1:107959153-107990271 GCA_028627135.1 Pseudochirops cupreus
TCCCCCTGAACTAGTTAAATGGTATTTGATTGATTAAAGTAAGATTGTTAACCCACTTTGAGTTGCTTTCCTTTAGAAAAGCAGATCTAAGAACCTGTACTAGCAGCCACCCTGGGTGTGCTGGGGTGCTTGCTGTTACACATGGCTAGTAAATGTTAAATGTCTGACACAGTATTTGAACTCAGGTACTCCTGCCTCTAGGGCTGGTGTTTTATTCACTGTGCCACCTAGCCACCACAGAATCTAGTTAATTTTTTAATCTACACTGTCAGCCCAATGTATGTGTAAACAGGCATACATATATGCAGTATATATTTATATCTATGTATATTTATACATAGATTCACACACATATACATTGGTAAAAAAAGATATCTATCTATCTATCTATCTATCTATCTATCTATCTATCTATCTATCTATCTTCCACATGCTTATAAACAATGTCTATGAATTGATCAAGCTGAAAATCATTTTCTGGACGGTAAACATTTCTCATGTTCCTGTTTTGTAGTGACATTGCACCAAATTCTAAAGCATTGAGGATATTCCTAAATTAAATCTTATTCAGGCAAAAAACAAACAAACCAAAAGTCTGACTATCCACATAAGCAATACCAAATTGATAAAGGATGCATATTATGTAGACTCTTGTTCAGTTGTTTTTCAGTAGTGTCTGACTCTTTGTAACCCAATTTGGGGTATTCTTGGTAGAAATCCTGGAGTGTTTGACATTTCCTTCTGTAGCTCAATTTACAGATGAGGACACTGAGGCAAACATGATTGGGTGACTTGGCCAAGGTCATACAACCAGTAAGTGTCTCAGGCCAGATTTGAATTAAGGAAAATGTTCCTTTTTCACACAAGTTCTGCTGCATCACCTAACTGCCCCATGCAGACTTATGTATGGCTTAACTATATTCATTTCAATTTATAAGAAATTCAGTCAATTAATCAGCATTTTGAGGACTTGCTCTGTATAAACTAGTGTTAATACTGCGCATAATATAAGAAAGAATGAAACATGAACTTTAAGGAACTTAGAATTAAATTTAATACTGAATACAATTAAAAAGGGCAGTTGTTGCTTTGGTATCAGTTATGTGTCTGATGTTGCTAGACTATTACAGAACAAAGGAAATTAATGACTATAGATGGCTCCTTATACTGAGTAGGTGTTTTATAATTAAAAATGAAGATGAAGAAGAAAATAGCTCAAAGCAAGAAAATCATAAAGATGCCGTATTAAATGGGCCCTCTTAATATTATGTTTCAAGAGAGACTGAACAAAAAAGTCAGTTACTCCAGTATTCCTTTCCCTGAATTATAGTTGCTAAAACTTGGCCATGAAAAATAACATATTTTGTTTGGCCGACAAAAATAGTACATCTTTATTACCCCAGGCAGTAGAGCAGGCTGACTGCTAATCTGTATATGGATTCTCCTTACATTCAGATTCCGAGTCCGTTGTTCTAACTGTCCCTCTAAAATGTCAGTTGAAGAAGAGTTTACTCTTTTGTTCTTATTCTAAGGATGATTATGTCAACTGTTAGATTTCCTCTACTTTGTTAAATATACAAAAGTAACTAAGGACAACAGCTTCATGCAAAAGCTGTGAGCTATCCTTAATGTTACTTCCCATGCAAAGTTTTAATTGTGCCATTGTGTTGCAAGGCACATGCCAACCTGGTTCAATAGTCTACACTCCATGTTCCAGATATTGGAATTACTTGAGAGCACATTTGTATGGGAAGATTGATTTTACTTGGACCAGTAGTTGAATATGTAAATTGTTGTTCGGATTCCCTGCTAATCCATCTTTGGTTTATGTGAAAAATGTAAACAATTAACCATAAACAAATGCACTCCCTAGTTCATTCTCCAAAATAGTAGGGATTTAAAAGAGAAAAAAAGTTGCTATTGTTGTTTTTAAAGAGATGAATGTAAAGAATTCCAATAATATATGGGATTATATGTTATTGGAATAAATCTCTTCTCAGTAAGAGAAATGGACAAGGCCAAAAAAATGAGTCTACTTTAGAGGTGAGAGGTTAGGCCACTCTGACACACTTAAGTCTTTGATGATACTGCCACTTATTACAGAGATAGATATGATATTGCCAGATATTATAAAGTTGTCTTTTCATATGCAACAGATTTATTAAGGTGAGTTCTTGAGTTAATCTTAGTTGTTAGAGATAATAATATCACCATTTCATCTCAGCTTCCATATTTATTGAAAGAGAATTATAATAATACTAAAAAAACTTAAACTTGCCATGCTTTTATGAGGGCTAATAAATAAGAAGTCTTGAAAATAAACATCATTTAACCAATATTTTGATCTTATTTCATATAACTTGTGTTTATCATCAGAGAAGCAGAGGAGTTAAAATTTACCATTACAAAGTCATTCCCAACAGCAATTTATAGATGCAAGGTAGCAATTTAATCCTAAAATCATATGATCTTAGAGTCATAAAAAATATTATAGTTCATCTCATCCAATTTCCTCATTTTATAGCTAAAGTATCTGATTCAGAGAGGGTGCATTTTTCCCAGTATCACACAGCAAATTATATTATGATAGACTTCATAGAACCTAACACTCTTATCTCCAATTTGAGTGTTCTTTCCACTCTATCTTGTTGCTTCCTAGTGGAGAAGGACCCATTTCTAACACATTTGCTACATTGTAGGGAGATATTCTCCCTTTTCTGCAAACAGTGCATAAGTATTTCAACACTGCTCAAACATTTTGAATTGATAAAGTGTCAGGAACCTGGCACATCACAAATAATAATGATAACTATGACTTGGATGTATATTATGCTTTTATTTAAATGAACTCTAACTGCTTTGCTGACAACATAGCAATCTCGATGAATATGATTACCAAAAAGCATGAAAAACACTGGGTGCATTCCTAATGGAAGCAAGCAGAGCCAAAGTGTTCATAAGTAAGCATTCTCTGAGTTTATCTTTACTTTTCCCAGTGTGACTAATCCCCTATAAATTCAGAACTATTCCCTACTCCACAGTAATGGTGTAGGGCTACTTACCAACCCTCCATTTGAATTTTATGACATTTGCTCTTATGTTAGAATAAAGGTTATAAAAAGCAAAGAATTCTTTTTGAACTTCCCCTCCCCCTTATTACATAGTCCATCATTTGAAAGATAGGGGAAACGCAACACAATTATTTCAGGAAATATTTTCGACTGTTAGAGCTTACCTAACCTAATTGTGTAATCCATATAAGTAAAACAATAACAACCACCACCTCATAATCCTCATTTACCTGTGTCCAATCTTCACGTAAGTATTACTCTGCTTTCTCATTGTTATATGGCGGCAATCCTGGGCTTGTGATGGGTACACACCCAAACCCAGCAGAGGAAAGTCCCACATAGCTTCCAGAAAACCAAAAATCTTCATGTGTGGGCTTAGCAATAGTCTGTTATCTCATAGCCAGCTTAGTTAAGTGTGTAGAGGTCCATCACCAAGAGGTAGGCCAGGTGGTTTAGAGGTTATACCCTACAAAGTCAAGAAGATGAGTTCAAATGTGGCCTCAGATAGTTGTATGACCCTGGAAAAGTAGCTTAAACCTCTTTTTGCCTCCGGTTCCTTGTCTGAAAAACTGAGATAATAAGAGCATCTACCTCCCAGCATTATTGTGAAGATCAAATGACATATTATCTGTAAAGTGCTTAGCACATAGTTGGCACTTGAACATATTTGTGATCTATATAGGATATATAGGGTGTTCAGGAAGACTAGCACTTCTGGTGTAAGGGCCTGCTGAGCCCTCTTCAGGGCTTTTGATATCCATCCACCTTTCACCAAACTCTCTCGTAGCTCAAAGGATCTGTAGCAGTGGCCACACCCTAGTAAAACCATATCAGGAGATGGGCTAAAAACCAGGCTTAGAGAACTGGCAGGATTCAGACCTGTTGGTGAGTTAGGGTAATGTCTAACCTAAGCATATGAAGACTTAATTCAGAAGAATGGGAGGATGAGAACAGTTTATTCCAATGATTATGCATGTAATTGAAGCAGGTGATATGAACTGCTTAGAACTTGGTCAGACATGAGAAATTATCAAGGTCATTTTCTGCAGCCTGGGACATAGCCTGTTTTCCTGACTTTTGACCTGCTACTGGACTTTGATCACTCAGGAAGAGAGTGTGAGCCTGATGTTTCTGTGCAATTCTGCTTTAAATACAATTCATGCATGTCAAGACACCACCATGATGTCATTGGCCATCTTTGAAAACAAAGAACAAACAACAATAACAGCTATACATGCATATATATGTGCATATGCATTTATACATGTATGTATATGAGCATATATGTATGCATACATATATATGCATGTGTGTATATCAACATCTGATGAAAAGATATGCTAGGGTGTGGAGTTGTCAATTGTATCCTTAAAGAGAGATCCTATAGTGATCCTATCCTGATGCTCCTGTAATTTCTTTTTTTTTTTTTTAGTATTGGAGTAAGCAAGGGAATGAATCTCTTGGGGGTGTTCATAAGATCAGATAACATAAAATTTATTTAATGTTTTCTCTCAAAATCAATTTGAATTAGTACCATATTTACTTTCTAAATTATATTCTATTTTATATAACATGAAAATAAAGAATGGGGAGAACATGGACTTGTGGATGGGACGAAATAGTCCATGGAAAAATGTTGGTCCTTCATTCAATAAGCTTTTATTAAGCAGCTTCTGTGTGTCAGGTATTATTTTAGGCATCGGTGATACAGAAACAAAAACAAAACAGATCCTGCCCTCCAGGAGCTTACATTCTATTGGGGGAAAGTAAATCATACACAGACAAAAAAAATGCAAAATGCATAACAAGTAATTTCGATGGTAGAAGGCAGTAGCAACTGAGAAGAAGAGTAAGGAGAGGTTTATTGTAATAGATGGCACTTGCTTTGAGCCTTGAAGGAGAGAGATTCTTCAAGGCAAAAGTAAAGAGAAAGTACATTTCAGTTATAAAAAAAATACCTGTGCAGAAGCATAGAGACAGTAGAATACATGTCATTAGCAGGGAAGAGCAAGTATTCCAGTTTGGTTGGAATGAAGTGATACTGTGCACAAAGAAAATTGGCAGTGAACCTGAAATGATATTCAAGAGTGGTCCTCATATAAAGGGACTAGAGCCAGAGTGTGTTAAATGCCCAGGAATTTGCATTTTTTTTTCCTGGAGGCAAGTGGAAACCACTAGAGCTTCATGAGCAAGAGAGTGACATAGTAATATTTATGTTTTAGGAATATCAATTTGGCAGTATTGTAAAGCAGAGATGTTAAACACCTGACCCTTGGGCCTACTCACAACACTCACCAATGTAGCAATTCAATATGATGCCCCAGCTATCTATTTCTATTTGATTTTGAATTCATGACTGTATATGATATATTGGAAAGCATATAATAGAAGATAGAACCAAAGAGGAAAAAGGAAGAAGTCAGCATGATGGGAACTAAAAAGAGAAGTTTTTTTTTTTTAAAAGGTGACCAAACACCTAAGAATGAACAATCAATCAATTGCTTAGCAAGTTAGATAATTTGGATAAAACCAGAGCACACAGAAGGAGTGGGGAGAGATCGTCAAATTTGGCACCAAAAGATCATGTTTTTAGAAAGATATTGCTTATGTGGAATAATTATTGCTGAAATAAGTTTGGTGATTCACATCTTACTTAAGACTCTAAGATGCATATGTTGACCCTAAAGAAGAATATTTTTGTTCCTATAATAAGAAAGAAATATTTCTTATTCTCTCCTACCTGAACTCTCCAGGCTAAAGATTGTTTTTCGGCAGTCTTCTGAGTACTTCCATTTAAGCACTGAAGTCTAAACTTAGAATTCAGGTACAACACTAGATACTGGGACAAAAAACTGGAATGTTTGGTTGCACTGATAGAACTGAACTTGGGAAAAGTATTGAGGGGTTCCATGTCCTGGATTTTTCACCAGCTGTCAGGAAGTTAAATGTGTTTCTCAAACACATGACTAAATTAGGGGTGTAGTACCTTTGACTATAGTCACAAATAATGCCTCTGGTTGTACAGTTGTCAACTTGAGCAGTACGCTGCAGCTCCACACAGACCCAGCCTATTCTCCCTGTCACCTTGCATGCACTCTAGTTGCACAGAAATTAGCCGAATGACTCTTCTTAGCTAAACTGAAATGAAAATTGCTATCCATTTTAGGAAATAGTCACTCCAAATGCTCAAAAGGGGTGGAGTACCAAAGTACCACACCACACACTCTCATACAGTGGAAAAAAAATCCCAGAAATGTATATTTCAGAAATTAGAATTCCTCGATTATTCTCCGTGGTCAAGAGGCAATAATTCTTCCCTGAAAAGAAGAGAGCATTTACATTCTGGGAATGCTCCCTACCTCTTGCATTTCATTTAACAACCATTTTAGAGGATCAAACCACAAGCATTATTCGTGAAAAAAACAAACAAAAAAAATTACCAATCTCTGTGCTGAAACTGAAGTCGCTCAGCATATTTTCCCCGCTAAGTGACATGAATTTTGTGCCAGATTCTTGAAGATAATTGACAGATTTATGCATGTGCATAGGAGTTGGCTTGGTGCCTTTTCTCTCTTGTGAGGCAATGCTTCTAAAATGTCTTAAGGCTCAGCCAGAAGCTTCAACACATTCTCTAAGCAGGAAGTTGGACTCATTGTAGTCTTAAAGTAAGCCTGCTGGTGAATGAAATCATAATGCTGTGGAAGTGAGGCCACTGCAGGTGGGGAGAAAACGGCTGTTGTTTGGTTGCTGGCAAGAGGTGGGTCATAAAGTCTGGGCTGAAAGACAAAGAGGTAAATAGTACCATAGCCCGAGCAAAGCAAAGAATATACTTTGTGTTTTGCCATCATTTAAAATGATGGGTGCTAGCTTTGGTAAGTTAGAGAAATGCAAAATTATGTCACTTTAAAAAACTTACTGCTTTATAAATTAAAATTACATAAATATAATAGGCAGAAAAATGATCTGTATAGGTTATCCCCTGTTCAGTAACTATAGGAAATCTGCTAACTGCTCAAGGATTTGGGGGTGCAACGGCACGTATGGGACATTTTCCTGAATTATTCATGTAATTGCTTCACTCATTTCACTTCCCTCAGAATGGTCCAAGTAAACATATATAAATTTATATCACTACAATTGAGGCTGATTCCTATTCCAGAGTGAATTAATAGCCTTTGCTAAGAATCCTTATTGTTTGCTGTTGTTGTTGTTTTCTAAAGATGCTATCTTTTTCTACTAGATTTGTCAACTGCTCAAGCCTGGGGAGTATTTCTTCAATATGCCTAGAGCTAACTGACGAAACAAGCCTACTGAAATGTTATATGCTATGAATACTGTGAAATGTTATATAGCCTTTCATCATAGAAACAAAGCTTTAGAACTGGAAGGGACCTTTGAGGCCCTCTAATCTGACCCTTTTCATTTAAAGATAAGGAAGCTGAAACCTAATTAGGGTAAGTGATGTATGTGGATTAGTAAGCATCAGAGGTGGGATTCAAGATCTTACTACAAATTCACATACAGCTATATGGGGTCTTTAATATTAGGCAATAATTAGATATTTGTTGGCTGAATAAAAGAACAAATTGCATAAACTCACAAAAAAATTGATGAAATTATATTTTTCATTTCCTTGACTTAATTTTGGTTTTTATCACCTCTTAAACATACTGATCATATTCTACATCTAGCTTTAGAACATGATTTACAGAAAAGAAAAAAAAACAATAATAATAATCGAAACTATCCACGGAGCTTCAGAAGAATCTGATATCTTGAAAACAAGAAAAAATAGATCAATGGACACACAGAAAGTACACGTGTGGAATTCCCCAAAGTCCTGTTTGATATTGGAATTGACTTTATAAGCCTTCTAAACAAAAAAAAAGCCTCCAAATTAATCATACATACACATAAATTCATATTATGTATGCATATATAAATACATGCATACTTAATACATGCATATATATATGTGTATATATATATATATACATATATATATATATATGTTTTAGGAGAGAGAGATGATGATAACAAACACTGTCAAATCATGATGACTATAATTATAACAATTTAAATAAGACTTCCAAGTTTGAAAAATGTTTTTCTCATACAATACCAGCCTGTGCAAAACCTCAGTGATTTCCCTTTTATTTTTGTTAGAGGCAAAAAAAGTGAACCTAGAAGGGCTTAGCTATTAAAAAAAAATAAGTGAAGTGTCTATTACATGTCACGAAGTTCTAGCAGCATTTTAAAAATGAATGATTCAAAGCTATGTGTGTTTTTGTCTCTGTCTTTTTTGCTTTAGGTTACTGGAAAAATACTGGAAACTTTCCTAATAAGGTCAAGGAAAAAAAAAGATAAGCACTATTTCCATTATTTTTAGCATTTTGTATGAAAAACTAACCAAACAAAGAAAAAATAAATTAAGGGAAAAAAAGAGAGAGAAAGAAGAGATGATGTCATCTTTTTGCAAATTAACATGATAATGGTTTACTATAGAACTTTAGAGTACTGGTTGTCAAACTTGAATAGAAGTAGATCCCAGTAGGTACATATTGACTTAGAAAACTTCAGATTAACATTATCAATATTGTATTGCATTTTCATTTATTTTGAGCAACAATTACCAATTACAATTTGATCTGGTTGAGGCAACAACATTCAAGAGACTGGGGCTGCATGTGAGAATTTGAAAGCTCTAATCTAGAACTTAAACAAACAAACAAACAAAATCTATCAGGACAAATAATAGATTCAGTAAAATAACAGGATACACAATTGTGCATTAAGGGCAGCTGGGTGTTGCAGTGGATAGAGCACTAGACCTGGAATCAGGAAGCTCTGAGTTCAAATCTAGCCTCATTGGTGCCTATATTACTATCCTACTTATATTATTCTGGGCTAATCACAACCTTTCTTCCTCAGTTTTCTTATCTGTAAAATACAGAAAATAATAGTCTCTGCCTCTCAGAGTTATTATGAGGATGAAATAACAAAATGCTTACCACAATTTGTGGCACAAAGTATGTATTATATAAAAGTTTATGCCTTCCCCCTTCCTATACACCCTTTTCCATTCCCAACAAAACCCAAGAAGAGATAGAAAAGAGATACAATTTATGATAATAAGAAAATATATGAAATATATCACTATTATCTCTTCAAGACACATAGTACTTGCATAATAAAACTCTGTTTTTTTCACAAAAAATACTTATCAGTCAAACATTTATTAAGAACCTACTATATGCCAGGTGTTGTGCTAAATGTTGGGAATATAATTATAAAAAAAAAATAAAAATGCTCCCTGCTCTCAAGTAGCTAATAACTTAATGAGAAAAGGCAAAAAAAAAAAGAGAGAGAGAAAGGAAGAAGGGAGGAAGGAAGAAAGGAAGGAAATGAGGAGAATTTATAGGAACTAATGGTAAGAATCATGCAGAATTAAAAATTAATTTTTAAAAATAAGTGGTTAAGAATTTATGAATAGGGAGTGAGTTTTCAGATTTCATTGTCTCTAAAGAACACAATTCAGAGGTGTGAGAGTTCATGGTGAAAAGAGAAATCCTATCCATTTCATTCTACTAGTTATAAATTCAAGAAATACAATCCATAATTTCTAAAATTTGAAAAATGAAAATGTGACACTTTTTACATCCTCTTAGGTACATTACATGTAGATTTCATTCAGAGTTCACTGACAGTCTAAATGATTAAGATGTTATGTTTTAATCTAAGCCAAATGTAAAACAGAAGAGAAAGAAAAGAAAACAGAAGCCATGTTTTATGTGAAAATCTCAGACTCAGTATGGTCATTTTTTTTTGGTTGTAAAACAACCCCCAGATTTTCCTAATTGGAAATTTTATATATCATATTGTATGTGTGTGTATGTGTATAATGATACACACGCATATATATGTGTGTATCTATCATTATATACAAATTGTATATTGTAGATAAATTACATATACATATACACATATGCATATATAGGCATACATACAGATATACATATACACATATGCATATATGTAATTATATTTTTGCATGTGTGTTTATAATATGATTGTTGTCCTTTGTTCTCAAAGAGGACCAAAATAACATCACTATGCTAAAGTTGTTTCAATGTGTCCAACTGTGGTTGATCAGACCAATATGAGCTAAGAGCGCGCTACCACAAGTCGGGCACAAATAGTCCATGTGAACATTTGGGGTAGATTCTCCAAATCTCTGTGCATCTTGCATTTCCTTTGATCTGTTTCAATTCTGCATTGCTTATAGAGCACAGCACCTTCTCTTATATGGGCACACCAAGCTGAGCAGTCGTGTGCCAATGTGTCCCATGTCACACAATTCCAAAGTTCTTAAGAGACCTTGAGAGTGTCCTTGTATCGCTTCTTCTTATCACCATGTGAATATTTGCCATTGTGAGTTCTCTATAAAACAGTCTTTTGGCAAGCATACATTTTACATTTGAACAACATGGTCAGCCCATCAGAGTTGTGCTCTCTGAAGCAGAGTTTGAATACTTGGCAGTTTAGTTGAAGTAAGGACCTCAGTGTCTGGTACCTTATCCTCCCAGGTGATATATATCTATACATATATTTATAATATACAAATATATACTTACATACACACACGTAACTAAAATTTGCTCCTTCATATGGAAAGGATTCATACTCTTCACAAACCATGCAAGTTTCATTTGTGAAAGCTGACATAGCCTATTTGAGGAGATGACAGATGCCTACTCAGGGCACTATATATTTATATAAAGAAAGAACACCTAGTCAAATACAGTTTCTGGGTCTTACTGATTGATCCTTTCTCTATTTTCTCTTCCCTTCAATTCCTTACTTTAGATTTGCTTTCCCTTTGCATTATAATATAAGCCTTTATCTCATTCAGACCTGAAAATACTACAAGAAAGTATTGTTACATCTACAGAAGAATATAAGGGGAGTAGCAAATCATCATTTTTGTAATTGAAATTGTAAAGCCTGCTGTGTGTCTAGATTAAGACATATGACAATGCTTATCACATATGTTGTTATCTTGTTTCCTATATCCTACAAGGTAAAGATATATATTCAAATTATAGAACACTGAGACATAAACCTGTGACAAATTACTATGAGTAAATTTTATATTTTTCCCCAAACATAGGACCACATACATTGATTGACAGACAACTAATTTTAATAAGTTTCTCCTGGGTTCAAGGTTTAATTTTATTCATAATTAGTTACTTTATTACATGTAGCAAGAAAGTGGAGGCAGCTAGGTAACACAGTGAATAGAGTGCTGGGCCCTGAGTCAGAAAGACCTGGGTTCAAATCTGGCCTCAGACAATTACTAGCTCTGTGACTCAGAGTAAGTCACTTAACCCTGTTTGCCTCAGTTTACTCATCTGTAAAATGGATTGGAGGAGGAATGAGCAAACTACTTCAATATCTTTGCCAAGAAAACCCCATGTAGGGTCAAGGAGAATAAGAAAATATTGAATAACAACAAGTGAGAAAATGGAATGAGAAAGTATAAATATTATACTCATATCCACAGAATGTTAAAAAAAATTCTAGAGAGGGACTCCAGCGTGTTAAGTAGCTACTCTGTATAGGATGTATGGAAGACAGAAACAAAAATTGCTTAGGATGAGAAGGAATGTATGGGTTATAAGAATTTTTTTTAATTCCTCTGATTTGACAGGTTCTAGAATAGCCTCTTTACCTTCTTTAAAAATGATTATTAAAATAAAATGTACTTAGGAGAAAATCATCAAAATATTAAATTGAAGTATGAAAGTACAATGCAACATATTAAGTGGTAGTAATCCAAATAGAGATATTACCCAGACCCTGTTCTTAACTACTTTGCATTCCAGTAGGGTGGGAAGACATGTAGAGTGATAATTATGAAGGAAAGGTCCTGGAAAAAGGCTGTGGAAATTTTAAGAGGTCACTTTAGGAGAGCTCCCTTTCTGCTAGTCCCAGGAGGGGGTGGAAGAAATGAAGTTTAATGGAGAAGAAAGAAATGGAATTGGTCAAAAGAAGTGATTTAAAAAGAAGTGTGTATGTAGGTGTGTATGTGTGCATGTGTGCGCACGCACGCACGCATATGTTTATGTGACATACTACTCCATTCTAGGTATGGTATAGTTACTGTCTTAATAAAGGTACAGAGATTTAAGAAACTGCAGTGTGATCAGAGATTGGAGAAGAGTTGGGGTAGGTCAAATGTACTATTAAATTGAAGGGCAGGGCTTGGATGCTGGATTAAGATAATTATCAGGATATTACAATTAAGAGCTTGTACTTTGAATAATAAGGAATGGTAGACCATTGGATAGTTTTGAATAAAGGAATGATATATTCAGGCTGTTTCAGCAAGAAAAAAAATACTTCGGAAGTTATGGGAAGAAGTAAAGGAGGAGGGTTAGATTAATGGAAGATAATCTAGTAAAGTGGTGATTGTAATAGTCTAGAATACAGAAATGATGAGAGCATGAACTAGTGTGGAAGGAGTGAGATTAGAAGAAAAAAGACAGATTTGAGAGACGCAGTGAAGGTAAAAATGAGCAGAATTTACCCATTGACTATTTACGTAGGGTCATAAAAGTATGAAACATTCAAGATGAAATCACAACTGGCATATTTTTAGTGATCATAAGGATAGTAGCAACGTCAATGAGAACATAAGACTTCAGAAGAGACGAAGATGTATGGACTGACATATAGACATATCCATATGTCTACACAATATATGTATGCACATACATATATATTTAAGGAAGATGTTTTCAGTTTAGGATATTTTGAGATACTTTGAGATTCTGGTAGGACATTCAAATGGAAATATCTTACCAGGTAGCTGGAGAAAAAGAATTAAAACCCTGGAAGGAAATGGGAAGAGAGATAAAGATTGGTAGTCAAGTGTATGAAAGCATTGGTTGAAGCCCTGGGAATGGATGGGTAGGTAGCTATTTGAGCTGTTCCACTGTTCTTTTCAGGTAGTTTCTTAGCATTGATAAATATCCTGCTATATTCTAGACACTGTGCTAAATGCTAGGGAAGCCAAAAAAAAAAAATTCTTAAAAGCTCACATTCTAATTGAAGTATTCCTTTGAAAAGCCTGACCCTTTCTTCCATGGCCAAGTTCTTTCTAGCACCTACATTTTGTGGAGGACTCCAGTCCAACCTTCGTACCCCTCTTACTTTTATTTCTGGCTTATATTCTTCAAAATCCTGCCCCTGCATCAGGTACCTTCAGTGACCTTGCACAGCCCTCCCTCACTCAAATCCAAGTCAATTGTAAGTCATGTAATCATTTCCCTGATGTCACAGTACTCTTCAAGAATGAAGGACAAACACGACAACAACCACCTTCATCTCCCTTTCCCATGTCTTTTCCAGTAGCTTTTGTGTTTTCTTTCTCCGTTAATGTGTAAACTCCTCAAGGACAGAAATTATCTTACTTTTTGCTTCCATTTGTATCCCCATCACTTAGCACAGGGACTAACATGTAACAAGAACTTTATAAATGTTTCTTTCTTTCCTTTTAAGTTATCATTTGGATGTAATAGGATTGCCTCCAGCATTATAGAAGACCACCAAGCCTGACGATTAGTCCTGTCTCTATTTCTTTCACATCCCAACAACTACCATCTGACCTGTTAATGCAATTTAAAGATCTGTGGGCCTTTCCATAAACAATGTTCCTGAACTCTTAGGACTTCAAAATCTTTCCAAATGGCCCATAACTGAATTTTATTTTTTTTTTATTTTATCTCTTCCAGTTAGAATGTGAGCATCTGGAGAACAGCCATTATCTCTATCTTTTTTCTCTTTCTATTTATATACCCAACACAGTCTTTGGCATATATTAAATGTTTAATCAGTTTTTTCATTCATTCATTCATTCATTCATTCATTCATTCATTCTTAGTTTATCAAGTCATGGATTTATAACTAGGAATAATTAAATTTGAGTCCCAACTCTGAAATTTATTAGTGGTGTCACAATAGACAAGTCATTTAATGCCTCTAAGTTCCAGTTTCCTGATTAGTAAAATAGGGATGATAATGCCCATAGTAACAACATCACAAGATTATTGTAAGGTTTAAATGAGACAATGTATGCAAATTGATTATAAACCTGAAAGTTTCATATACATGTAAATCAGCTAGCATTTATTGAGTGCATACTATGTGTCAGTCACTATGCTAAGTTCTGAGGATACAAGAAAAGGCAAAATTATGTAGTCTTCTCCAAAGAAACTTACATTCTAATGACAGAGAGAAACATGGAAAGAATTAGGTACATACAGAGAGTTACCTGAAGCAGAATAGATAAAAGGTATCTTAGAGTATAAGTGCTAACAACTAGAGTGACCCAGAAAGATCTCTAACAGCAGGTGAGATTTGAGCTGAGTTTTAAAGGAACACAGAGAAGAAAAGGAAGAAGAGGAAGAAAAGCATTACTGGCATGAGAGAAAGTTGATGCAAAAGCGTAGAAATGCAACACTGAGTGTCATTAGGGAAGAACAGCAAATAGGTCAATATGGCGGGATAGTAAGGTGCATGGAATAGAAAAAAAAAGTACAAGAAAACTGGAACTACCGTAAGATGACAAATTGTAAAGAGCTTTAAATGTCCAGCAGAAAGCTATATATTTCATTCTCTTAACTGATTAGAACCATTAAAAAATAATGCATTATTACCAATGTAGAAAAAAGAAAAGAAGGTTCAGATATATTGGATTAGTAATCAGAAGAGCCAAAAATTGAGCCCAGGTCTCTTGACCATGTTGATATACTTTCTCTATTAATCTATTTTGCATTCCTAAATAACTTATTAATCAAATCCCCAAATCGGTTAACATTTTATTTATAGTCATCTTGATTTATGTTCTATAGTAAATTATCATTTCTTGCTTATATGGGTCTATGTCAATAATTTGACTTCTAGTGCCTTTTGCTAATGAGGGCAATATGGTAGCTCTGGTTCCCCAGAGGGCCAGTAAATTTCTTTTGCGGAGAAAAATAAAATATTTTGTTTAACTGATGTTTTCACCTTCTAACACATCATTTCATTAAAGAAAGCCCTTTTGGGAGTGAATTGTGCAAAGCTACTATCAATCCTAAGAAGAGCAACTACAAAACATAATTTTTTTTACTGACAATTGGTCAGTAGCCTCTTCAAAGACAAGAGATGGTGTGGGTCAGTGCAACGAGATTTTTCTTCTTCCCTTGACTAGCATTACACAAAGTACACATTATCTATAACTATGCTTGATAGTACATAGTGGTTTCATATAATTTCAAAAACGATTCATGCCAACACTTCATAGAAAACAATCATAAACAACATATATTCATGCCAAAGTGAGGTAACATAATATTATTTGCCTGAGGGCAAAAGTCTTATTTTGTGTTCTGAGAAAGCAATAGATAAGTCTGTACCAGTGATCTGAGATGGTAGCTGTTCTTTTCTATATGGCAAGTTTTTGAACTTTGGAACAAATACAGGATAAAGCCTGCTTCAGTGTTCTGTGTTTCAAACTTGTGTTTGAAAATGAATGCTTGGAGACCTCTGATGTTAATTACTATTTAAATATGGATGCCAGAATTACTTTGTTATTATAAGGCAAATATAATTCACTTAAATTTGCCTTGGAGATGGAAGTTGATAATTTGATAAGAAAAAAATGAAATCCTTTAAACAAAGACCCAATTGATGAACCAAGAAGATAGAAAAGTAAATGAACAGATTTCAAAGCTGGGTCAAAAAGTAGCCATAGTTCCCTATATACTGTTACTTGTTACCAAGCAGATTTGCCCATAGATCAAAGAGAAGCTAAAATTCTCTTTCTACTGCCACCTGCAAAAGCAGAAGATTTAAAGGAATGGAGAGGCTGCTTACTATTGCCCCTTGAATCAAGAGAATGTACATTATTTACTGTCATTTGCTCCCTGAGAAGAAAAACAAGAGAAAAAAGAAAGGATACCTTTCTGCCTTGCAATTTGTTGCTGCTGAGAGATGAAAAGGATGAAGAAGGATCCTGCCAAAGGTAGAAAGCTGGAGAAATTTTTGCCACCATTAGGATGGGAATCACGCTCTTTTCCTAAAAGAACATAACATTGAGTTAAGCCTGGAATGGAGGTGATGGATACTATAGTTGCTGTTGCATAGCAGGCCCAGCTGAGTAGAGGAGCAATTCAATCAATTTTAGTCATTTCTCAGTAGTGTCCCAACTCTTCACGACTCCATTTGGGATTTTCTTGGCAAAGATACTAGATTGGTTTGAAATTTCCTTCTTTAGCTCATTTTTTAGATGAGAACCTGAGGTAAAGGGTTAAGTGGTTTGTCCAGGGTCAAACATCTACTAAGTGTCTGAAGCTGAATTTGAACTTAGGCTTTCTTGACTACATAGCCAGTGCTCTTTCTACTGAGCTCAGCTAGCAGAGGAACATCTATCCACTGAGCTTACATAGCAGAAGAACAACTTGGGAGCAAAACATAAGAGAAGGTACACTAGTGGATTGACTAATCCAATTTAGACTCTATGCTCAGCAAAGTGTTAGTCAAGAACAACAAGGAAAAATTCAGTTTAGCAGTGTAACATGTTTGACACTGGAACTACACTCATCAAGGGCATTTTTATGGCAAGTTCCTAAAATATGAAGTCTATAATTCCATAGTTCTGATTTGTCTTGACTGTATTCCATAAATATACCTTTATACCCTAGGAATTATGCCCACTGTCCCCGAGTACACTATGTGCTTCCATGGAAGGATTATGAGACTGGTGAGTTTTAATTGTTGTGCTCTCTTAGGCGAGCTTAAGCCTGACAATATGAAGAAAAAAAGTCAGCAAATGAATTATAAAAAGATGAAGAATAAAATAAAAATGACTGCTCTTGAGAGATGGGTGGTATTAATCAAGAAAACCACTACATTGATAAAAAAAAAGCTCATTAGTTTAAAAATCTCTCCCTTCCCAAAAGCCCTGCAGGGTAGGCAGTGAAATTATTAATATTATCTTACACGATTTCCCAATACACAACTAAAACTCAGAATTAAGTGACTTATCCAAAGGCACACAAGAGGCAGATAGTAGATCTTGAACTTGAATCCAGGTCTTCCAATTAAAAATCAATTGTTTTTCATTTACGAAATAGTTTGTCTCTCTAGATCGAATCACTGATCGTCTCTTTTTTTAACATTTTGTTTCAAAAGTATTTCCATTCATTTCCTTTGAGAAACACAACAGTGAGTCTTGATGAGGTATTTGGAAATGGAGTTAAGTTACTTGATGTCACTGAAGCTTCCGAAAAAATCATTTGATTTCTTGGCACCTCAGATTCCTGATTTGTAAAATGTGGTGGCACATCTAGATGATCCATATGATCCCTTCTTGTTCTAAACCTGTGCTTACATGAAATCATAAAAACTGCAGTAAATTCATATTTATGTAGCGCTTTGAGATTTACATAGCACTTTCCTAACAAAAATGCTAAAGTTGGTAATGTGCTACATGTTATTACCATTTTATAGATGAGGAGATGGAAAATGAGAGTGAGAGGTGATTTGTCCACAGTTACACATTGTTTCTACTACATCCTGTTGCTATAGATGAAAAGTAGGAAATTGGGCAATGCATGTAAATCAGTATGGAAGAGTTCATGAAACTGTGCATGGGAGAAGGAAGACAAGTAGGTCTACTAATATTGCTTAATTCAGGGAGCAAAGAGAAAAATGAAATAAGAAGGAAATATGGTAATGAATCAAAGGTAAATGTAAGAAGAAAAGAAATGTGGAGCTAATAAAAATTCTGGAGAACAAGTGATAGTTCAGCAGAAACACATGGATAATTAGTATTTTTGCTAATGCATTTTAACTATTTCAAAGAAGAATTATGGTTGTGTGAAGACTGTAGAAAAATAACAAACAAACCAAAAAACAGGAAATGACAAGGCACATGAGGAAGAATTTTAGAGAAGGACCAGAAGGAAGAGTACTATCATTTTCCTAAGATGGGAAATCTTAGTTCTGTTATTCTATGGCCTATTTAAAAGAGATTATCATAACAAACATGAAGTGATAACACATACATTACTGGAAGCTGACAGTTTGGTAGATGTCCAAGGATCCAACTGCAGCACTTTAAGTTCATGTTTGTGGTTTATTTTTTAAGGACTTTAGAAAATTTTGGGAGCTTATTCAATTTAGTGGCTGCCATTCCATGTTTTCACTTCTCGAAACTGTTCCTTTGCTTAGTGCCTTTGCACAGTGCTTTGTAAGGGAACAAATAAAAGAGTATGTTGTGAGGAATGGATATGGGATGATCTTCTCATTTGCTTTTAGTCTCTTTTTTTTAAAAAAAAAAGGTTAGTTGGTTCAGCTAGGTTGGCACAGTGAATAGAGCAACAGCCATGGAGTCGAGAGGACCTGAGTTTTAATCTGGTCTCAGATCCTTGACACTTAACTAGTTCTATGACCTTGGGCAAGTCACTTAACCCAATTGCCTTTCCTTCCCCCCCTCCAAAAAAAGGGGTTATGGGACTAGTCACCTAGAATTGAGAATTTATATCTTTTTTTTTTTTTACTATAAATTAAGGTTACAGAGCATATTCCTTAAATAGAAAAATGACAAAAATAATT
Source organism: Pseudochirops cupreus (assembly GCA_028627135.1). Classification (NCBI taxonomy): domain Eukaryota; kingdom Metazoa; phylum Chordata; class Mammalia; order Diprotodontia; family Pseudocheiridae; genus Pseudochirops; species Pseudochirops cupreus. The sequence goes on from CM053583.1 coordinate 107,977,891, forward strand.
ATATTAAAGAGACTTTCTGAGTGAGAATTTATTTTTCTAATTTATATATTTGGATATAGAGAGAACTGGACTTATGATTACATTGGTGTAGAGACTTTGGATATGAAGAAACTCCCTCTACCAATAATGATGCTAATAGCTCACATTTTTATAACACTTCAGAGACTGCAAAGTACTTTATATGTCCCCTTCTCTATTCTACAATAACTCTGTAATATCAATGTTACTACTAAGCCTATTTTTAAGATGAAAAAATCAAGTTTGGGTGAGGTTAAATGACCTGCCCAGAGTCTTACAGCAAATTGATATTTGAGATGGGATTTGAACTCAAGTGCTGCATTCTATCAATTAAACTGCCTAATAAGCCAAGTTAGTCCTTTCTCTCAAATTATAACCTTGGAAAATTACCTGAAGCAAAAGCATTGAGAAATTTAGTGACTTACCCAAAGTCACATAGGAACTATGTAAGAGGAGTAGTTTTAATCTAGGTATTGCTGGTTCTAAGGCTGATACTCTATCCTTTACTTTTTCTTACATTTTGATAGTACCTTGAAAATAAATTGTAAAAATTATTTAACAAATTCAATTTCATCTTGGGTTAGTCATAGAACAGAATTATTAAGTAGTTTCTTATTATGTTTACTCATATCCATGAGCCTTGTAGAATCTGATAATTGCATAATCCATCTTGCAGGTTTGCATTAGTAGAATTGTTTATCACTTACTAAACTATAGTTTACTGCCTATATTACTCATATGGTAGTTATCTACAGCTTCGTGTTGTTCTGTCTGATTATCATCTATCAATCTATATCTATCCATCAAGAGATCAATTAATCTAACATTCTCTATATTCATAAATTATTTAGATTGTAAACATTTTGAGAACAGGAATCACACTCTGTATTCTGCAGCACCTGATATAGTGACTTACCTAATTTTTTTTTTTTTATCTAGACCTATCAGCTGGGAAAGTCTCTCTACAATGGCATCTTGCTTAACTTGTCATTATTTTAATTTGCAGTGCTCTTATTAGTGATTTGGAACATTCTTTCATATTGTTGTTAATAGTTTAAAATTCTTCTGTTAAAATTTTTTTGTTCATATCCATTGGCAACTTACCTATAGGGGATAATTTTTGGTTATATATTTGTGTTTATATGTGTATATATTTTTTCATATGGTTATTAATAATTTGAATTTCTTCTCTTGAGAGCTATTCATATCATCTGACCACTTATATATGGGGAGTCTGACATATGCACATAAATGTATATATGCTCTTCTATGTGTCTTGTTTATCTCTCTTGAACACTTAAACTTTCTCTTGAGAAACTTGATAAAAAGTTTTTTTCTTCATTCAACTACTTCCCTTCTTAATCTATATGCATTAATTTTGTGCTGTACATTTTCAATTCAATGTAGTCAAAATTTTCTATTTTATCTTCTGTCATTCAATCTATCCTCATTTGGTTAAAGATACATATCCTACCCAGAACTGTGAAAGGCATATGATGTGCTTCTCTTTTAACTTGTTTGTGATATTAAGGCTCCATATCGATTCTGAATTTATGTTGGAATTTGGCATTAGATAGTGGGCCTGATTTCCACTAGTCTACTTTCCAATTTTCCCTGAACTTTTTTAAACTAAATAGGGAGATTTTTTTTCCAAGAAATTTATGTTTGGGGGTTTCTAGAGAACTAGGTTATCGAGTTTCATTATTTCTGATTCTCTCTTATCTATTTTATTTCATTGATCAATTTTCCATCTTTAGCAATACTTACTAATTTGGCTTATGGCTGCTTTATATTACAATTTGGGAGGAATTTACATTCTAATAGGTCAGATTAAATAGACTTACATGGGCATATGTAAAACATCTCAGTCAACCTTGAAGTGGAAAGCACTAGCATCTTTGGATACTTGGAAAGACCTGATAGCGCTATCAGCAGAGTTATCTTGTATTCTCAGAGAATTTCATCGAAGCAGTGAGAGGTTAGATGATTTATGCAAAGTTACATAGCTGGGACATATTTAAATCAGGGTTTGAATTCAGGTCTTCCTTAATCTAAGACTTACCCCCCCCCCCTTGTATCCACTATTCCCTGCCTCATGTATAGGTACACAATAAATAGTTATTGATTAACTGATTAATTTAAAATCAAGTCAAAGGATGTTGTAGAACTACATGATTATAATCAGCATGAATCCTGGTAATACTCTACTTTGTAGTCCCTAGTACAGTGGAGAGAAGTATTAGCATACTTTGCAACTATTAAAAAGATAAAGAAATCTTTTTTTATGTCTGGGACGGTAATAGAATAGGTGAGATTGGAAGCAAGAGCAGAAGATTTTTAATTTGATGATTTTCCATTTATATTTTGGCTGCTTCTATGTAGGTACAAGCTTCCCAAAATTCTGTCAGCTCCAGACTAGCAGACCAGAACTGGAATGACTTGGATTGATCAATTCATAGTTCTAGAACTGAAATGGATTTTCGAGTCAATCCATCTAGTCCAAAATTTATCTTCATTTTATAGATAAAGAAACTGATGCACAGAGAGATTAATTCACTTGCCCAAGGTCACATAGGTAGAAGACGTTAGAGGAAAAATTCAAAGCCAAGTCCACTGATTCCAAGTCCTGCTTTCTCTCCACTCTATCATGGGCTCTCTCTAGAGATTAAGCCATATCCTGTACTCAGTGAGTCCCACAAACTCCACTGGCTTTCTGTGGGATATTAGTATGAATACCTAAGGGTAGAATTTGGCTGATTTCTTCATCTTTATGACCATTTAGCTTATGCTTTACCAATAACTGCAGTGAAGGGCATGATTAATAACATCTTGCATACATTTAGCTCAGGGAAAAGCTTCCTGTTACCTTTCATGCTTATGATGCAAAACCACCTCATTGGGTCATACTAATACATGTCAGATGCTGTTCAAAAACCAGATTTATAGATTTAATAAAAGTTTATTAGGCATAAAAATGCCACTAATATAGGCCAGAGGGTAGAGGATCTTAAGAAATGGGTAGAATACCATGTAGGCAGGAAAATGCTCTGTACTTTTGTAATATTTTATTTTTTTCTGTTTCATTCCCAGATTTCTCTTTCTAATGCAAATATTTTCCCCCTAAACTAATTCTTTAAAAGTAGAAAGGAATATAGACTTGGTGATCTCTGCGTTTTCCTTTTTTAAAAAAATCAGAAATGTACCCAGAAGGCTACTTTTTTCTAAAGTGTGAGGTAATGAACATTCACATAAAGATTGTGAAGTCCCATTTTAAATTTAGGGGGAAAAGTGTCTTACTTTGGAATATTAAGAAATCATCATTATTTTAAGTATTAGAAAACAGTGAGAATTTTAAAAGTATCAAGAGGGATCATATAATGGTACACCCGGGCATGCATGTCACTCACATTATGTGAATATAAAAGTGAACAAGTAGATTAATGAATTCAGGAAGAGAGAGTCTTAAATTTGCTTCCCAGAACATAGCCCAATTGAAAAGCCCACCGAAGTGCACAAAAAAAGAACACTGCTATAAGAATTATACAAAGTGTCATAAAGGGAAATAGTCTCCAGGAACAGGAACATTTCTAGATCATACAAAATAGATTAGGCAGATATGAATTGTTCTTTACTGTGAAAATGTGACTTGGTTACTTACAATGGCACCTCTGATATCAGGAGTGCCTATGTTAAAAGACCTTTGGCAACACGGTTGCCAATAAACAGATAATAACTGTGATATAAACATGCCCCAGATATATTGACAGCAGAATAAAAACAATGAACGAGTGACTAGAATGGACAGCAAATGTTTATATACATCACACACACTTTGGAGGTAAGCATCTGGGGAAATGCAAGAGATGACGAGCAAAGTAAACAATAATTGGAGCAAGAGACAGGGGAAAGAAAAATCTAACCAAATGGAGTATGTGGTAAACCTGCTTAGGACAGGTGCCAGCTGAATGAATGAAAAGGTGCCAGCTCTCTGTTATCAACAGCATGGGAAAGTAAGCTTGAATTATATTGTGTGACCTTATGGTAACTTCTTCTTTATGAACCAGGGCAGAAGGCTAACAGTACCTTGCAAGGCTGCTGTGAGAACTAATTAGATAATGTCAGTAATATACACAAGGCTTTAAATAAATGCATCATATTAAAAAAAATTAGTGCACTGAGGCTCATTTGCTCCCACATATGACTGATGGGAATATGAAAACATATCACATCAGCAAAAGAGCAGAAACTGGAAGTTTGAAATTGGATAGCTCAAGGAGGCCTGCTCCTTTAAGACTATTCTGTGGCCATGGTGACACTCAGAAATCTAAGAGTCTAAACCTGGAAAAGAAAAAAAAAATAGGAAAAGCAGCCCAGGAAAACGAACACAGCTAACAAGATCAGACGAGGAACTTAAATACAGTAGACAGGAAGCAGAGTGAAGAACAGGAATGAGAGCAAAACTTGCTGGCTGATTGGATACTGATCCTTCCAAATCAACCAGCTTAGAGTTCAGTTGAGTTATTGCCCAAGAGAGGGATTTATTTCCTGGCTTCATTCTGGCTTTGCAAAGTGAATGGATTCTTAACTTACCAAGAGAAGGAGGAGGGGAGATGAATCATGTGGTTTAACTGAGGTAAGAATTGGGAATGTAGTCATAACTTCCAAGGGGAAGAAAATACTCTTTATGTATAAGTATTTCTGTCCTGATCCACCCCCAACCCAAACTAGTCTCCTCCCTCTCAAACAAAACAAAAGGAAACAAATTTACCTAGTAGGGAGATATATTTACAAATCATTTTTTTGTTTCCATGTGAATGTTTGTTTTTTTTTTCTTTAAATGCCATTTAACATATTAGCAGCTTGGATATTTATCACGCTGATTTCTCTAAAATATTTTTGAGGTACAGAGTGTCAGGAAGAAAGTATATGTATTTCCCAGCCTGCCCTGCAGCTTGAAGCCCCGCTTTCTTTAGTATTATGCAATGCTAAACATAATCATCTCTGGTTGTGACATGAATGAGGGGACATTTTTCTTTGTTCACATAAAAAGAAGAGCGCTTATGAGCTTTTGGAGACCTCAAGGATGAAATGAACTGCTAAGAAGTGCTCTTCTAGGAATTTTTATAAGAAAAACTATTGCTGTTTTACAGAAAGCAGAGACACCATGAAGGCCTCATTTACAGTTAAATCGACTATTTAAATTAACTTGGTTCCTCTGGCCTAAGATTACAAGCTTGGCAGTAACCCAGGCAAATTCATGAAAAACCTGGCTAGACCTAAGTCCTCCTTTCATCAACGGTGATATATATTTTTTAAAAGATCTATCAGCCTACAATGATTTTTTTTTTTTTGCTTTTTGGAAGGGGAGGACAGGGCAATTGGGGTTAAGTGACTTACCCAAGGTCACACAGCTAGTTTTTTGTGTTAAGTGTCTGAGGCTGGATTTGAATTCAGGTCCTACTGAGTCCAGGGCCAGTGCTCTATTCACTGTGCCACCTAGCCACTCATCAGCCTACAATGATTTTAATAGTTCTAATGTCATATACAACATATACCATATATCTCAAATCTTCCATACTTACATGACACTGTCACATTTTAAAATAAATAAAACTTCATTTCCTATCTGTGATATTTGATACTTGGTACAACAGCTCCTTATTGATGCTCCTTCTGCCCTGGCTTCTTTGAAACCACAATCCTATAATTCTCCTATGATCTGAAAAAATTCCTTTTCTGTTCTTTTTTGCCCAGTCCTTGTCTCTCCTCTCCTCTCTTTCTCTTGCTACTTCTTTAATGTGGATTTCCTTCAAGATCTATAGGATCGTCATATATAGAGAATTAGAAAAAACAACAAAACAGCAACAACTTAGAGAGCACCAAGATCTCTTAGAGGCCAACTCTCTTATAATATAGGCAGGAAAATGGAAGCAAAAAGAGATTAAGTGACTTGCCTAGTGTCCCATTTATTATTATTTGTTTTAACATGGAATGCATTCTAGGCATGGACAGCTAAAGGAAAGGGAATAAGCATTTATGTAATATGAACTATGTGTCAGTCACTATGCTTACTGCTTTATCACAAATTTTATTTCACTTGATACTCACAACAATTCCACTATTCTATGACTATCCTCATTTTACAGTTGAGGCAACTGAGGCAAACAGATGTTAAGTGAGTCGTTCAGGGTCACACAACAGGTAAGTGTCTGAAGGCACATTTGCACGCAGGACTTCCCAGTTTTAAGCCTGGAAATCTATCCATTGTTTCACTTAGTTACTTCAAGTTGTTTTTTTTTTTATGTGTTTTTTGTTGATTTGTTTTTCCCCTTACAACACTACATATGAAGTTGAGTGTACAATCCGTGCAATTGTTTTTGTTTATTTATGTTTTTATTATTTATGTAGTGCTTATTATGTGCAAGACAGCCTGATAAATGCTTTGCAATTATTGTCTCATTTAATCCTCACAACAACCTAAGAGAGAGGTGCTTTTGTTTTCCTCTCTTTGCAGATGAGGAAACTGAGACAAGTAGAGGCCAAGTGACTTACCCATGGTTACACAGACTGTCTGAGGCTGCATCGATGTATAACTAGTACATGGGCCAAGATCTGAAATAACATCTTCCTGACTCAACTTTTAATCACATATACATTATTGCAAATTCTCTCCAGATTCTGCAAATTTTGTCTTAAACTTTTATAAAGCTTATTCGCAACTATGCTTTTGATTGCCACTTCTTTAAACATAAGCCTGAAATTGTACACATGCACCCTATCTTCAGTATCTCCTCTGGGCACTAGATCTGTATTTATAAATTGTAGGCATATGTACATATGAGTATAGTATATGAATATGTCTATGGGGTGTATATCTGTACATGTGTGTGTATGTGTGTGTGTGTATATACACACACACATACATCACAGGTCATTTTTTTTTTCTTTTTAAGTATCTATTTTACTCTTCATATAGCATTGTTTATTATACTTACCTGGATTGATATCACCTACTTACCAAGCTCCATTAGGTCAAGGACCAAAGTTAGCTTAAAAGGTGGTCCCTAGTGTCAGGTACCTTCAGTGACTTGCCCCATTTTGTTCAACATTTTGTAAATGATTTGGATATAGAAGGCATGCTTGTCAAATCTACAAATGACATGAGATGGGGAAGAACAGCTAACAGGCTAGCTGACAGAAGCAGGATCCGAAAAGATCTGGCAGGTTAGAATGGTGTACTGAATTGAAAAAGGAAAAAAAAATGTATCGAGATAAAAGAAATCAACTTCACAAGTCCAGGCTGCGGGGGGCATGACTAAACATTAGTTCCTGAGATAATGATGTGGAACTTTCAGTGGCCTACCAGGTCATTCTGAGTCAACAGTAAAGCATAGAAGCCCAAAAGGTACTAATGCTATCTAGACTGAATTAAAAGAAACTTGGATGGACATGCAAATGAAAAAGGCACATAATTTAAAAAAGAAGAGAATAAAATTGCTGTTCACAACAATAGCTATGGGGAGAATTCTTAACCAACCAAAGCATAGAGGAGTTCATAAAAAAAAAAGCAATTATGATTACATAACATATATACACATATATCATGAATAAAGTAAACAAAGAACTGAGAAAAATGTTAAGTAAGGAAATATTTGCCTCCCATATCATTGATAAAAGTTCAATATCCAAACTATATATAAAAGTGACTCATATAATATTAAATCATTCCTTAATAGACAATTGGTCAAAGGATATAGAAATTTTTCAAAAGGTTATTTGTAAATTTAAAAAAAATTCCAAATAATCAATAGTAAGAGAAAGGCAAAAAAAAAAAAACGAAAGCAAACCGTCACTGAGGCTTTATACAAATTGGCAAAGGTAAATATGTATTTCATATAATATACGTATATGCATATATATATATGTGGGTATGTATATATGTATGTGTGTGTGTGTGCGTACAGTAACTGTTGGAGGGAATGTGGGAAGATAAGCATAATGATTCACTTGTTGATGATGGAGTTGTGAAGTGGTCACTCCATTCTGGATTCAGATTTGGAATTATGCAAGAAAAGTGAATAAAATATTCTTACTTTTTGAAAGAACAATCTCACAACTTGGTATATACTCCAAGGATGTGATGGACAAGATAAGGCCAGGAAATAAGCATTAATTAAGTACTTAATGGATTCCTAGCACTGTGCTGAGCCCTGGGAACAAAGACGAGCATTACAGGGCCTGACCTAAAAGAGTTTATACTCTAATGATGTAAGTCAATAGAAAAAAAGAAGAGATGTGGAGAAGATAGGAGTGAGGGCTTTAGCCTGGGCGTGGTGGTAAAGTCACAGGTAGCACTGAAAAGAGAATAAAACATGAGCAGTTTTGCCTATCTCTAAAACAGGGGCCCTGGGAGGAATTTACCAATAGGATAGAAGTATAGAGAGGCAATGGAATATTCCAAAATGAAGAGGCCCCCTTGTATTCAGTAAAGTTCCAGAGTGAGAGGCCAGCTAAGGCATGATGATAAATTCCTGTCAGTTACAAATCTGGGAGGAGAAAAACCAAAGGCCAAATACATAACAACATATTAATGGCATAATTCTTTATGGTATGCGAAGAACTGGAAAAAATTAAATGTCCTTAACCTTCAAGGACATTAACACACTACTAGGGAAATAACATCTACATAGATCATGCAATCATAGATTAAGATCTGGAAGGAACATTAAATGTCATCAAATACAAAATTCTTCATGGTCAAAATGAAGCAGTTTAATTAGAATGTAAATCAATCTTCTACCTATAGAAAAAGAACTCCTTCCAGTATTCCATATGTATATATGTGTGTATTTATACCCATGTATATATACTCACAAACATTATATCTATGTCTATATAGCTGCATCTATGTATCTATGTATGTATGTATATATGCATGCATGCATGTATGTATTTGTCTATCTGTCTGTCTATCTATCTATCTATCTATCTGTCTATCTGTATCACTTCATAATGTATCTATTTTCTGATGCAGTAGGAGCTGTGGGCAGAGGAGAGCTGATCTGAGCACATATAGTCCCCCTTCCACCTACAGCCATGGTCATAGCTCAGGCCTGTTTTTCTCCACCCCCTGAGATTCGCCTGCTAAGGCTGTTCTCTCTCCTATAGCCAACAATTTTACCAGTCCAGGCCTGGTAGCAACCAGAGCACTAATTAGGTAACAGCCCAAAGTCAAGGACATAGGCACAACTTGGTGTAACTGTGCTACCATGTTCATTAGTTGTCGTTTTCTCTCTCTCTCTCTCTCTCTCTCTCTCTCTCTTTTTCCCTCTCTCACTTTCTCTCACATGCACATGTGCACATACACACACGGACACATTTTGAGTGATGTGCTCCTAACTCCATTTTCCCCATTAGCCCTGTGGGTTTTATTGTTCAATTTTTCAAAAGTGATTTTTAGGAAACCGTATGTCAAACCTATTACCAGAACCTATTGTACTATGCATTTACCTCCCTGAACAAATGTTATATATTCCCCCTGGCACCAGCCCTCATACCATTGGTTTAAACTCCTTGAAGGTAAAGTGTTTTTGTTTGTTTTGCTTTGCTTAATTTTGGTCTTTGTATTCCAGGCAATTAAAATTGAGACTTTTCTAAGAATTGCTGTTGTGGTGCTGTCCAGAGTGAAGAAAGTAATAGCTCTGCTTTATTTAGATCAGATCACATCTACAAACACTACATTCTGAAAACACATTGAAAAGTTCAGTGAAGGATCTGGTGACTGGATAAGAAAATTGCTATAATAATTATTGAAGAAATTAGAAACGTTCAGCCAAGAGAGAGAAACAGAGAAAGAAAAGGAGACACAGAGACAGAGAAACAGCAACAGAGAAACAAAATTAGAGAGACAAAGACAGAGAGCGAGTGAGAGAGAGAAAGCAAGAGAGAGAGAGACAGAGAGAGAGAGAGAGAGGGAGAGAGAGAGAACATTGGAAGTGGAGTGAGAATGATAGCATTATCTTAGTATTAGAAAACCTGCTTTTTGAAGGAAGAAAATGTTCTGCTTAGGTGCAGAAAAGGGAATTGCTATGGATAGGTGTACTATAGAGTCAGATATAAATTTGATGAATTATTTTTTAAGTTTGAGTTATCCAATCAGTAAATAGGCATTTATTTAGTATGAACTTAATAAATAGCTAGGTACTGTACTAAGTGAATCAAAAAGTGGAATAACCAGCATTTGGAGGTAGTGCTTTCTTCCTGGAGTTTCTTAAACAGAGGTAGTATGACCATTTGTTAAGGATGTTCTTGAGATTTTTGCCCAGGTATAGGTTGGATTAGATAATCTCCTTGATCTCTCAAATGCTGAGATTCTATAGTCTGTAATCTAAAACTAGCATTTCCCTTAGCACCAATTACAATAAGCTACACTTACAGGTAAATAACAAGTGGGAATACAAAGATGAGTGAGGCATGAGCCCTACTCTCCAGGACCTTTCAACCTAAGAGAGGGAGATAGAACCATTGGACAAAAGAGAAGCATATTTAATAAGAATATATATTTACATATAAGTTAAAATATAATATATGCCAGTTTTCTTTTTTGATGATTGACTCATCTGTTTTAAATGAATATTTTATACAATTTATTTTATCTACATAGGAATTTCAATACAAAGCTGTTCCTTAAAGAATGAAATTTGATACAATTCATCTTGAACCCCAGATAACTGTTTATTTTTAAGTTACAAAAAGACTTCATTCCAAGGTAGTCATACCTGTCAAGTAGTGTTAAAACCTTGTTCCTTGAGTATATTGTCAGTAACAAGACCATAGCATGTTTTCAGAGCCATTATCACTACATTATTGTGATTCCTAAAAATTTTGACATATTTATAATTCCATAAAAATGGAAGACTTCCCTCAAGTACTTACAGTCAGTCAAATAGTTGTTTATTAAGTACCTACTATGCATTATATACTTAGCTAAGCAGTGGGGAAAAAGAAAAAGAAAATAAACACAAACCTGTCTCTGCTTTCAAGAAGCTCACAATCTAACAGACAACTCTTTTATATGGACGAAAAATATGATTTCCTCATAGATTCACATATACCAGCAAAGTATCTCAACTTGAATAAGTATTAAGAATCATTCTCTTCTCTGAAACTCAAATCATTAAAGAATTTGGAGCTAAAAAAGGTTTTGGAGTGGGAAAGGAGTAGTGGTGGGAAGGGAGGAAATACAATGTTGGTACCTGGAGAGAATATTTTCTTTTTTCTATGTATTTTGCCACTGTAATGGTAATGGGAATTTGAAGATCTTTCCTGCCCCTTAATAGGCCTAAGGGAACTTGAAGATCTTTCCTCCTTTTATTTATTTTTTTTTAGTTTACATCATTCATTTCCATGAGATTTTGAGTTACAAATTTTTTCCCCATTTTTCCCCTACCCACCACCCCAAAGCAGTGATCTCACTGTATATACCCTCCCCCAATCTGGTCTCTCCCAAATCCTCCCCCATCACCCCTTCCCGTAGGGCAAGATGGATCTCCCTACCCTAGTACATGTATACCTTGTTACCTAGTTGCATGTAGATAATAATAATAATAATCATAATTATATATATATAAATGTGTGTGTGTGTGTGTGTGTGTGTGTGTATACATACATAAATTTAACATTTGATTTTAGAACTTTATGTTCTAGATTCTTTCCCCTCCTCCCTTGTCACACAGCCCCACTGGAAAGACAAGAAAATCAATACAGGCCATACACATATAGTTACCTAGAACATCTCCACAATGGAAATATTGTGAAAGACTGACTATATATCCCCCCTTCCTATCCAACCCCCGAATTGTTCTATTCTCTACTTTGTCCCTGTCCCTTTACAGAAGTGTGTGCTTCTAACAACCCTCCCCCCACAACTTCCCCTCCCCTCTATCATTCCTCCTCTCATCCCCTTTCCCCCCTACTCTACTGTAGGGAAAAATAACCAATTTAGAGTGTATATCATTCCTTCCCTAAGCCAAATTCAATGAGAGTAAGGTTGACCCATTCCCTTTTGCCTTCCTATTCTTCCCCCCCATTGTAACAGTTATGCCTTGCCTCTTCTATATGAGAGGAATAACCCCATTCTGTCTCTCCCTGTCTCCTCTCATTCTATTCCTCTCCCACCTCTTAATTTCACCTTTTAAAATATCATCCCTTCCTATTCAATTGATCCTGTGCCCTCTGTCTATGTATACATATATACACACTCACATAAGTATTCATACACATATATACCCTCCTATATAGACATATGTGTATGTATATATATATATACACACACACACACACACACACACACACACATATATA
>CM053583.1:107990771-108022469 GCA_028627135.1 Pseudochirops cupreus
TGTTGTGAATATTATAATGTTTTGAATGTTTGTCTTGATTTGTAATGGAATAAACAGAGTGTTCACTATATTTTGTAATCTGAACTCTAAAGGCTGCTCACAGTAGCATTCCTTTGGGAATCTGCTGGTGCATGGCATTACACTTGCCATAATCAAAATTTTCTATTATAATTATTTGTATATATATTCCTATTTCTACTACCACACTGCATGTAGAGAAGGTTTTTTTTTCATCTTTGTACAACTCAGTGGCTAAAAACTTTGTGCTTAGGCATAGTGTTGCTGTTGTTTGGTCATTTCAGTGGTATCCAACTGTTTGTTGGATTTGGGGTTTTCTTGGCAGAGATACTGAAGTTGTTTTCCATTTCCTTCTCCAGTTGATTTTAAAGATGAGGAACTTAGGGTTAAATGTCTTGCCTGGGGTCACACAACTAGTAAAAATCTGAGGCCAGATTTGTATTCAGGAAGATGAATCCTCCTGAATTCAGGCTCAGTGTTCTATCCACTAGGCCAATGAATAGAATTCTGGACCTGAAGTCAAGAACATCAGAGCTAAAACCCTTTTCTGAAACTTAACTAGCTGGGTGATCATAGACAAATCATTTAATCTGTCTGACCCATGATTTCTTCATCTGTGAAATTAAGATAATAATTTCACTTACTTTGCAAGGATTTTGCAAGGGACCTAATGAGACATAATACATAAAACCATCTGTAAAGCTTTAAGAATTACATAAATGCTAGTTATTCAATGTTTGTCTGTTTTATTTGGAAAAAGTAAACAGCTATGATAATCTAGTTAAAATTATTTATATCTGTAGGAGAAGATATTAAAGTACAATGATTGATACATTACAAACACATTGATCGTATTTGATGATAGAATACGACAAACACTTTCGGTAGCAATTTTTTTGAAAAAAATGACTAGTCATGTAATTTGATACATATGATTTGGGGTGAAACCTAAAAAAACCCACCATTTTTTTTCACTGGTACTCTTTCAAAAATTGGTCAATGATAGGTGCTACATTTTTTTTTAAATCAAATTTGTATTTTCCTATTGGCTGATTCAATTTTTTTCTTTTTTTCTTTTTATTTTTTTTAAAATTGAATTGGTTTATTTACTTTTAATTTACAATATTCAGTTCCACAGTCCCTTGAGTTTCAAATTTTCTCCCCCTCCTTTCCCACCCTCCCATCAGTGGGCATGTGGCATGCACTCAGATATATGATCTACAAATATCTTCCCATTAATCATTAGTCAGGTTGTAAAGAAGGACTGTAACTGCTGGAATGATCAGTGGGAAAGAGGAAACAAAACAATATAAGAAAAAGAAACAGAGCAAGTAGTTTGTTTCAATCTACATTCAGCCTCTGCTTCTCTTTCTCTGGATGTGAATATCTCTTTCAATCATGAGTCTTTTGGAGTTGCCTTTTAACCTTACATTGCTGAGAAGAGCCAAGTCTATTGAGGTGGGTAGTCACACATATGATGTGTCTGTGATTATGTGCAAATTTCTCCTGGTTCTGCTCTTCTCACTCAGCAACAGTTTATATAAATCTTTCCAGGTTATTATGAAATCTGTCCGTTCCTCATTTCTTATAGCACAGTATTATACCATTATATTCATATACCACACTCATTCAGCCATTCTCCAATTGATGAGCACCTCTTATTTTTCCAATTTTTTGCCACCAGAAAACGAGCTGCTATAAATATTTATTTTTGTACATACAGTCCTCTTCCCACTTCTCTGATCTCTTTGGGATATAACCGTAGCGTGGTATTGCTGGGTCAAAGATATGCACTTATTTATTGCCCTTTGGGCATAATTCCAGATAGCTCTCCAGAATGGCTGGATCAGTTTGCAGCTCCACCAACAATGCATTAGTGTTCCAATTTTTCCACATCCTCTCCAGCATTTACCATTTTGCTGTTTTGTCATCTTAGAGAGTCTGGCCAGTGAGATGTGGTACCTCAGAGTTGTTTTGATTTGCATTTCTCTAATCACTAGTGATTTGGAACAGTTTTTAATATGCTTATAGATATCTTTAATTTCATCTTCTGAAAACTTCATATCCTTTGACCATTTGTCAATTGGGGAGTGGCTTGTATTCTTATATATTTGAATCAATTCTTTGTATATTTTAGAAATGAAGCCTATATCAGAGACACTGGTTGTAAAAATTCTTTCCCAATTTTCCACTTCGCTTTTAATCTTGGTAACATTGGCTTTGTTTGTACAGAAGCTTTTCAATTTAATATAATCAAAGTTATCCATTTTGCATTTTATAATGCTCTCTAACTCTTATTTCATCATGAAGTCTTCCCCTCTCCATAGATTTGACAGGTAAACTATCCCTTGCTCTCCCAGATTGCTTACAGTAGGCTGATTCATTTTCAGTTTTGAGAGACTGATATGTTCAAACCTCTGAGGCCCCCTTCTAATTTATCACCACCTTTCCTCTACCAACAGTTAACTCCTTTTAAATCCTTGTGGATACAATTAAAATGAAGCACATTTCATGTTTGAAATCTCTTTTGAGAGATATAATGGTATCTGTTTGGTGGAGATCTTATTCTAACCTTAGATACACTTGAGTTCCAAAGTTAACTTAAGCCACTGAGAGATACTCCTGACAAATGACCTGATCATCAACTCAGTTTCTCCTTTGTGAAATTGAAAATAAAATACTATTACTAATAAGTAACAATAACATCATTTTCAAAGTGATGTTTTAGTTATATTTGATAAAAAATAATTCCATACCAAAATTATCTAGGTAATTAAGCAAAATCTAGACCTAAAAATTTTGATTACAATCCAAATAGCATAGATTGGGCCTATTCTCAGCATGAACTAATTTTCTAATGAACTGTGTATCAAAAAAGAAAAAAAAAACTATTAAGCTTCTCTAGCATGTCTGTTCTTAATAAACCTCATGCTGCTTAATGTTCAAAATTCTATTGTTCCTTAATATGTTTATGCATTTTACAGGATCAAATATTGATGGTGGGTTTAAAAGATGATCGTTTCCAGGCATACTTTCTGAAAAACTTCATCTGACATTTTGTTTTTCCTGCTCACTCAATAAAAACATTCTTCTTTCTTAGTTGTCCATGTGCTTTCACAGAAGTGAAATGTCATTTCAGAAAATACATTGAAATTCCAGGGTGTGGCTCTCAGCCTAATACCCTAATCTCTTCAGCATATGTTCAAATTTCCCAAAGTTTTGTTAAATAGCATATCTACCCAATGCTTCTCTTTAAAAAAAAATGCTTTTAGTTTATAGCAGTCGTTCTCAACCTGTGGATTGTGTTCAATTTAAATACATCCTGCATATCAGATATTTACATTACGATTCATAACAGTAGCAAAATTATTGTTATGAAGTAGTAATGAAAATAATTTTATGTTTGGGGGTTACCACAACATGAGGAATTGTATTAAAGGGTCACGGCATTAGGAAGGTTGAGAACCACTGGTATATAGCTTTGATTTCAGGGAATATCTGCACAAAGTAATAAAACATGTGCCAGGTAAGACAAACCACCAAAACTACTTTAAACATGACTTATACACCAATAAAGCTTAGGACCCTGAGCCCAAGAGTCCAGGGAATAGCAATGCCCTTTTGGTCATAGTACCACTTCCAACCTGGCCCTTGCAGACATTATCTAGCAGAGCAAGCAACTCTTATGGAGAATGCATCAATGGCAGTTGTTCAGCAGTTGGTGTTAGTGGTGCCAAGGTTGGTGGGTGCACGTGCCTATCAAATTAAACCCTCATATCATCTCGACCACCGTCTCTCCTCAAAGAGGGACCCTCATTGAGGGACTGAGATCAGGAGCTTAGGAAATAGTAGTACAACACGGCTACCACCAGAATCTTTAAACAATCAGTTTTGCTTCTATCCCAACCCATACAGCCATTGTTCAGAGAAGCGACTTTTGTGGAGAAAGCTTTATTATATATTTAAAAGGAATAACAACTTGTACATAGTAGATTTTCATGTTCATGAAAAATCATGTTATGGACATGTATATTTTATTTCTTAACTTCAGAATAAATAAAATTTCTTAAAATCTTGTGTTATCCTCACTGTGCCTTCACAATATCTGAATTATTTCTTTCTGGTTCTTTAAAATATTTTATCTTTGACCTAAGAGCTCTGGAATTTGGCTTTAATATTCCTGAGAGTTTTCATTTGGGGATTTCTTTTAGGAAATGAACATGGATTCTTTCAGTTCCTATTTTAATCTCTGCTTCTAGAATATCAGGGCAGTTTTCCTTGATAATTTAGGATTCCTTGATATCAATTCCTTTTTTGACCATGGCTTTCAGGTAGTCTGATAATTCCTAAATTAATTCTCATCAATCCTTTTTTTTTTTAAATGTCAATTGTTTTTCCAGTGAGATATATAAAAATTTTTCTTCAATTGTTTCATGTTTTTTATTTTGTTTTTACTGTTTCTTGATGTTTCATGGAGTCATTACTTTCCACTTCCCAATTCAAATGTTAAAAGAAATTATTTTCTCTAGTAAGTTTGTGTACTTTTTTTCTCATTTGGTCAATTCTGCTTTTTAAGGAATTCTTTTATTTAGTGAACTTTTGTGCTTCTCTTACCATGTGACCTATTCTGATTTTCAAGGTGTTATTTTCTTTTTTGTTTCTTCTTTAGCAAGCTGTTGACTTTTTTAGGGATTTTCTTGCATTATTCTCATTTCTTTTCCCATTTTCCCTCTGTCTCTCATTTAATTTTTAAAATCCTTTTTTTGAGATCTTCCAGTGCTTAAGAGTATTGCACATTTTTATTAGAGATTTTGCATGTATCTGCTTTGATTCTATAATCTTTTTCTGAGTTTGTGTGTTGATCTTCCCTGTTAACATAGTAAGTTTCTATGATCATTTTGTTATTCTTTGCTCATTTTCTTAGTTTATTTCTAGACTTTTTACTTTATATAAAAGTTGAACTATGCTCTAGGCATGGAAGTGGCATTGTTCCTCACTTCAGGTTTGCATGCCACAGACTCTGCAACCTCTCAATTCTTTCAAAATGGTTTGATCTAAGGAGGAACATGGTCACTGCTCTCCTGGCTTGTGCTTTTGTTTGTGAGTGACCCTAAGCACTCACTTCTGCGCTGGAACTATGACCAGGGTCTCTGCTCCAGCTTGTCTTCCATTTTCCTTGGGACTATGATGAACTCTCTAAGGGCAATGCAATAGAGTCTAGCTAGTGCCAGCATCAGGTCTTTTATAATCTCCTTCTCATCAATTATAACACTCCCTTACTGTCTGTGGAACTAAAGTGCCTGAAAACTGCCATCAATATCTAGTCATTCATTTCAATGCCTTCTGCTGGATTCATGGGCATGCCTTACACTGGTGTGGTCTCCACTGAACTTTGCTCCACTTTTACCCCAATAAGACAGACTTTTTCAGCCAACTTTTCAGGTTGTCTTAGACTAAGTGAAAATTTTTTCACTCCATATCCTTTTTGTTGGCTCTGTCCCTTAAGAATTTGTTTTGAAGCATTATTTTAATATTCTTTGAAGGTGAATTGGGGAAGGCTCAGGTGAACACATGCCTTTACTCCACCTTCTTGGCTCTGCCCTGAAAAGGATGTTCTTGACACAATTTCCTTGACACTGCCAAATAGTTCAACACTCGAAATTCAAAAGCTATTTTACGAATGAGAATAATATTAAATATTATGCACTATAATCTGCTTTGCTGCTATACACTAAGGACTATGAATCCTTTCCATCTGAAGCCCCCTTATATGTGTTACTACTCCATTAGAATATAGCACTTTGAATGATGTTTTGTATATAATAAGCAATTATTTTGTAATTATTCATTTTCAATCAAGCAATTAAAATATTGCTTATTCTAACCCCTAGCATAATTTAAAATTAAATACTGGGAAGTTTTATAATTCAGTTCAAAGTTTGCAGTATAGAAAAGAGATAAGATTTTAGAGCTAAAGATTCAGCCAGTATAGGTAGAATTTTAGAGATATTTAAAAATATGAATGTGATCAGGCCATATAGTGCATGCCTGTAGTACCTGCCATGGATTGATCACTTGAGTTTATGAATTTTAATCTGCATCAATGCAAATTGTGTGTCTACACTATTTCTGGGACCAATATGATAAGCCACCCTGGGAATACAGGGCCAAGAGCCCAGTTAAGAGAGGGGAAACTGGCCTACTTTGGAAAGACAGAGAAAGTTAGCACTTTTATGTTAATGAGTGTTCTGACTGGGTCCATTAGTGTACTCAGGTACTTTTTGCTTAGGACAGGGGCAGGAAAAGGAAAAGAAGCTAATTTTAACTGAATTTTTGCTACCACCTAGATTTTATAAAACCTGGTGTTATTTCTTTGTATTTCTCTTTAAGATGGAAGCTATAGAGTCATCCTGATACAATAAATTAAAGTGATGTCACAAATAAATGTCATACTTTAAAATTTGAATTTTTAATTGATTCTAATTTGAATTCTTTGTCCGTTTAACTTATTTTAATGCAATTACAACAAAAAGAAGCACCATTTTCTTATAACTACTGTAGGTCAACAGAGGGTCACAAATAAAAGAACTCATGTATGCATATACCCACAGTGAGGAATCTATTCAAAACAATAAGCTATATTACAAATGGAAAAAGTGTTCAAGACTTATGATTTAAATATTTTCAAGCTGTTTTCCATGTGGACGTCCAACATCTATGGTTATTTTAGCTAATCCACAGACTGTTTTTCTTAAAACATTTCTATTAAAAAAGGATTAAGAGTTAGGTGTTCCATATTGCTTTTGCATGTTGCAAGGTGTTTAATTTTTATCCAATATTGGGTCTTAGTTGAAATATTCCATATTATAATGGACAAAGGGTCATCCCACTGCTTGCTTTTCCCATGATATTTCACCTTTCATAATGATTAGTACCATTGCTCTCTTGAACATATAATTATATCTTTTATATTAGAATATGACTGTCAGTATTGAACTTTATACATTTCTTAGAAATCTACTAGGGCTAGATAATGGATGCAGGAAGATAAATCTTAGTTTTTAAGTTAACAAAAAGCAAAAATGGTAATATGATGCTTTAAGTGGTCTTCAAAATTCTCTGATAACACTTCAAACATTTTCATTTTTTTTCTTTACTGTTTCAATATCTACTACGGAATGTTTAAATGGATTCTGATTATGTCTAATGTCACAGTTTAGACTTTTCTTAAACTAAGGCACACTGAAAACCAAAGAACTAATCATGATTCAGAAGGCCTTTTATGACATCTTCAATCTCGACATCCCAGGACAATCAGCTTCAGTTGTATCCAAAGATTTCTTGAGTATGTGCATTGACAGTATATTCTATATGAGGAATATAGCTTTTTGGGGGTGAAGTCATAGGGGCCTTTGACTGAAAAACATTTTCCTATATTTTAGAACTAACCAAAATTGTAGATAGCTGGAGGTGAAGCAGGGCAAGTGAAATTCAATGAGATGAAACTTGTAGTTCAGACATGTCATTTGGCACTGGAGACAGCTAACTGTTTCCAACATCTAATTAGGCTGAACCACTGTCGCAGGAAAAAGTAATAAAGTGACACTTTCTCCTTAGGAAGTACCAAAAAGTAATGTGGTGACACTTTCTCAGGAAGTACCAAAAATGACAAAAACTCCTCATTTTTTGATTCCCTGGATAATAAGTGAATACAAGTCTTGTACTTAAATGCCCTGGCACAGAAGCTAACAATGCCATCTCAATACCCCTTAACATAAGACCTAGTACCTAGAAGCAACATTGCGTGTGTGTGTGTGTGTGTGTGTGTGTGTGTGTGTGTGTGTGTGTGTGTGACAGAGGGAGAGAGAGATACAGGGACAGAGATAGAGAGATGATAGAGAGAGAGAGAGAAAGACAGAGAGAGAGACATAGATTCTACATGATGACCCAACTTATTTCCCACCTGTAAGTCCTATGCTAGTCAATTAACTCCTGGTATAATACAGTCAGTGGCAGCAGAGATGACCCTCAGCAGCATGGTGTTGCCATGTTTCTTTATCTACATAAGGCAAATACCCAAGTAGCCTGTTACTGTTGTTTTAGATAAGGTGCTACTCAGAGATTAAAGATTCCAGAGCATCCTATAGAGTTTTGAGGAGGAATAATTGAATGCATAATTCTTAGTACATGAAGTACTGTGGCCAAGTGGTTAGACAAATGAGCACTGAGGGACCTATTGTGCCAGATTTTGTTGCCATTCTATCTCTGCTTCAGACTCTTAGATCTTAGGTGTCATGTATCAGCTGCAGTCTCACTCTGGACTTCCCTTAGCACCTGGGGCCCCTTGATTTTGGAATAGCATTAGAATCACAAGGCTAGCCCTTTTTTCCTATTAGATTCTTAGAACATCCCTCCTAGGGATTCCACTTTAGGAATGTGCCCAGGTTGACCAACCTTTATTCTCTTCCTGACTATACTTTTGACTTTCTGAAATTTGACAACATGCCAGCATGAGAGTACCTTCCTCAACCCCTTTCTCAGCTCCATTTTGTATACTGTCTTCTTGTAAGATTGTAAGCTACTTGAAGGGAAAGCAGGAACTGCTTTTCTTTTTTGCTTAAATTTATACACCCAGAGCTTAGCGAAGTGTGCGGCACATAGTAAACACTTTCATTCATTGGCTTAACAACAGCTGCCATGTCTTATGTAAGCTGATGTTAAGTGAATGAATGAACTGACTACAGTGAAATGTAACAAATGACTCGTCTTGTGATGTGTTAACCTATTGGAAACAGTGAGACATAATTAAAAGAGTACTCAATTTGGAGACAGATGACTTGGGTTCAAAGCTTGTCTTTAGCACTAATTAGCTATCTGATTATGGGAAAGTACCTTAACATTTCAGATCCTTTTCTCTCTTTTAAAGATTGGAGAGAATAATAATGGCATCACTTACATTACAGGGATGTTATGAGACCCCAGTGACATAATTTTTATGAAATATTTTGCCAACTTTAAAGCATTATAGAAATGTCAGTTATTATTATTATTAACAGAACCTAAGCATATGAAATAGAACCATTCATATTCCTACAATGTTCTCCTTTGGGATAGACAATGTTCATTTTTGTTCATTCTTTCAACTACTGAAATATTTAGAATGTATGTATGTGTATGTATGTGTATGTATGCATACATGTATATATGTGAGAAAATATTAGTTATAGAATATATATGAGTGTGTGTGTGTGTGTGTGTGTGTGTGTGTGTGTGTGTGTAAAGTATGACAACAGAAAAAATAACCTGGTAAGGGGTGGCAGAAAAGGTACATATATATACAAATATATTGCATATATAGAAGAAGAAGAAAAAAAAGGAGGAGGAAGAAGATGAAAAGGAGGAGGAACAGGAGGTGGAGGGGGAGAAGAAGAATGAGGAAGAGGAGGATAAGAAGAATGAGGAAGAGGAGGATGAGATTAAACATTTATATAGTGCTTAATATGTACCAGGCACTGTTAACTCCTTTTCGATTATTATCTCATTTCCTAAAACACAGGTCTGATCATATCACCCTTCTATGAATAAAGTCCAGTAGTAAATACAAAATCCTGTTTTTAGTATTCAAAGCCCTTCATAACCTATCCCTCTCCAACCTTTCTGGTCTTCTTACACTTTACTCCTCAACACACACTCTTTAAACCAGTGACACTGGCCTCCTAGATGTTCCACAAACAAGACAATCCATTTCTCAGCTTTGACCATTGTTTCTGGTTGTCTCCCATACATGGAAAGCTCTCCCTCCCTCTCTCTAATAACCAACCTCTCTGGTTTCCTTTAAGTCCCAACTGAAATTTTACTTTCTATAGGAAACTTTCCTTAATCCCTTTTCATTTCAGTGTTTGCCATCTTTTAATTATTTCCTATAAACCCTGTGTATATCTTGTTTTGTATCCCTTTGTTTTTATGTTGTCTCCTCCATTAGATTTTAACCTCCTTGAGAGCAGCTCTTCTTGATCCAAGGCTCAGTGCTTTTTTCCCCCTCCAAGATTACATAGTTTCTTTTTCTATTTATAATATAGGCATCTTAATTCTTGTGAATTCACAGTATAGAACATTTCACTCAACAGTCACAACTCTACTATGCATGAGACTACTACAAATGAATGGTTTTATTTTATCTTTTTTTTGTTTAGATCTGATCTTTACTGTTTAAATCAATAATCATTTTATCATTTGTTCCTATCAACAATGCTAGGGAAATATATGGAAATGCTATACTCTGTCCATATAGTGTGACATACTAGGAACTAGGAAACCGAAAGACTTGCCAGAAATTACATAGTAAATGTGTGGTTAGTGTGTGACTAAAATAATTCATCCAATTATTTAACCAAATTGTATTAAGGACCTCCTATGCTTAGGCATGCTGCCAGATGCTAGGATTACAAAGGCAAAGGCCAAAACACCTCCTGTGTTTAAGGACCTTACATTTTACATTCTACTGAGAAATTTATTTATTTGAACAGAGACATTTCCAAGGAGCCTGCGATACATTTACAACACACCTGACCTGCGTCTGTATACTATAAAAGACTAAATATTACTCACCTTCTCATTTTATATGGCAGAATACATAGACAACTTGCTTGGAGTCTTGATTACCTGAATGACACAATACTGGTTTTTGATGTCCCAGTCAACTCTTTGATATTCAAAACCATACATTAAATGTTCTTTTTTTTTTTTTTGGTAGATGGAGTTTCCTTACTAAAATTTCCCTTTACCAGTAAAATCATTGGCACAGTATGATAGCAATAACAATACCAGTTGTGGTGCCAGTACTACTACTGCTGTTACTGCTACTACTACTACTACTACTACTACTACTACTACTACTACTACTACTACTGGTACTACTACTACTACTATGACTAACCTATAAGGTGATAAAATTCCACTGCCTTGGGAGAGAGATTTCATGCTTATTTGACCTTGCTGAAATAATTCACTATTTTTATACTGGCTGTCATCTTGTGATGTTCATCTGATTAGCTATTCCAGCAATATAGTTTTTCTAACTTTTTATGGCTTTTGAAAAATCTGAAAAATAAAGAAAGATGTTATTCATATGAGAAATAAAATGAAGCATACAATTTGGAGAAGTGTAATGGTAAGGGAATTTGAAGATCATCCCTGGCCCATAATAGGCCTAGGGAATTTGAAAATCTTCCCTGTCCCTTAATGGGCCTCAAGTGGAACCCAACAGGAAGGGCTTGAATGAGAGGAGGCTTGTTTTCAGGAAGGGCCACACTTTTTGCTACTTTGTAATTAGGCAGATCTAAACAACAAAGGTTGTGATGTCCTCTGACCTTGAAGAAGGGTATATATACCCTGAGGTGTATTTTGCTTTGGGGCTCACTTATGGGAAGAGTTGTGTGATCTGGTCAGATGAGACTCTGGGTAGCCATTGAGGCCCCCAGCTTTAAAGCCCAGATGCTGGTACCTCTCTTTCTGTTAACTATGTATGCATGTAATAGGCAGACAGCTAGA
Source organism: Pseudochirops cupreus (assembly GCA_028627135.1). Lineage (NCBI taxonomy): Eukaryota > Metazoa > Chordata > Mammalia > Diprotodontia > Pseudocheiridae > Pseudochirops > Pseudochirops cupreus. The sequence continues at coordinate 108,002,340 of CM053583.1, forward strand.
AGCTCTGTCTGTTGGTCTGTTGAATTCTACTATTTTCTGCCTGTATTTTTTGTCTACTTAAAATTTTTATTTGTATTTTCTGAAGTTCTGGGTGCTGACTTTTTCACCTGAACTAAGTGAATGATATGAATATAAATACACACATATATACACATATACATATGTATGTACATATATACACATACACACACACATATATATATATACATATATATATATATACATATATATATATATATGCATGTTTAATTAAAGATTGCTGGCCCCTTTAAAATTGCTTTCCTTTAGTAAAGCAGATCAAAGAACCTATCTATGCTAGCAGCCGTCCTGTGTATGTTACAGCAAGCACCCTAGAAAAAAAAAAGGAAGTTTGTTTTCACCTATAAGATAGAGATTATTGTAAAGGCAAGTTAACTACAAACTAGGAAAAGGGACCAATACTCAGTTTTTACTACAGTCAATCTAGCCTTTGCTTACTAAGGTAAACATTACTGATCACATGTGTATAATCTTCTGATTAAAATTAAGTAATCTATTTTTGGTAGCTGAAAATGTGTGGGGTACTTAAAAAAGACATCTTTATGTGCCTAAAAAAAACACAAAATATCACATTGCTTAATTTTTCCTGACCATGGTTGGGAAAGAAGTTATAATTGCTTAGTATTTGAATCCTTAAAGTACTCTCCTGAAATGTAAATTCAATAGAAGTGTTTTCACTAGGTAAAGTGACAAAAATCTGATTTGTATATAGTAATGTATGAATTAGTACCTGTAATTCCATCCCATGTCTAGTGGACCCACAGTACTTAAAGGGACCATAGATTTGCAACCAATCAATTCTCTTCTCCTTAGACAGAACCATGTATTATTAGTAAATCATGATAATAGTTTATAAGTATGGGATAAGCTATTATTAAGACTGATTAGTAATTAGCTTATAATCATGGGATGCACACTCATCTTTCTGAGTTCAAATCTGGTCTCAGAAACTTACTACCAATGTGACCCTGGGGCAGTCATTAATCCTATTTGCCTCAATTTCCTTATCTGTAAAATGAAATGGAGAAGGAAATAGCAAACCACTCCATTATCTTCACAAAGAAAAACCCAAATGGGGTCACAGACACAACTGAAAATGACTGAACAACAATAAAAATTACATAAGGAATGGAATTGATCTATGATTTTATGGAACAGGAACTCCCAGAGAGGAAACTTTACATCTCTATTCAGATAGTCAACTGTTCTATAATTTGAAATCTTAGATCTGCTTGAAAAGCTGGGAGGAAATGACTTGCCCATAGTAAAACAGACATTATATGCTAGAACCCACGTTTTCCTGAATCCAAGGTCAGATTTCTATCTGTGAAACCACCTTGCCTTTAAACACTTAAAAGTTTTCAATCTTTTAAGGTAGCTACAGCAAGCATTCTATTATATAATGGGGAAAATGAGCTAACCAGAGAGTGACTGGCCCATAACCACAGATGTAGTAATTAAATCTGTTCTTTTTCACTTTTTATATCTCCAATAATTAATCAAAAGAAACAGAATCAAAGGAACTTAGAGACTAATCTCAGCAAAAAAAAGGTAGTCATTTCATTCTGTAAATGTTTGACTTTTTGGAAGACTTTCTCAGGAAATCTTTTTTGCATCTTTGCATTATATGTATATGCTTATGTGTATATGCATGTATAAACATATGTATACAAAATACATGTATGTGTACATATATACACATAGGTACTATACATATGCATTTACATATATAACAGACTCAAATATATAATATATTGTCTATATACATGTAATGCTAAAATACTATATATATGCATATGTGTGTATACCATAATATAATGAGAGATACTTTTACTTTTTAACTGTGCACAACCACTTTCTTCATTCCATAGTTCAAAGCCATTTCCATATTATATGTTTAGATAATGAAAATGGAGTCAACATTATTATTGACTTGGCTCACAAAGTAACACAAGTGACTAAACCTTGGTCTATTTGGAACAATGTGCCTGATGAAAATGAAAAACATCTGAATTTGAATATATAATATTGTATATTTCCTGGCAAAGTGGACTCCAGAGTAGTGTATTTTTCATTTGTTGCTTTTCTTATGCACCACTCTTACTTGGAAGCAAATGAGAGAAGAAAATTAAGAAAAAAATATGACAAAATGGAAAAATTGTGCATTAGGAACAGAGATGTCTTCCCCCCCCCAAAAAAAAACTACCTCCTTCAAGTTTTAGAGTATTCATGTTATTTTTTAATACTCAGTTTTCTAGGTTCATGAAAATAATAAAAAAGAACTTTTTATTTTCAATAAAATAATATGAATTCAGATCTTAGAGCAATAGTCATATATGTTTTAAACTTCTGTGAAAAGAGAATAACAATATATCATTCAGGGGCACTAAAATCAGAATAACCACATCTGTTCTGAGTTATTTTATGTTCTCTTAGAGGTTTTCCATTAAAAAAAAGATTTCTTTTTTATTATTCTGCTACTTACTGTGCTGGAAAACTTTGAAAAAGAATATGAAATAGATTTGACCTTAGAAAGGAACATGATGAATTAGAATTATTCTTAAGAATTCAAATTAGTTGTACAGAGGAGTTAACTTGATATTGAGCCAGGATGAGCTGGTAGATGATGGGGAAATGACAGGGGCAGGTTCAAAGTGTGGTTGTTGGACTTTCCTGAAGACATTTTACAATGTGTTTCTTTTGGTAGATTTTCTGGAAATAGATATTATAATATGTCATTGCATGCCCTATGCCTTTTCAATAGGTATGAGAGATACCTTTTTTTCCCTCTTCCTAGAGGACAGGGGGTAGGCATCTATTCTGCAGTGTTAAGATTGCATTGTACTCATCAAGATGGTATGATTTGTGAGCCTTTTTCTGTAATTAACTTTAGAAATATATGCTTGATTTGATCAAATAGTAAAGAAAGAAAAGTAATTTGGCCTTGAAAACTTTCAACTGTTGTTTCAGTTATTGTAGAAGTCCACTGGGGCAGATTATCTATTTTGGGCACTCTATCGTGACACCAATTTTTAGACTCTTATTAATGTGTATCTTTTTTTTTTCAGAAATATGGTAAGAGAAGTAAAAGTAGGTAAAATGCAGGCATCAGATATATATTAATAGTTCTGGCTAAGATTTGGGAGAAATATAGCTCCTCTGATGATACAGAAGAACATTATTTTATATTAAGCATGTTTCCCTCAATAATAGCCATTCTCTCTCTCCCCTCCTCCCTTTAACAATACCCTGTCCTTAACCATCTCCCTTTCTCTCACTCTTCTATCTATTTTTGTCTCTCTCTCTCTCTACCTTTGTCAGTCTCTCAGTCTCTGTCTCTGACTGTCTCTATGTAAACATTCATTTCTGTTTCTCTGTCTCTGTCTTTCTGTTTCATCTTTTCTGTGTCTCCTTATCTTTGTTTTTGTATCTATCTATCTTTCTCCCTCAACTTCTGGCTTTTTTCAATCTGTCTCTGTTTCTGTTTGTTTGTTTTTTTTTTCCTGTGTTGCTGTCTTTCTCTGTCTTTGTCTCTCTATCTCTGTCTCTTTTTCTTTCATTCTGTTCTCTCTCTCTCTCTCTCTCTCTCTCTCTCTCTCTCTCTGTCTTTTTTCCTCATCCTCCTCCTCTCAGTCCTCCTCCTCCTCTTCCTCTCTATTATAGTCTTAGACCTTAAGAAGGTACACTAGGAGGTTAAGCTACTTACTCAGCATCACACAGCCTTTATATTTATAAAAATCAGAAATTCTTCCTGACTCTGAGGTCAGTTATCTATCCTCTACATCATGGTTCTCAACCTTCCTAATGCTGTGACCTTTAAATACAGTTCCTCATGTTGTGGTGACCCCCAACCATAAAATTATTTTTGTTGCTACATCATAACTGTAATTTTGCTACTGTTATGAATCGTAACGTAAATATCTGATATGCAGGATGTATTTTCATTGTTACAAACTGAACATAATGCAAAGGTTGAGAACCACTGCTCTACATGATGCTGCCTCTGAGTCATCTTCTAAAATCCATGTATTCATTAGGGGAATACCATTTTAGTGAAAAATAATTTATCAGAGAGTTTGTCTCACAGGCTTGCAACCTGATAGTACTGACTGGGTCCAGTTTGAGGGTGGTTGGTGGAATACAGAAAATGGGTAACATCACTAGAATACTTCCTCTTATTCAAAATTTTGTCAGAGATGAGAAAAGATGAAAATTAAAGTAAATACTGAAATTAACAAACAATTCTTTGGAAGATGTATCACCAAAGTCATCTTCTAAACTTGTTTTCTTCCAAGGTATATGATTTAGATTACAATATCAAGCAATAATCAGACATTGAACCAGGTTTTGCTCAATCAATCTCCATTTTATTATGGTTGAAGAAATACCTTAAGTATCACATATTTTCTCCTTAAGATTAGAATTTCTTAGAATACTTTGAAAATGTGACTTTTGTTTTTCTTCCAGGAAACTGTTTTGAGTTATTGGTAAGGACAAACTGTAACTTTAATATAAATTAAGAGTTGAGATAGACAATGTCAATTGGAAGATCAAACTAAGCACAATTCAAGATAAAGTTTTTTGTTTGATCAAGATCCATATATCTAATGGCTTGCTGCAAGATGTAATAAACTAGAATCTCACCCCATTCAAGTGTGAGACAATAGTCACTGAATTACAAAGAACTGAATATGGCACAATTTTAATTGGCCTCTTTGTTCCACAGTTAAAACTTCAAATCTTTTGCTTTATAGATTGTGTGTGTGTGTGTGTGTGTGTGTGTGTGATTTCACTGGTTAAAAACTAATTGGTAGAAAGTACAATCTGATTATACAGAATTTTTATTTTTTGAATATTTTACCATAATAAAAGCTATACACAACATTATAAAAGAACATAAACTTAAGAAACTAGTAATAGATTCTCAAATCAGGAAACTTATCATGTATACTACCAGTTTTTTAGGCCTCTTTCTTTTTTTACAATTCGTAATATTTTATAATGACCTGAATTTTATCAGATGGTTAAAAGAATAACACCAAAAAGTCTCCACGTTAAGAAAAACATATTAAACAGCTTTAATAAATCCCTCCAACATGAGTTAGGTTTATAACACCTCAATTTTTTTAAACTGAATTATCTTTTGAAAATAATAACAATGTATTGAAATATTTCATCTTAGATTCAGAAAAGACATTTCTCCTCCCTTGATCATATTTATCATTTCCTATAACACTCTATTTTCCAAAAAGAAAACCCCTTAAATAACTTTTCTGAATCAGAATGTGATCCAATATTTCCATTTCATTTGTGGAATTTATTGACTGTTTCCATATGACTTAAAATGTCCAGATGAAAACAGAAGTATTTAATCATCTGAATATTTACCTAAATCTGAATGTCTTGTGTAGGTAGCTATTAGAATTTTGTTTTTGTTTTTGTTTGTTTCTGTAATACTCAGCAACAGGCAAATACAACCATTATTCAGAGCAGATTGTGGATTTGTAAAAAGGATTTTTCTGTTGCAGTGTAGAATTGCAAATATGAAATTGAATAAAAAACATAACATGTAAATAGTACATAACAAAAGAGATGAAAAAATTAATGGGAAGGACATTAAAACACCCAATTCCAATGATTTTCAAAGTGAACTTTGGATAAGCAGAGCCAAAATAAAGGAGAAGCCAGGAAGTTCCCTGAGATCTCCCCAATTCCCCTCAGAAATAATGTTAAATCAAGCCTCTAAAGAGATTCTGGAGTAAGACAACCCACAAAAAGATGGAGTGAAACAATTTTCCAGTTTAAGATGATTTGGAAGGACTTCAGGAAAAGGTCTGTCTGACTTGGGTATAAAAGAAGTGCAGCTCCATGTAGTTGGTCCCCAGGAAAGCCAGCAGGAAGATCTTAGCTAGAGTACAGATCAGCAACTAAGTCCCCTCAGTCCTGGCTTAGCAGGTCTGCAGTGAGGTCTCTAGCTCAAGTTCAGAAAGAAAATTGTGAGTCCCAGAACCCTGGCACAACAGGCGTATATATGTGGGATTTCCCCCAGCACAGTTGGTAAACAGCAAAGAATCAGAGGCCCTGCATGGAAAGCCAGTGACCAGGTGCCTGGCCCCCAGCATAACAACCTTGGGACAGTGCTCCATGTGTCCAAGAATCAGAGCCCAACTTTAAAAGTCATGAAATATGATGAAAAAATGACAAAGAAATAAAAAAGAACACTGATCATAGAATGTTACTGTGGTGACTAGGAAGACCAAAAGACAAAATCAGAAGAGAAGGTCAAAATGCCTAACAATGGAGCCTCAAAGGGGAATGTGAATTGGGCTCAAGCACAAAAAGTTCTCTTGGAAGAGCTCAAAAAGGATCTTAAATATAAAGTAAGAGAGGTAGAAGAAAAATGGGAAAAGAAACAAGAGTTATGCAGGATAGTTATGAAAAAAGAGTTAACAGCTTGGAAAAAGAAGCACAAAAATTGACTGAGGAAAACAACTCCTTAAAAATAGAATTGGCCAAATGAAAAATGAGGTACAAAAGCTAACTGAAGAAAACGATTCACTAAAAACTAGAATTGGGCAAGTGGAAGCGAATGAATCTATGAGAGAAGTTCAACAAAATCAAAAGAATTAAAAAGAGAAGATAATGCAAAATATGTCATTAGAGAAACCCAGAAAATAGATCTAGGAGAAAAAAAAATTAAGAGGTTAAAAAAAAGGATTGTACTAGGAAAAAAGAATGGGAGAGGCAGAATAGAGTAAATTGCATTGCATGAAGAGGCACAAAAGACCTATTACAGTAGAGAGAAAAAAGGAGAAGGCGAGATTTTTTTTGAACCTTACTCTCATCAAATTTGTCTTAAAGAGAGAATACATTACACACTCAGTTGGGTATAGAAATTTATCTCAACATGTAGGAAAGCAGGAGAGGAGAAGGGAAAGAAAAGCGGGGCTGATAGAAGGGAGGAAAGAGTGAGGGATGTGGTAGTCAGAAGCAAAACTCTAGGGAGGACAGGGTGAAAGGAGAAAGAAAAGTACAAATGAAGATAGGGAGAAAACAGGATGGAAGGAAATAAACAGTAATTCTAAATGTGAATGTGAATGAGATGAATGTTCTCATAAAATGGAATCAGATAGTAGAATAAAGAGACCAGAATCTTATAATATTTTGTTTACAAGAAATATATTTGGAGCAGAGAGACACACAGAGTAAAAGCAAAAAGCTGGAGTAGAATACATTATGTATTAGCTGAAGTTAAAAGAAAATCACGGGTATTCATCCTTATTTCAGACAAAGCAAAAGTAAAACCAGATCTAATTCAAAGATATTACAAAGGAAATTATATCTTGCTAAAAGATACCACAGACAATGAAATAGTAACAATAATAAACATGTATGCATCAAGTGGTATAGCATCCAAATTCATATAGAAGTTAAAAGAGTTACAGGAAGAAACAGACAGTAAAACTATAGTAGAGGAGGATCCCAAACTCCTCCCCACCAGAACTAGATAAATCTAACCACAAAATAAACAAGAAAGAAGTTAAGAAGGTGAATTGATTTTTTTTTAAAGTTAGAAATGGTAGAACTCTGGAGAAAATTGAAAAGAGACAGAAAGGAATATACTTTTTTCTCAGTAGTATATGGCACATTTGCAAAAACTAACCATGCATTAGGGCATACAAACTTCACAATCAAATGCAGAAAGACAGAAATATTAAATGCATCCTTTTCGTATCATGATGCAAGAAAAATTACATGTAATATAGGGTAATTGGAAACTAAATAATCTAATCCTAAAGAATGAGTGGGTCAAATAACAAATCACAGAAACAATCCATAATTTCATTAAAAAAAATACTGAAATAATGTAGCAAAACTTAAAGGATCTAACCAAAACAGTCCTAGAGGAAATTTTATATTTCTAAATGTTTACAAGAATAAAGTAGAGAAAGAGGAGATCAATGTTCAAAAGAACAAATTAAAATTACTCCAATTCAGTACCAAATTAGAAATTCTGAATATCAAAGGGAGACTAAAAAATTGAAAGAAAACTATTAAACTAATAAATAATGTAAAGAGCTGATTTTAAAAAAAACAATAAAATAGATAACCGTTTGGTTAATCTGCTTTTTAAAAAGAAGAAAAGCAAATTACCAATATTAAAAATGAAAAGGGTGAATTCATCACCAATTAAGAGGAAATTAATGCAATAATTAGGAACAATTTTGCCTAACTGTATGCCAATAAATTTGACACTCTAAATTAAATGGATGAATGTCTACAAAAATATGAAATGCCCAGATTAGTAGAATAGAAAATAAAATACTTAAATAATCCCATTTCAGAAAAATAAATTGAACAAGCCTTTAATGAACTCCATAAGAAAATCTCTTCAGAGTCAGATGGATTTACAAGTATAACAGCAAGCACCCTAACATAACCAGGATGGCTGCTAGCACAGGTTCTTTGATCTCCTTTTCTAAAGGAAAGCAACTCAAAACAGGTTAACAATCTTACTTTAATTATACATATATATTATTCACTTAGTTTAGGGGGGAAAGTCAACACCCTGAACTTTAGAGAAAATACAAACAAAAATTACAAGCAGACAAAAAATACAGACAGAGGAAATAATAAAATTCAACAGACCAACAGACAGAGCTTCCAGCTGTCTGATCATTATATGCATACATAGTGATTTCCCAGAGAGAGAAGAACCAACATCTAGGTTTTCAAAGTTGGCAGGGGGGTAGGGGGTCAACGCTACCCAGAGGCTAATCTAGTCAAATCATATAACTCTTCCCATAAGTGAAACCCAAAGCAAAACCTCACCTCAGAGTATATATATCCTTCTTCAAGGTCAGAGGACATCACAACCTGCCTAATTACAAAGTAACAAAAGCTGTGGGCCTTCCTGAAAAGCAAGCCTCCCCTAAGCAAGCTTCTCTTGTTGGGCTCCAAGTGAGGCCCATTAAGGGGCAGGGAAGATCTTCAAATTCCCTTACCATTACAACAAGTGAATTCTACCAGACATTTAAAGAACACTTAATTCCAATGCTACATAGACTATTGGAAAAACTGGTGAAGAAGGAGTCTCATCAAATTCGTTTTATGATGCAAATATGAGGCTGATGCCTAAACCAGGAACAGCCAAACCAGAGAAAGACCAATTTCCCTAATGAATAGCAATGTCAAATTTTTAAATAAAATATTAGCAAAGAGATTATAGCAATATATCATGAGGATAATACACTTTGACTAGGTAGGATTTATACCAGGAATGTAGAACTGATTCAATACTAGGAAAATTATCAGCATAATTGACCACATCAAGGACAAAACTAAAAGAAATCATATGATTATCTAAATAGATGCAGAAAAAAAAAACTTTTGACAAAAGACAGCCAAAAATTCTGTTAAAAACACCAGAGAACACAGGAATAAATGAAGTTTTCATTAAAATGATAAGCAGTTTCTGTTTAAAAGCATCAGTAAGCATTATATATACATAATGAGGATAAGCTAAAAACATTCCTAATAAGATCAGGAATGAGACAAGAATGCTCATTATCACCACTATTATTCAGTATTTTACTACTATTTTAGTGTTAGCAGTAAGACAAGAAAAAGAAATTGAAGGAATTAGAATAGGCATTGAGGAAACAAAGTTACCACTCTCTGCAGATGATATGATAGTATGCTTTGAAAATCCTAGAGCATCAACTAAAAAAATACTAGAAGCAATTAACTATAGCAAAGTTGCAGGAGATAAAATAAATGCACATAAATTATCAGTATTTCTATACATTACCAATAAAGACCAGCAACAAGAGATAGAGGGGGTGGAGCCAAGATGGCAGTGTAGAAGCAACAAGCAGCTCCCACAGAGCCACCTCAAATACCCATAAAATATAATTCAAAACAAATATGAGGGCTCCAAAACTCACAAAAATACAGAAAAACACATCTCCCATTGAAGGCAGCTTGGCAGGAAGGGCTAATCACAGCACACAGGGAGCTGAAACCAGCCCAGCCTAAAACCACAGCTTGGCCCCAGAGTGACCAGGACAAGCAGCAGCTGGAGCCTTCAGGAGAGTGGATCAGCAGCAGCTGTGGCAGTTTCCAGAATTATCAAGCCATAAGAAACAAGGATAAAGTGAAAGGTCAGTGCAACTCAGCTAAATTTGGGAGAGAAAAGTGGTCCAGCCAAACTGCCTCCAGGGCAAGGAAGCAGCAGAAGTGGTATCCCTGCAGCCATCTCCACATGGCTTCTTCAGAGCTCCTGGCCTGCAGACTGCAGGGGGGCCAAGTGAACATTCAGAGGCTAAGAGCTCTTGCATTGAGCAGCGTGGATCCAGATCATGATTGATGAGGGAGGAAGGGAAAGAATCTAGAATTTAAAGTTGTATAATCAAATGTTTATATATATATATATATATATATATACACACACACACACACATATATATATTATTAACTACATCCGACTGGGAATTAAGATATACAGGCACAGTGGTAGGGAAACCCATCCTGCCCTACCAGAAAGTCAGAGGGGCGAGGTGGAGGACATAGGAGAGAGCAGATTGGGGGAGGCGTTACACAGTGAGATGGCTGTATTGAGGTGTTGGGTATGGGAAATATGGGGAGAAAATTAGTAACTCAAAATCTTGTGGAAATGAATTATGTAAACAAGAAAATAAATAAACAAATTTATTTCAAAAAAAAATTAAAAAATAAAATGTTGCAGCTGGAACCACCAGAAAACAAAACAAAACAAAAAACAAGAGATAGAGACATTCCATTTAAAGTTACTATAGACATTATAAAATGATTGGGAGTCTACCTGCCAAGACAAACCCAGGAACTATATGAACAAAATTATAAAATGTTTTTCACACAAACAAAGTCACATCTAAACAGTTGTAAAAATATCAGTTGCTCATGGGTAGGCCAAGCTAATATAATAAAAAATGGCATATCAAACTAACAAAAATTCTGGAAGAATTTTTGCATCTGGAAGAGCAAAAGGTTCAGAATAGCAAGGGAATTAATAAAAAGAAATGCTAGGGAAGGTGGCCTAGCCATCCATACCAGAACTAAACATATACTATAAAGTGGCAATAATCAAATCCATTTGGTATGTGAAAACAGAGTAGCAGATCAGTGGAACAAGTTAGGTACACAAGACACTGCAGGTAATACCTACAGTAATCAACTGTTTGATAAAACCAAATACTCCAGCTTCTGAGAAAAAAAAAACTCACTATTTGAAAAAAACTGCTGGAAAAAGTCAAAAATAGTAGGCAGAAACTAGGTATAGACCAACATCTCTCATCTTATACCAAGATAAGGTCAAAAAGGGCATACGATGTACACATATTAGATAATAACGTAAGTAAATTAGGAGAGAAAGGCACAGTTTACCTGTCAGATCTACAAAGAAGGGAAGAATTATGTCCAAACAAGAGAGAGAATATTATGAAATGAAAAATGAATCATTTTAATTACCTGAAATTAAAAAAGATTTTGCTTAAATAAAATCAATACAACTGAGAAAAGGAGGAAAACAGAAAGATAGGAATAATTTTTAAAGATAGCATTTCTGATAAAGATCTCATTTATCAAATACCTAGAGAACTGAGTCAAATTTATAAGACTACGAGTCATTCCCCAGTTTATAAATAGTCAAAGGATATGAAAAGACATTTTTCAGATGAAGAAATTACACCCATCTATAGTCATACAAAAAATTGCTCCAAATCACCTTTAGAGAAGTTAAAATTAAAACACCTCTAATCTACCACCTTACACCTGTAAGATTGGCTAATGTTACAGAAAAAGGAAATAATTGGTTCTGGAGAAGATGCAGGAAAATTGGAATATATTGTTGGTGGAGTTGTGAACTGATCCAATCATTCTGGAGAATAAGTTGGGACTATGCCCATAGGGCTATGTAATTGTGCATACCCTTTAATCCAGCAATATCCCTATTTGATCTGTATCACAAAAAGATCATAAAACTGGGAAAAGGACCCACACATTGTAAAGCCATACACAAGCAGCTTTCCAGAGGACTGCTGCTGTGAACAGCTTTAAAGGTTCTGATTACATAGTATAGCAAACTCTCTATTCAATAACAAATCAGAGAAAAAAATTCACAGAAAATCAAGGTACAGCATTTGCAATGTTGCAACTTATCACAGAAAATCAAATTACAGCATTCACCATGTCACAACTCAACAACTTATCACTAAAATGGCCACATAGTTTTCACCAAAGTGGTCACATAGTTTTGAATAAAGTACAATCATTTAGTATCTCCATCACTTAGTAACTCAATCATTCAATCATCCTTAAGGAGGCTTGCCTTCTTAAGGGAAACAAAGTACAAAAGTCAAAGTACTCCACCCCTGAGTAGTACATTCGTTTGGTCAATAACAAAATCTTTTAAGTTCTCAGTTCAATCACAAAGTACAAAAGTCAAAGTACTCCACCCCTGGAGTGTAATTAAATTACAATTTCATCAGCCACTACTCAATACCTTATTTTATCAGTCATTGCTCAATTTCATCAGTCACCACTCAGTACCCATGGAGAGGTCTTTTCATCTTGACTCGGGGCAGGCTTTCAGTTTCCATGGCTCCTCTTCCATGGTCCCAGCTCCTGCCCAAATCTAACCAACTGCCACCTGAGTTCAAAGGCAAATGGCTCCCAGTTCCTTGTCCAGCTCTCCATGCAGGTCCTACTCCATACTGAAGCTCACAGTATCTAGTCCACCTCAAGTCCTTCACAGTTTCTGTTCCTGGGAAGAGAAAACTTAACAGAGCCTGAGACAGACAAAGTACCAACACCACAGTCTTGTTTCTTCTGGCTGCTCCAGGTGGCCCTCAAAGTCTTCAGCAGCTCCATTCTCAAAATCAAAATCACCTTCTCCCATTCTCAAAATCGAAATCACTTTCTCCATGGAAATTCCAGTCCAACAGCAGCAGCCCAGCCTTCAGATGCTTGCTGAGAGAAATTCTCCCTCTCTCTGTCTCTCTGTCTGTCTGTCTGTCTCTCTCTCTGTCTCTCTGTCTCTGTCTCTCTCTCTCTGTCTCTGTCTCTCTCTGTCTCTGTCTCTCTCTTTCTCTCTCTCTCTCTTTCTCTTTCTCTCTCTTTCTCTCTCTCTCCAGGTAGCAGCTGCTCTGCCTCCACAAAGCTTATCCCAAGAAGTTCTGACTGTCCAGCTTGTGCTCTTCCTTAAACACAGTATAGCTCCTCCCTGTTCAGCCCCTTCCTGTCATGTCAGCAACAGGGGCTCCCTGTTCAGCCCATTCCTGTTACATCAGCAACAGGTGTTCATATCTCCTGTTTCTTTACAGAGGCTTAATTTAAAACTAGGTGCTAAGTACCTGTCAGCTTTCCAAAACAAAGGGATCTTCAAATTTCATGACCATTACACACATACAAAAAATATTTAGAGCAGCTCTTTTACTAGTGGCAAAGAATTGGAAGTTGAACAGTTGCCCATCAGTTGGGGAATGCCTGAACAAGTTGTGGTACATAAATGTAATGGAATACTATTGTGGGAGCAGCAGGAGGATTTAAGAAAAACCCAGGAAGACTTACATGACCTGATGCTGAGTGATATGAGCAGAATTTGGCAAACATTTTACACAGCAACAGCAACATTGTGAGATGATTAACTATGATACACTTAGCTCTTCTCAGCAATACAATAATCTAAGACAATTCCAAAAGAACTAGTGATGGAAAATGCTAACCACATTCAGAGAAAGAATTATGGAGTCTGAATGAAGGTCAAAGCATACTATTTACACTATTTTGTTTTTTGTTTTCTTTCTCTTGATTTTCCCTTCTGATTCTTATTTCACAACATGACTAACGTGGAAATATGTTTAACATGAGTGCATTATAATATTAATTTTATTTGTATACACATATGAATACATGTGTATATGTATGTATGTATGTATGTATTCATTTATATGAGTAGCGGAGTAGCAGATTAAAGTAAAAATTTTTTCTCTACCTTAATTGTGTCCAATTTCCTCAAAGGCACATCTAAACCCACAATACATATTCAAATTATTACCATTTGACAGTAAATTCAAATCTCATATCTATATCAGGACACGCCACTGGTTTATCCACTTCTCTGCCTTTTCCACAATAAACTTAACAGTTTTCTTTTTCCTCCACATAATTTTGTCTATTAGCTTTCTCTTTCAAGAGTACCACCATTTTTAAGTCTCTGAGGCCAAAAATCTTTGAATTGTTTTTTGATATAACTCTTTTCCTTTTTCTTTAATACATAGTCAGTTAACATGCCATGTGAATGTTCCTTCTATCTTATTCCTTCCTCTGCATTACCTGGCTTGACACCAGACTAACCTACGTCTTCCTTACTCATCACCTTTAGGAAAGTAGTATGCTTTAATGGATAGAGTTGGATTTAGATTCAGGAAGACCTAGGTTCAAATCTTGAAACTAGACATTTGCTAGCTGTGTGAACCTAAACAAGTCACTGAATTCCTTTGTACCTGTTTATTATGTATAATATTAGACAGTTGGGCTAAAAGATTTCCAAGGTTCTTTTCACTTATAAAGCTATAAAACTATGAATTTAGATTACTGTTAACTTCTCTACTCTTTTCCTTGTATTCAATATTTCCAAATTCATACAAAATACTTTTGCCAGTTAATGTTGGCTAATCTTCCTTAAACACAGGTTTTTCTGGGCCACTCTCTATTTAAGAAAGTCAATAGATAATGTTTTTTTGTTTTTATAAAAAATTTAGAAAAACTTTGCCCAGATTTCAAACTCATTTGTAATCTGTTAGAATCTTACCTAATTTTGTCACTTATTCTCAACATTAATACTCAATTCCTGTTGTCTATCTTCTCAATTTTATATATATGTATATACACATATATACATATATATATATATATGAATACGTCAGATCCATGAAGCTTTAGTCAAATGTTTCTGTCAATATCAATTACTTCCTCTGTGTACCAAAAGATTTAATAGTTAACTGTTAAATATTGTCCTCTAAGTGTTTCACATCACATCACCTCACTAAAATAATTTAACACAACACTAGGTATTTGGCATGTGTAGGATTCATTTATTTAGCATATTAAAACAAAGACGAAACACTAACTTTGTGAGTATTGTGACAAGACAATTTTACAAAACCACCTTTCCTGCCCTGATAAAATCATTTTTAGTGTGGTCATTATGTTAACATTTTTTTTAGATTGTGTCTCATTTCAAAAATACACTTTTGCTTTATTTAACTCCTCCCTTTGTTTTTGTTTTGTTTTATTTTTTTTTCTCTCTGGCTTAGAGAACTTTACACTTTCAACTCTAGAACTCTGATCTTAGTTCCCCTGCTGTCACGATTAGTGACTGACTGAAACAGCCCACTATATCTTGACCAGTTCTAGCCATGATTCATTTTACTCTAGGACCTCTTTTTTGTTTTGATTTGTTTTTTGATTTGTTTTTAGTTATCAATATTCACGTCTACAAGATTTTGGGTTCCAAATTATCTCCCCATCTCTCCCCTACCCCCACCCCAATATGGCAAGCATACTGGTTACTCTTTCCCTAAGTCTGACCTCTCTTCTATTCCTCTATTCCTCCATATCCCCCTTCCCACTTACTTTCTTGTAGGGCAAGATGGATTACTATACTCCATTACCTGTGTATTTTATTTCCCAGTTGCATGTAAAAACATTTTTTTTAACATTTGTTTTTAAAACTTTGAGTTCCAGATTTTTCCATTCTTCTTCCTACCCCCTCCATTGAGAAGACAAGCAATTCAATACAGATTATACCTATGTAGTTATGCAAAACATTTCCATAGTAGTCACATTGTGAAAGACTAACTATATTTCCCTCCATCCTATGAGGAACTCATTTATTTTATTTTATCCTTTGACCCTGTCCCTTTTCAAAGTGTTTGCTTCTGATTATCACCTGCCCCAATCTGTCCTCCCTTTTATCATACCCCCCTCTTGTCCCCTTCCTTCTCATTTTCTGTAGGGTAAGATACCCAATTGGGTGTGTATGTTATTCCCTCCTTAAACCAAATCCAATGGGAGTAAGTTTGATTCATTCCCTTTCACCTCCCTACTCTTCCCCTCCATTGTAACTGCTTTCTCTTGTTTCTTTTATGTGAGATAATTTATCCTATTCTCTCTCTCCCTTTCTCCTTCTCCCAATATATTCCTCTCTCACCCCTTAAATTTATTTTTAGATATAAGTCCTTCATATTGAGCTCATCCTATGCCATCTACACACGCACATACACACACACACACACACACACACACACACACACACACACACACACACATTCCCTTCAACTATCCCAATACTGAGAAAAGTCTCATGAGTTACAAATATTGTCTTTCCATGTAGGAATGCAAACAGTTCAACTTTAATAAGTTCCTTATGATTTTTCTTTCCTGTTTACCTTCTCATGCTTCTCATCCTTCGTGTATTTGAAAGTCCAAGTTTCTGTTCAGCTCTGGTCTTTTTATCAAGAATGTTTGAAAGTCCTCTATTTCATTGAATGACCATATTTTCTCCCAAAGTATTATACTCAGTTTTGCAGGGTAGGTGAATCTTTGTTTTAATGCTAGCTCCTTTGACCTCCAGAATAGCATATTCCAAGCCTTTAGATCCCTTATTGTAGAAGCTGCTAGATTTTGTTTTATCCTGATTGTGTTTCCACAGTATTTGAATTTTTTTTTCTGGATCCTTACAATAATTTCTTCTTGACCTGGGAAATCTGGAATTTGGCTATAAAATTCCTAGGAGTTTTCTTTTGAGGATCTTTTCCAAGAAATGATCAGTGCATTCTTTCCATTTCTATTTTGCCCTCTGGCTCTAGAATATCAGGGTAGTTTTCCTTGGTAATTTCTTGAAAGATGATGTCTAGGCTCTTTTTTTGATCACGGCTTTCAGGTAGTCCATTATTTTTTTACATTATCTCTTCTGGATCTATTTTCTAGGTCAGTTGTTTTTCCAGTGAGATATTTCACATTGTCTTCTATTGTTTTGTTTTGTTTTGTTTCATTTTTGGCTTGTTTTATAATATCCTGATTTCTCACAAAGTAATTTAGCTTCCATTTATTCCATTATAATTTTGAAGGAATTATTTTCTTCAGCGAGCTTCTGGATCTCCTTTTTGATTTGGCCAAATCTGGTTTTAAAGACATTTTATCCTCATTGGCTTTTTTAACCTGTTTTGATATTTAAATTAGTCTATTTTGTTGTTGTTGTTGTTGTTGTTGTTATTTGGAGGGGAAGAAGGCAAGGCAATTGGGGTTAAGTGACTTACCCCAGGTCACACAGTAAATTAAGTGTCAAAAGTCTGAGACTGGATTTGAACTCAGGTCCTCATTACTTCAGGGTTTGTGCTCTATTCACTGTGCCACCTAGCTACCTCCATCTATTTTTTAAAGTTTTACTTTGTTCAGTATATTTTTGGGTCTCCTTTAGCAAGCTGTTGACTCATTTTTCATGATTTTCTTGTATCAATCTGATTTCTCTTCTCAATTTTTCCTCTACTTCTCTTACTTAATTTTCAAAATCCTTTTGGGGCTCATACATAGCCTGCAACCAATTCATATTTTTCTTGGAGGCTTTCTATGGAAGAGTTTTGACTTTGTTATCTTCTTCTGTTTGTATGATTTGTTCTTTGTTGTCATCAAAGATTATATAGTCTGATTATTTTCCTCTGCTCATTAAAAAAAAATTATTTACTATTAGTTTACAACATTCAGTTCCAAAAGTGCGGGACTTCCAAATTTCCCACCCTCCCTTCTTCCCCTCCCTTCCCCCATGGTGGCATGCAATCCCATATAGGTTCTACATATACCTTCAATTAAACATTAGTCAAGTTGTAAAGAAGAATGATAATCAATGGAATGAATTAAAAAGAAGAAACAAAACTAAAGGAAATGGAAATTTGCATTCAGACTCCATAATTCTTCCTCTGGATGTGCATAGCCTTTTCCATTGTGAATCCTTTGGAGTTGTTTTGTAACTTTGCGTTGCTGAGGTGAGCCCACTCTATCAAAGTCAGTCATCACAGATATGATGTCTGTAATTGTGTACAATGTTCTCCTGGTTCTGCTCCCTTCATTTAGCACAGCTCTCTCCAGGCTATTGTGAAGTCTGTCTACTTCCCATTTCTTATAGCACAATAGTAATCCATTACATTCATGCACTACGACTTGCTTAGCCATTCCCCAGTTGACGGGCATCCTCTTGATTTTCAATTCTTTGCCACCACAAAAAGCATTGCTGTAAATATTTTTGTACATATGGCTCCTTTTCGCATTTGTATAATTTCTTTGAGATACAGCCCCAGAACTGGTATTTCTGGGTCAAAGGGTATGAATATTTTTATAGCCCTTTGGGCACAGTTCTAAATTGCTCTCCAGAATGGTTGGGTCAGTTCACAACTACACCAACAATGCATTAGTGTTCCAATTTTCCAAGATCTTCCCCAGAATTTATCATGTTCTTGTTTTGTCATTTTAGCCAATCTGACAGGTGAGATGTAGTATCTCAGAGTTGTTTTGATTTACATTTCTCTAATCAATAGTGACTTAGAGCATTTTTTCATATGCTTATACATACATATCTTTAATTTCTTCCTCTGAAAACTGCCTGTTCATATCCATGGAGCATTTATCAATTGAGGAATGACTTGTATTCTTATGAATCTGACTCAGTTCTCCATAACTTTTAGAAATGAGGCCCTTAACAGAGATACTGGTTGTAAAAATTTTTTTACCAATTTTCTGCTTCCTTTCTAATCTTCATTACATTGGCTTTGTTTGTAAAAAGCAAAAACAAAACACTTTTCAATTTCATGGAACCTAAATTATCCATTTTGCATTTTGTAATGCTCTCTAACTCTTGTTTGGTCATAAATTCTTCTCTTCTCTATAAATCTGACAGGTAAACTATTCCTTATTCTCCCAGATTGCCTATAGTATCAGCCTATCTAACTCATCAACCCACTTAGACATTATTTTGGTATATGGTGTAAGATATTGGTCTATGCCCAGTTTCTGCCATACTATTTCCCAGTTTCCGTCAGTTTTTGTCAAATAGTGAGCTCTTATCCCAGCTGGAGTCTTTGGGCTTATCAAACAGTGGATTACTAAAGTCACTGACTACTGTGTCTTGAGTAGCTATTCTCTTCCACCCATTTATCACTCTATTCCTCAACCATTACCATGTATTTTTTTGTCTCTTTGTTTTGCTTTTTGGAGGACAATTGGGGTTAAGTGACTTGCCCAAGATCACACAGCTAGTAAGTGTTAAGTGTCTGAGGCCAGATTTGAACTCAGGTCTTCCTGACTCCAGGGCCGGTGCTCTGTTCACTGCACCACCTTGATGCCCCAAAAGTACCATATTGTTTTGATGACTGCTGCTGTATAATACAGTTTAAAATCTGATATGGCTAGCCCACTTTCTCTAGTATTTCTTTTCATTAATTCCCTTGATATTCTGGACCTTTTTTCTTCTGGATGAATTTTGTTACTATGTTTTTTAGCTGTATAAAATAGTTTTTGATAGTTTAATTGGTATGGTACTAAATAGCTAAATTAATTTAGGTAAAACTGTCATTTTTATTATATTAGCTTGGCCTAACCATGAGCAACTGTTGTGGGTGAATCAGTTTGCCCATGCTCACTCAGTGCTATGTGCTCTGTGCTCCCCTGTCCGGGTGCAACAAATCCTACCAGTTGATTTTCCACAATTTCCTGAATTGGAAATTTGTCATGCTCCATCTCCCAATTAATTCTACCACTATAAAATTTGTTTAGATTCACTTTTTAGGGATCACTGAAGGAATTCATGGGCAAGCTCCGGTGAGTCACTACTTTCCCTTCACCATCTTAGCTCTGCCTCCCTGTATTCTTCCTGCTTGCTCATTTTCCCAATCACTTGACTTTTGAGCTCTGTGCCAAAATAGGACTCTGCTTCAGGAGCTGACAGTGATCTGTCCTAAATTTCTGGGGATTCTGCAGCTGTTGTCAGAGCTACTTCTA
>CM053583.1:108022569-108043544 GCA_028627135.1 Pseudochirops cupreus
AGGCTTCCCACCCCTGAATCTCAAAAGGGGCAGGAGAGCACAAAAGGCTATCCACCCTTAAGTTACAACAAAGTTAAGCTCAGCATTGAATACCCAAGGAGAGGGCCTTCTTTCATCTTTACTCAAGGCAAGCCCTCAGCAATCTCAGTTCCTGGGGAGACAAGGCTCAGCAAAGCCACAGCCAGTGTCCTCATCAAGTCACTCTCTGCCTGTAGAACAGTCTCAGAAACCTTGAAAACATGAGCAAGGCCCTCTTCCAGGATTTCTGTACAGGTACCACAAGAAAATCCTCCTTCAGGGCTTCTGAACCAACAGCCAGGTTCCAGGACCTCTACAACAGCAGCACTGTCCTTCACCATCACCTGAATCTGGCAAAACAACATCAAAACAGACAGACAAAATACTGGCATCACAGCCATACCTCCTCAGTCCTTGGCAGTTCTGGGTGGCAGTTCCGGGTGGCAGTTCCAATGGGCTCTTAGCAGTCTTTCTCTCAGCAACTCAGGCTCCATGATACTGGATACTGCTCTCGCAAAGCCCTTCTGGCCTTCTCTAGGCTTGGGCCTCTCTCCCAATTCATGGCTCCTCCCAATTCAGCCCTCCCTCTTCATGTCAACAAGTCCATCCCACAAGTGGGATTCACAAGTTCTGGGTTTTAACACTTAACCCCAAAACCAAGCCAAAATAGAGGGGCATCTCCAAATTCCATTACCAATACACCATGGTCTGGACTGTGAGTGACCACAAACACTCTTTTCTGCCTCAAAACTATGAGGAGGACTCCCTCTCTGTAGTCATCACAAGCTTTGCCATGCTAGCACTCCTCACCCCAAGACTTCCCCTCATGACTGTGACCCAAATAAAAGAAAGGAAAGCAAAAGAATTCTGCCTCAGTACTCAGACATCCCTGTAATTGCACTCTAATCAGTTGCTTAATCTTCCCACCATCTGTGGGTCTGGAGCTCTGGAAGCACCTACTGCTGCCACCACCAGTGCTACTGCTGCTGCTACTGTTGCTGCTGCTGCTACTACCACCACTGTTGCCCTCTCAGTCACTCTAGGTTTGGGACCAGACCACATTCTTCTCTCATCCAGGTCTAACAGTTTCTACACTGATCTTTTAGTTTGTCTTTGGTGTTTGTGGGTTGAGAAGTCTGGAAACTGCCACAGCTGCCAGTGATTCACTTCCTTGAGAAAGGCTCTGGCCAGGTCTGCCCCAGCATGGCCCTGTCGGGGCTGTGCTCCACTCCCAGGCTGGTGTGATAGACTCTTCCCATTGGCCTCCAAGGCTGTCTTCAGATAGAGTTATAGTTTACTCTGTGGGGATGGACCAAGATTCAGATGACAAAAGAAAAGTGAAAAGAATTATGGTGAAGTTCAAATATGTATGGAGATATATTGGAAATATAGCCAGAGTTACAGTAGGTCCAGTATGATGGCCTAAGAAATAAGTGATCTGCAAATGTGTGTTTCTGGAAGGGAATAGGACAGATGAGACAAGGAGTGAGATTTCTTGGTAATATTTTTAAGTAGGTTGCTGGAACACAAGTCATGCTGTTTAGGCAGAATATAACCTGTAGAGCATTTGTAGAGTTAATCCACTGCAGAATTCAAAATCAAACTTGCAAGACTAATATCATGGAGTATGCCTCTGTGGAATCTCTCCCCAGGTGTCCTGCTGCTGGCATTCTTTAATGGCGGGACATAGAAACTTCCCCTCACAGGAAGGGCTATTAACCAAGGGAAATAAGAAAGCTGTAACTTACCAGATGGCCCTTCCTCAGCCAGCTCCTCTGCAGGCACTCAGCCCCAAAAGGATTGACTTAAAATGCATATTAAATAACAATTGCTACACTGGGTCAGACCCAGCCCCAGGCTTGTTTCTGGCAGTAACACCAAGGGATGATTTGGAAAGGAAAAAAAAAAAAAGAAAGAAAAAAGAAAAAAAAAGGTGGGTGGAAAAACCATGGTTATCTTTCCTAAAGTCAATTCCAAAATATTAGGTATGAATCCCTAAATACTGTAATTTTCCTCAATCACCATGGATTTATTTATCATCCATTAGTTTCTCTAAAACTCTTTTTAGAAATTATATCGGTTAATCATCTCATATAGAAGAGGCAAGGGATAACTGTTACAATGGAGGGAAAGAACAGGAAGGTAAAAGGGAATGGGTCCACCTTACTCTCATTGAATTTGGCTTAGGGAAGGAATGACATATGCTCTAAATTGGGTATCTTGCCCTACAGAAGAGTAGGCGGGGTGGGGATGAGAGGGGGGACGATGGAGGCGAGGACAGGGTTGGGGGGGAGGGTTGTTAGAAGCACACACTTCTGTAAAGGGACAGGGACAAAGCAGAGAATGGAATTGGGGGGCAGGATGGGAAGGAGGGAAATATAGTCAGTCTTTCACAATATGTCCATTGTGGAGATGTTCTGCATAAGTACACATGTACAGTATGTATTGAATTGCTTGTCTTTCCAGTGGGGTGGGCAACGAAGGAGGAAGGGAAAGAATCTAGAATCTATATATGTATACACACACATACACACACACACACACACACACACACATATATGATTATTAATTACATGAAGATGGGAATTAAGATATATAAGCACTGGGGTAGGGAGATTCATCTTGCCCTACTGGAAAGTCAGAGGGGTGATGGGGGAGGACATAGGAGAGAACAGATTGGGGAAGGGGGGTATATAGTGGGATCGCTGTTTTGGGGTGGTGGGTAGGGAAAATATGGGGAGAAAATTTGTAACTCAAAATCTTGTGGAAATGAATGATGTAAACTAAAAATAAACAAAAGTTAATTAACAATAAAAAAACCAAGAGAGCAAAAGAAAAATTGTATCAGTCATTCAGCAAACATTTATTTTATGGCACAACTGACCAGATACTATTGTAGGTAATGGCAGTTAGGTGGCACAATGACCCTGCAATTAGGAGGACCTGGGTTCAAATCCTCCTCAGAGGCATACAAGGTAGCTTGCACTTCATAGTGACACTCCATCTAGAGTGTATGCAATAAAAATCCCAATGAAGGCCACAGACTTCCTTATGACCATCACCTTCAGAACATGCTTAAATATTCTCTGACTGATTTTTGTCCACCATGATGAGTCAGGGACTTATAGTGAGTGAGGATGAGAAATCTTTTTTTGGGATTCTGAATCAGAACTCTGTGGATATATGTAAGAGTTTACCCACCCCTAAATATTTTTTTTGTCTTTACTTACAAGTAAGCAACTGATAACTACTGGGAACTGCATTTAGGAGAACAGGATCAGAGGACCAGTATAATCTTTATTCTTTACCCAGTACTATGTAGTAAAAACTTGCCCCACTTAGAAAAACTGCTGGTCAATATATGGCCACCTCCATCTTGCATCTCCTTTCTTTTCGAGTGGATTTTGTGAGATATTGAAAGTCATCTGGCACCTTCCCACCTTCCCCAGCACCAGAATAGCAAGCAGTGGCAAGAATAGACTGACTCTAGGATAGTGGCTACTAGTCTCTCAGTCATGATACATTTATTAAATCTTTTTTATATATAAAGCATGATGGCAAATACTGAGAATACAAAGAAAAGCAAAAATAAAGTCACTTCCCTCAAGGAGTTCATATGTTAATGAAGATTACAATTTATAATGTTATAAATAACAACAATAAAGTTCACAATTTTAATGAAGATTCAACATGCAAACAGTGTGCAAACAAGATATATATATGACATGAATATTGACATGAATATGATAAAATATGACATGAACGATATTCTCAGCGGGAAGCCATTGGCCATGGGTGGAGTCTAGGAAATAGTTGGTTTTTTTTTTACCTTTTGTTTTTTATTTTTAGTTTTCAACATTCATTTCCACAAGATTTTTAGTTACAAGTTTTCTCTCCATCTTTCCCCTGTCCCATACCCCAAGATAGTGAGCCTACTGAATACCCCTTCCATCAATTTGCTCTCTCTTACATCCTCCCCCATCCCCCCATAACTTTCTAGCAGGGCAAGATAGATTTCTATACCCCAGTGCCTGTATATCTTATTTCTCCATTGCATGTAAAAAACATTTTTTAAAATTTATTTATAAAACTTTGATTTCTAGATTCTTTCCCTTCTTCCCTCATCACCCACCTCCACTGGAAATAGAAGCAATTCAATACAGATTGTACATGTGTAGTTATGCAAAACATTTTCATAGTAGTTATACTGTGAAAGACTAACTATATTTCTCTCCATCCTATCCCACCCCTCACTTACTGTTTTCTCCTTTGACCCTCTCCCTTTTCAAAAGTGTTTTCTTCTAACTATTCTCTCCCCCTGTCTGCCATCCGTTTTCCATACCACTTCTTATCCTCTTCCCTCCTACTTTCCTGTAGGGTAAGATACCTAAATGAGTGTGTATGTTATTCCCTCTGTAAGCCAAATTCAATGAATGAGGTTGACCCATTCCCTTTCAACTTCCTGCTCTTCCCCTCCACTGTAACAGTTTTCTCTTACCTCTTTTATAAGAGATAATTTACCCTATTCTGTCTTTCCCTTTCTCCTTCTCTCCTCATATTTCACTCTCATCTCTTAAGTTTAATTTTTAAGATATCATCCCTTCCTATTCAACTGATCCTGTGCCTTCTATGTATACATGTACATACATATACACATACTCACATATGTTATTTATACACACATACAACCTCCTATACATCCATATATATTCCCTTCAACTATTCTTACACTGAGAAAAGTCTCATGAGTTACAATTATCATTTTTCCATGTAGGAATGTAAATAGTTCAACTTTAATAAGTTCTTTATTATTTCTTTTTTCCTGTTTACCTACTCATGCTTCTCTTGCTTCTTGTACTAGAAAGCCAAATTTTCTGTTCAGCTCTGGTTTTTTCATCAAGAATATTTAAAAGTCCTCTATTTCATTGAACAACCATATTTTGCCCTGAAACATTATACTCAGGTTTGCTGGGTAGGTGATTCTTCGTTTTAATCCTAGCTCCTCTGACCTCCAGAATATTATATTCCAAGCCCTTTGATCCCTTAGTGTAGAAGCTGCTAGATCTTGTGTTATCCTGATTGTGTTTCCACAATACTCAAATTGTTTCTTCCTGACAGCTTGCAGTATTTTCTCCTTGACCTGGAGAAACTCTGGAATTTGGCTATGGTATTCCTCAGAGTTTTTGGGGGAGGATCTTTTTCAAAAGGCGATCAGTGAATTCTTTCAATTTCTATTTTGCCCTCTGTTTCTAGAATATCAGGGCAATTTTCCTCGAGAATTTCTTGAAGCATGATTTGCAGGCTCTTTTTTGATCATGGATTTCAGGTTGTCCAATAACTTTAAAATTATCTCTCCTGGATCTATTTTCTAGGTCAATGGTTTTCCAATGAGATATTTAACATTGCTTTCTATTTTTTTTTTCATTTCTTTCAATCTGTTTTATAATATCTTGATTTCTCATAAAGTCATTAGCTTTCATTTGCTCCAATATCATTTTGAAGAAATTATTCTCTTCAGTGAGTTTTTGAAATTCCTTTTCCATCTGGGCAATTAGGCTTTTTAAGGCATTCTTCTCCTCATTTGCTTTTTGGGCCTCTTTTACCATTTGAGTTAGCCTATTTTTTAAAATTTTATTTTCTTCAGCATTTTTTGGGTCTCCTTTAGCAGGCTGTTGACTTGCCTCTCATGATTTTCTTGCATCATTATCATTTCTGTTCCCAGTTTTACCTCCACTTTTCTTACTTGATTTTCAAAATCCTTCTTGAGCTCCTCCGTGGCCTATAACCAATTCATATTTTTCTTGGACGCTTTTGATGCAGGAGTATGAATTCATTGACTTCTTCTGGTTGCATGTTTTGATCCTTTTCATCTCCCCAAAAAAGGATTCTATGGTCTGATTGTGCTTCCTCTGCTTGCTCACCTTGCCAGCCAATTACTTGATGTTTAAGCTCTTTGCCATGGTAGAACTCTGCTTCCAGAGTGAAGAGAGCTGTGTTTGCTAGAGTTATTGCAGTTGCTAGAGCTATGAGGAGGGCACCCTCTCTACAGACACCCCAAGCTCTGGCACACTTGCCACACACCCCAGGACCACCACCCACAACTGTGATCCAGATCTAACCAGGTCAAAGCAAGAGTGATTACCCTCTGAATGGTTGCTTCATCCCCCTACAATTTGCAGGCCAGGCGCTCTGAAGGCAGCCACACTGCCAGACCTCTGCCACCTCTCACCCCGGGGGGCAGGGGCCAGACCATACCCTTCTGTTTCCCAGTTCCAACAGAGTTCATCACTAATCTTTTACTTTCTCTTTGGTGTTTATGGGTTGTAAAGTCTAGTGATCACAGCTGCTAATGATTCACTCTACTTAAGTCTGTTCTGGCTGTTCTGGCCACTGATTGGGGTCGCCCCACGCCTGAGACCACGCAGCTCACTCAGGACTCTGCTTGGCTCCCAACCCTGTGCCATAGTCCCACCCTGCAGGCCTGCCAGGCTGTCTTCAGTAGATTTGTTTCTCTTTGTCACTATGTGGGTTCTGTAGCTCTAAAATTTGTTTAGAGTCATATTTTACAAGTACTGGAGGAGGTTGGTGTGGGAGCTCAGCCAAGTTCCTGTTTTTATGCTGCCATCCTGGCTCCACCCCCCATAAGGTTGGATTTGAACTGAGACTTGAAGGACATTAATGCAAGGAAATGATGGAAATGAGGAGGGAAAACATGAGGCAAAGTGGACAGGCAGTGAAAAGGCAAGGGGACCAGCATCTTTATATTATAGAGAAGTCTAGGGACAATACACTTTAGGAAGACAATAAAGATAGGAACGGACCAAGGTGTGAAAGAATTTGAATGCCATGCAGAGGATTTTATATTTGGTTCTGGAGGCATTAGGGTACAATTGGTATTTAAAAAGCAGTGTGTTGTGATAATATCTGAACTTTAGAAAAACCACTTTGTCAGCTGAGTAGAGAGAAGATGACTTGAAATGGGGTGGGGTGGGGCCTTGAGGCAGGAAGTACATACTAGAGCAGTTGTGGTAACAGTACAATCAGCAGCAGATAGGCCTCAAGGGAAAGGCTGACCATCAGCGTATCATGCTTTGCTGTGTGATTTCACAATTTCAGTACAGGGAAGAAATTTAAAATGGTTAATGTGTAGCCTGCAATGTTTCACATACATCTGATTAACACACATATCCCCAGTTGGCTTGCTTCTTTCCTGATCAGAACTATTGTCTCTAGCTGTCTCTAGATCTTTGGTTATTCTGTGGAATAGGCTTTATAAACCTTGTGTTGTTAGCTATATAAATGCGAGCTAATTTTATCATTATTTTGATTTTACTCATTACATTGCACTGTTACCCTTGCAACCATCCAACAGAATCTCCAAAGCTCTTTTTAAACATTCTATTCTAACCATTAAATATTTATTTATTATGAGAATAAACTTCCTATTATTATATCTTTCTTGTGTAGAAATAAACTATTTATGTTTGGATGTTGGGCATTTCCCTCCTTGAGAAGTTTCTTCCTACACATTTTCTCTTGATGAACAAATCACCTTCCATTGTTTCAGTTATCAACTCTAAGCAGCTATCTCAGTGACAGAGATACACAGACAGAAGTATATGCTTACATACATAAACACATATATATGTATATATATGCATATATATATACCTATATGCTTATGTGTATATATGTATATGTATGTGTGTGTGTGTGTGTGTGTGTGTGTGTGTGTGTGTGTGTGTGTACATTCCCTACAATCCAGCGAAATGGGTCTCTTTTCTGCTACTGAAGTTGACATGTAGTTTTCCCCATTTATGACTTTCCACAGGTAGGCCCTCAACTCTGCAATGCAATCCCTCCTCACTTTTGCCTCCCAGAATCCTTTGCTTATTTTAAGATTCTGCTCAGTTGCCATGTCCTAATAGAATTTTCCTTTAATCCATCTAGTACAGTGGTTCTCAACCTTCCTAATGCCGTGACTCTTTAATACTTGTATGTGGGCATATCAGCATGTGGGTGGACCCACCTGGAGATGGATAGAGGAGCGGTGTCTCAGTTCCTAAGACCATTGGAAATGTGTTTTCCAATGGTCTTAGGCGACCCCTGTGACCCCTGTGAAAGGGTTGTTCGATCTGCAAAGGAGTTGCAACCCACAGGTAGAGAACCGCTGATCTAGTAGCTAGTACTCTCTTACTCCTAAAATCACCTCGCATTTAATGATCTTATTTACATTGTATCTCTTAGTAGAATGTATTCTTCTAAATAAGGGAGGTGCTTCTATTTCTGTGCTTGATTATCCAGCACTTAAGTGAATTTCTTGAATCAAATACCATGCCAATAATACTGAAGGACTTTAATACTCATCATATTCAATTAAATTGAAATGTATTTAGAAACTGAGGTCCAGAGGTTGAATCCTGATTCTCTTTCTTACTACTTTTGTGACCTTATCCAAGTTTCTTATCTTTTCCAGTCCTTGGTTTCTTTAATTTATAAACCAAGAGAGTTGGACTACAGGGCAGTTATGTGGCAAAGGGGATAGAACACTTGGCTTGGAATGAGGAAGACTCATTTTTTTGTTGTTATTTATATCTGGCCCTAGACACTTATTAGCTGTGCAATGCTAGTTTACTATTTGCCTCACTTCCTCATCTGTAAAATGAGCTGATGAAGGAAATGGCAAACTACTCCAGCAACTTTACCAAGAAAACCCCACATGAGGTCACAAAGAATTGGAAATGACTGAAAAGACTCAACAACAACAAACTCCCAGGGAAATCATTCAAATTTTCAGTTTCACATTCCTCATCTATAAAATGAGTAAAATAAACCTAATGCAATTTTGAAGCTAAAATGAGAAAACACATGCAAAGCAGCAATGCCATCCATGAATAGATTCCCAAAAGAATGCTACCATGAACAGCTTTTAAGGTTCTGATTACACAGTATAGTGAACACAATGTTATTTCATTACAAATCAATTCACAATAAATCACAATATAATATTCACAACATCACATCTTATCACAGAATGTTGTATCCAAACCCAAATCCCAGTCACTACATACCACCTGATTTGTGGCCCATTAAGCCCCTTTATATTTCTGTCTTTGTCTCTATCCTACACCCTGTAATAGCTTGAAACAGCTTAAGGCACAGTCCTGGGTATTGCTCAAGGCATAGTTCCCTGACCCCTCTCCTTCCTCAAATTAGTATTCTGTATATTCTCCCTAAATCAGCATAAGTGTACAAGGTTCAACCTAAGGTTATGGTGTAAGACTATCTTATGTAGAGGCCACCCTGTTCTGTTCCTCTGACCAAGCAGAGTCACCATACCCTTTACCTAGAACATGACCCCAGCCTGTTCTGGGGAACTGCAGGCCCCTTACCCCATGACCTTCCACCCTGTTCTGGGAAGTTGACTACAACCCTCCACCCTGTGCCCTCCACCCTGTTCTAGGAGAGACCCCCATGTCACAGAAAGGTTGCACCCTTGTGCCATATTCCCAAAATAGCCCTGAGCTATAGATTTAACCAATTGCTGTTCTTGGCTTCTGTACGTCATTGCTTCTGCTAGCTCCCCTCCCTGATTGTGGTTTTTGTGGTTTTAGCCTTTTTAAACAAGGCCTGTACCCTCAACGGACTACTACCCATTTGAGTTTACACTCCAGTAATTGCACCCTTGCTTAATAAATCTACTCCTAAATTTTACCTTGAATTCAGGTCTCAGCTTGCTCGTATTCTCTGCACAACAAGAAAATCACAATATAGTGTTCAGAATAGCTTAACATTAGAAAGGCCACATAGTTTTCACTACAGTGGCCACAGTATTTGGAACAAAGAACAAAATAATCATCTGGTTTCCTTAAGGGGGAAACCCTCCTTATTTAATCATTCAAATAACCATCTCACAATACAATAAACAATCTTCCACTCATGGGGCAATCATAAGTTTATTAATTAATTAATCAGTCACTTACCCAGATTCACAATTACTAAGTATCATTAATCACTAAATACAATCATTAGAAAATTACACAAACCCTCTACCCCTTGATGTCTGGTAAACTTCAATTTCATCACAAATCCAAGGGAGGTCTTTTCTTCATCTTAACTCAGGGTGGTATCTCTGGATCCCTTTCCATGGTTCCAGCTCCTACCTGAATCCACCAAACAGTTACCTGAATTCAGGCACACAGCTCCCAGCTCCTCGGCCAGTCCTCTGGGCAGTTCCTGGTACACACTGAAGTTCACAGGGTTCTCACAACCTTCATCACTTCTGTTTCCAGGAGCTCAAGGATCAGCTAAGCCACAAACAACCAAAATCTTATCCTGGTCATGCTTCTTCAGTCCTCCAGCAGTTCAGCTGGCTCTAGGACCCAGGAGAAATCTCAGCCTTCCACAAAGCCCTCTCAGCCTTCCAGGTGGCTTTCACCAGATTCTAGTCTCATAGAAAACTCCAACTTAGTTCTCAGTCCAGCAGCCCAGCTCCCAGATGCTAGGACAATCCTGCTTCCTCCACCAGGCGCCACCAGGAGGAAAATTCCTGACTCTGTCTCTCTGTCTCTAGAACTCTTCTTATATACACACATTGGCCTCCTATCTCAGCCAACCCCCTCCTGCCACGTCAGCAACAGGAGAGAGAGTTCATACCTTCTGTACTTAGCCCTTAGTAACTAAGGGCTAAGTACCTGCTAAATTAATTACCATTACAAAACCTCATAAAAGCTTAAATTACTATACAAATTCTAACTGAAAAATGTTATTATAATCTGAATTTATGACACATTTGAGGGATAAAGAATTCTTTGAGGTGCTCCCCAATATATAAAATTGTATTTTCATTTACTTTTTTTTATATGTCCCTTTTCAAAGTTAAAAAAGGTAACCCAATTTGCAATGTTTCATATAAATCTGATTAACACACTTTGCTCATATCCCCAGTTTGATTGCTTTTTTCCTGATCAGAACTATTGTCTCTAGCTGTCTCTAGCTCTTTGGTTATTGTGTGGAAAAGGCTTCATAAACCTTGTGTTGTTAGCTATATAAATGTGAGCTATTTTTATCATTATTTTGATTTTACTCATTAGATTGCACTGTTACCCTTGCAACCATCCAACAGAATCTCCAAAGCTCTTTTTAAACACTGTATTCATAAATCAATATCATATGAGAGTTAACCTTTAAATTCAGATTTCATGAATTTCTGGATCATTATACACACTGGACATGTTACAATTTCATTGTTTTGTTTGTTTTTTAACCAAAAACAGTCCCACCTGTAGAAAAAACTATGTTTTCCATTTCAAATTTTAACACTTCTTTAACACTTCTGTGAGTTTAAGAAATAAGAAATCCATAATTATGTAAAGAAAGGGGATAAAACAGTGTTTCCAGTGCAAAAGTTCTGAGAAACCAAAATTATAGAACTAGGAGGGATTTTACAGATTAGTTGCTCTAACCCAATCCTTTTATAGATCAAGAAACTAAAGTCTAAATACATTGGTATTTGCCCTGGGCATATTAGCTGGTGGTATAAGCAGGATTATAAATCAGGTTCAGTGTTCTTCCCACTACAGCATGCCACACAGGGGAAAAAGTGTTAAAGAGCAAAGGGGAGCTATTATTAGGAAATGGATATTATGACAAAGTTAAAACTATATAATTTGCCCTGCCAATATATTTCAGGTTATTTGTCTTGGATTATAGATTCAAGTAATTTAGAGTAGTGGTACAGTAGAACTGTGAAGAATCTTGGAGATAATTGACTACAATCTGCTAGTTTTTATAAATAAAGAATATGGAAACAAGAAATTTCAGGTATTCAGTGCTTAATGAATGGGCTTGACTTGTCCAAGGTCATATTCCACACCTCTTAACTTCAATCAAATGTTGTAATTATTATTCCCACAAAATATTTCAGTCATGATAAATGACTTGTCATTATCTTAATACTAAAAAATCTTATGATCATTTCTATTTGGGAAGTTGTGTGTGGATTACATTTGTTTTATACTATGTATGGGAAGGTTCTGCCATGCTAGCAAAACTTTAAGAAAG
This sequence comes from Pseudochirops cupreus, assembly GCA_028627135.1. Lineage (NCBI taxonomy): Eukaryota > Metazoa > Chordata > Mammalia > Diprotodontia > Pseudocheiridae > Pseudochirops > Pseudochirops cupreus. Next base: position 108,034,651 of record CM053583.1, read on the forward strand.
TCCTAGCAATAGAATATATCTGCTTTCAGAATGCCAGCTTAACATGATTTTCCTTAACACATACATTTTTAGTTAAAGGGCAGGTTCTTTGGGGGGGAAAGAGCCCATAGATAACTGAAAATATTACTTAAAAAACATAAAAAAATAATACCAATATTGTAAATGTTTTATAGTATATTTGTTGTTGCTAAAAATATATGGATTAAAGGATATTTTCCATTGTCTCATGACACTTAAGGAATATGAACTGATTACAACCACAATGTGACCAAAAGATCCTGGGAAATAGATAAACCAAAAAGCATTCCTTGATATCTTTGCCTAAAGAAGCTAACTGGAAGCAAACACATCAATTTAGAATATAAATTTATTTGTAGAGCCAAATGGAGGAGTAGAGAAATCACTCAGACAAAAAAGGTTTGATTGAGACATTCTTCTGAACAAAGACAACTTAGGAGTTAGGAGGAGAGATCTTTGACAAGGGGAGCAGAGGCAGGCACAGAGCCCACACCAATGAAACACCAGTGGTGAGACTAGATTGTAGCAACAGCATCTTTAGGGAATCTCAAAAAAGAGATTGTAAGAGGACTTGGCAAATAGTCATAAAAAGATTATAGGAGACCCTTGTGGCAGCACTGGATGCAGGATCAGATAGTATTCAGCAATTCCCATAGACTATACCCACTTCTGGGTGATAGATCAAGGGCAATAAGGAACACTTGCAGTCAAGAGGGAATGGGAGCCCTGAGAAACAGGTTTTGGGCACAAGGGATCAGTGACCCTCAGGAACAGTATCAATTGAAATCCTAAGAGATCAGGAGACATTCCTGGACAAGGACCACAGGGCACATGTGGAAAGTCATAACACCACTTCTCTCTAGATCATGTACCTTTGGAAGCAATGAAACATCTCAAATGCCCAGAACTAGCTTGGAAAACAGCAGCGGTTTAAAAAAAAAATCTCAAGTTTGAGACATTACCCCTTTATTCCACAATCTGGTAACAGAGTCCAACTTCAATATAAAGTTCAAAACAAAAAATAGAGCAGAACAATGAGCAAACAACAAAAAAGAATATGACCATAAAATCTACTATGATGAAAAGGAAGATAAAGATATAAACTCAGAAGAGAGTTGAGTAAAAAAGCTACAATCAAAGCTATAAAATAATATGCGAACTGGACACACAAAAAAACAAGAAATCAAACCTTGGACAAGTCAACCCCATTCAATAAAAGAGCTAAAAAATTGTTTTCAAAATCAGATAAGATTGGTAAAGAAAGATAAAGGTAAAGAAATATAAACAAAGGAAGAAAACTGTAAAAAAAAAATAATAGCTTGGTAAAAGAGGCACAAAAAGACTGAAGAAAGCAACACTTTAAAAAACAGAATTGACCAAATGGAAAAAGAGATACAAAAATTCACTGAATAAAATAAGTCTCTAAACAGCAAAAATGACAAATGAAAAATGAGTTACAAAAGATCACTGAAGAAAATAATTTCTAAAAAAGATAGAATTGGGAAAGTGGAAGCTAATGACTTCATTAGGCATTAGGAAACAATAAAAATAAAGTCAAAAGAAAGAAAAATTAGAAGACAATGTAAAATATTTCATTGGGAAAAAATACAGCTGACATGAAAAAATAGATCAAAGAGAGATAATTTAGGAATTATTGAACTATTTTAAAGCCATGGTCAAAGAAAGAGCTTAAATATCATATTTCAAGAAATTATAATGGGAAATTATATTATTTTGACAGAAACAGAGGGTTAAATGGAAACAGAAAACATCCATTGATAACCACCTGAAATAAATCCTAATATCAAAATTCCCAGGAATTACAATGGCTAAATTCCAGAAATCTCTGTTCAAATAGTACATATGTCAATCAGCCAGAAATAAACCATTCAAATACTAAGGAGCCAGAGTCGGGATCACCTAAAATTTTGCAGTTATCACATTAAAGGATCAGAGAGATTGGAATTTGACATTCTGAAAGGCAAAAAAAAAAATGCTGGGATTACAATGAAGAACAACCCACCCAGCAAAACTAAGTATAATCCGACAGGGGGAAAAAATAGATGTTTAATGAAATATAGAATATTCAAGCATTAATTATAAAAACCAGAGCTGAATGGAAATATTGTCAAATACAAGCATCATAAAAAGGTTACCATTAAGGAGAGATTATAAGAGACATAATAAGGTTAAATTGTTTACTTTCTATATGTCAAGGTGATACACATCATTTCAAGAAATTTATAATTATTAGTGCAGTTAGAAGGCTTCTACATAAAAGGAAGGTGTGAGAGTAAATTGATTATCTTAGCATGATGTAAATAAAAAGAGATAGACAGGAAAGAAGGATGTCCTCTTAGAAGGGGGAAGGGAGAAAAAAGAATGAGGAAAATTATCTAACATAAAAGAAGCTTGTAAGGAAGTGCTTTTATGGTGGATAGAGGAAATGGTGTGAATGGGTGGGGACAGATAATACGTGAATGTTACATCAAAACTGGTTCAGAAAAGGCATATATATATACATATATATGTATATATATATATATATACATATATATGTATATATATATATATACATATATATGTATATATATATATGAATATATACACACATGTAAATTTATATGTTTTAGGTATGTTTGCATTTTTGTATATACACACTAAATTGGTAATAGAAATCAAAAGGGGAGACAGATAAAAGAAGACAGTGGTCGGAAACAAAACACACTTTAGAGGAGGCTTAGGCTAAAAAGGTAGAGAGAAGGATAAGGAGAAGAAAATAGGATGAGGGGAAATACACAAGCTATAATAATCTTTGTGAATATGATTAGAATTAACTCACCCATACAATGGAATTGAACAGCAAAATGAATTAGAAATCATCATCCAAAAATATGTGTTTTTTTGCAAGACATGCATTTGAAACAGAGAATTTCATACAATGTTAAATAAGGAGCTAGAGCAGACTCTGCTATGTTTCAGCTGAAGTGAAAAAGACTGGGGTATCAATCATGCACTTACACAAAGCAAAAGCAAAAATAAACCTAATTAAAAAGTATATGAAGAGAAATTAGATCTTTCCAAAAGGCATTATAGACATTGTAGTAATAAGTAATACTAAACACATACACACCAAATGACACAGTATCCAAATGCTTAAAGGAAAAGATAAATGAATTACAAGAGAAAATAGACAGAGAAATTATACCAATAGGAGACATCAACTTTTCCCTTTCAGAGCTAGACAAACCTAACCATAAAGTAAATAATACAGTAAAAGAGAAGAATAGAATCTTAGAAAAAAAATTGTATATGATAGTCCTTTGGGGGGGGGGGGGGGAACAGAAAGGGAATAGAAAGAAGTATAACTTTTTTTTTCCTCAGATGTACAAGGAACTTCCACACAAATTGATGATATATTAGGGTATAAAAACCTGGCAAGCAAATGCAGAAAAGTGGAAATGTTACATGTACCCTTTTCAAACCAATAATGCAATCAAATTACATGTAATAAATGGTTGTGGAAGCATAGGTGAAAAATTAATTGAAAACTAAATAATCTAAACCTAAAACATAAGTAAATCAAACAAAGTGGATCAAGGGAAAAACATAGAAAGAATTAATAATTTCATCAAAGAGAAAGACAATAGGAGATAACATTTCAAAATTTGCGGGATGCTGCTAAAACAGCACTTAATAGAAAATTTTCTCTTTAAATGTGTGCATAAATAAAAGAGAGAAAGAGCAGATCAGTGAATTGAGCATGCAACTAAAAAACGAAAAAAAGAACAAGTTAAAAATACCAATTAAACGTCAAAATTGAAATCTTAAACATTAAAAGTTAGATCACTAAAATTTTACATGTAAAAGAAATTAAAAATGAAAGGAGACACTTGTTTTTATTAACAAGTCAATAAATTAGGTAACGTACTGGTTAATTTGATTTTAAAAAGATAGGTGAAAACCTAATTTCTAGTATCAAAAGTTAAAAGGGTGAATATGCCCCCAATTAAGATAAAATTAATACAATTATTAGAAGCTATTTATTCAATTGTATGCCATAAAACTGACAAAGTGTAATGCATAAATATTTGCAAAAAAATATAAACTGCCCATAATAACAGAAAAATAAATAGAATATTTATGTAAAGAAAAAAGAATTTGAGCAAGTCATTAATGAGTTCCTTAAGAAAAAATCCTCAGGATGTACAAGTGAATGTACAAGTAACTTCTACCAATACCATATAAGCTATTTGAAAAAAAAATAGGTAAAGAAGGAGTCCTATCAAACTCCTCCTATTACATAAATATAGTTTTCATAGCTAAACCTGGGGGAAGTAAGAAAAAACACTATAAGCCAATTTATTTAATTAATATTGATGCAAAATTTTTAAATACAATTTTAGCAAGGAGATTGTCAAAGTATCACAAAGGCCATATATTGATTTGGTGGAATTTAAACCAAGAATGGAGAGTTGCTTTGACATTAGGAAAACAATCAGCATAATTGATCATATCAATAACCAAAACAACAGAAATCATGTTGGTATCAATAGATGTAGAAAAGTTTTTGACAAAATTTAACACCTATTCCTATTAAAAATAGTAGACAACATAGGAATAAATGTAGCCTTTATTATAATAGTAGGTAGTATCTATCTGAAACCAAGAGCAAGTATTCCATGTAATCAGGATAAACTTGAAACCTTCAAAGAAAGATCAGATGTGAAGCAATGTTGCCTGTTATCAACACTATGATTCAATATTGCAATAAAAGTGTTAGCTATAATCGTAAGACAAGAAGAAAAAATGAAAGTTAAAAAACAGGCAATGAAGAAACAAAATTGTCTCTCTTTCTGGATGATATGATTATATACTTAGAGAAACATAAAGAATCAAATGAGAACCTAGTTGAAAAAATTGTCAATTTCAGCAAAGTCGTATGATATAACCACATAAATCATTAGCTTTTCAATAAAATACCAACAAAACCCAGCAAGAAGAAATAGAAAGATAATTCCAATTAAAATAAGTGCAGGAAGTATAAAATTCTTGGGAGTCTACCTACCAAGACAAACCCAGCAGGTATATGAACACAATTACAAGATTACTTTTCACAAAAATAATGACAGATCTAAACAGCTGGAGAAATATCAATTACTTATTTGTAGGCCAAATCAATGCAATAAAATAATAATTCTAAACAATTTACTTATCCAGTTCTAAACCAATCAAACTTCCAAAACTGTTTTACAGAATTAGGAAAAAAAATAATCACAAAATTCATCTGGAAGAACAAAAGGTCAAAGATATTAAGTTAAGCAATGAAAACAAATGTGAAGGAGGAAAAGTCTTACCAGTTCCAGATTTCAAACTATATTACACAGAGGTAATCATCAAAACAACCTGCTACTGGTTAAGAAACAGAGTGGTGAATCAGTGGAATAGATTAAGTACATAACATGCAGTAGTAAATAAAGATAACATCCTAGTGTTTGATTAAATCAGTAATCCAAAACTGGGACAAGAATTTGATATCTAAAAAAATAAAATGGGAAAACTGAAAGCAATTTGGAAGAAAATAGGTCTAGATGAATATAGTATATCACAGTATATCAAGATAATGGTAAAAATGGATAAATGATTTAGACTTAAAGGTGGATATCATAAGTAAATTACATCTGACAGGCTCATTTTTTTTCTACGAGTCCCTAATTTGCTTATGATATCCATCTTTATTTCTAAATCATTTATGTACCTATGTGCTCTGGGTAAGACCTTTAACCATGTGGAATCTCAATTTTCTCATTTGTCTGTAATAGTGGATTGAGAATTGACAGGCATTTGGGGATTTGTATTTCAGAGAAGACAAGGATTCTCAGTACTGAGAGGTATTTGAAACAACACTGATCTCTGAGCTAAAAGACAGACTTAAGTCACACGAGAATTCTGTGTAGAAAACATAGAGCTCTATACAGAACTGGTGTGAGAAACCATTTTGGAAGAAGGAAATATGACTACTCTGAGTTAAGCAATAGTTGGCTGTGTGGAGGGAAGATAGAAGTAGGTGAAAGAAAGAAAAGTTAGCTCAGACTTGCCCATGAGTTAATAAAAGATTGAAAAGGTCAACTACTGAAAGGAGAAACTTAAAAATAGAAATTGAAAGAAAGACTATGCTGTGCCAACAAAGGAAGAGATTGAGGTTTGCCATACTGTCCTGCAATCACCTGGGGATCAGAGGACTCACAGTGAAGATCTCAATTCTACTCACCTTTTCAAAGACTGAAGGAAGTTCCCCACAAAAGAACTAATCTTCCTCCAATGCCACCACCTTGGGACTGTTGAGTAATTGAAACTGTACTATATTCTGTTCACTTCTTTACAAAACTGTTTCGTGTATCCTGATTTGGCCTGAAACATAAAGAAGCCAGCAGTTAACTAGAAAATACATAATTCTTTAAACTAAAACAGAAAACCAAACCTATAATTGAATGTTAAGAATTTTTCCCCCGGAGATCTCTCGACTAGTGTGATTGTACTAATAATGTTTCATAGAACTACCTAAAACTGTATGAAAGAACAAAAGGAAGGAAGGAAGGAAGGAAAAAAGAAAGGAATTCTGTGTAGAAAACAAAGGGTTCTATAAAGGAAGGAAGGAAGGAAGGAAGGAAGGAAGGAAGGAAGGAAGGAAGGAAAGAAGGGAAAGCCATGTGAAACTGAAGAACATTAGATTGTCCTTACATTAATGGTTAGTTATATGTTTTTAGAGGGTGAGGTTAAGTAATCAAAAATCTAGTCTTCATTATAAGAAAAGTTGAAAGCGTGAGGAAAAGATAAAGCTTGAGTAAGATTCAGCTCTACTCCATCCAGAAGAAAGGAAGGAGTAGAAAAGATCAATTATCTTTTGCAGTGGCATTCACTGGTGTTTCATATATAGTAAACAATCAGTTATTTATTAAGTATAGTTAAGTTCTAATATTTTCTGCTAGGTATTATCAAATGACAGGCTTGGACAAGATCACTATCAGGTCACCTAGCTCTAAAACTATACAAATTATGAGCAAAATTAGCAAATGATGGCCATTGTTCCAGATGTGCTATGCAAATGAGGGTATTGAAATCACACTAAAAAACAGCACCTTCATTAAACTTTGAGAAGACAAATGATAGAAGCAATTAGACTACTGAAGTCTTAGTTCTAAAGCACTCTGAAGGAAAGGATGACAAAAACATGGAGGAAAACCATGGCTCTTAATTGAGTACTAAAAATATTTGACTGTGCAAATACTTATAACTACCAACCCATATTCCTGTTTTCCCATCTCTATAAAATCTTTATAAGAATATGCATGTATTCATAACATACTTGATGAAAATTTGAGAAAGTAACAGGAAAGCTTTTACAAAGAATAGTCTACTGTAGTCTATATCTCAACAGTCACACAGTTGACTGATGATATGGAAAGATATAAGTGCTCCTTTTTATTGTTGTTTATTTTTTAAAACAAAATGATTGAGAGAATATAAAGTACTTAGAAAACTTTAAAGCACTATATAAATACCATCATAATTTATAATGTTATAATGAAAATGGGCAAGTAGGTTGTCTGGTGGATAGAGCACCAGACTTGGAGTCAAAAAGATTGATCTTCCCGAGTTAAAATCTGGCCTTAGATGCTCTCTAGCTGTATGACCCAGAGTAAGTCATTTAACCCTGTTTGCATCAGTTTCCTCATCTGTAAAATGTGCTAGAGAAGGAAATGGCAAATAATGCCAGTATCTTTGCCAAGAAAACCCCCATAACAACAAGTACGATAGTATACCCAGGATGGCTCCTAGCACAGGTTCTTGATCCGCTTTTCTGAAGGAAAGCAACTTTAAAGGGGCCAACAATCATTCACTTAGTTCAGAGGAAAAAGTCAGCACCCTGAACTTCAGAGAAAATACAAACAGAAATTACAAGCAGAAAAAATACAGACGGAGAAAACAACACAAATCAAAAGAGAGGGCTTCTAGTTGTCTGACCAAAGCTATACATACATAGCAAAGAGAGAAGCATCAGTATCTGGGTTTTCAAAGCAGGGGACTCCTTAGTGGCTACCTAGAGTCTCATCTGGCCAAATCACACACTCTTCCCCTGAGTGAGCCCCAAAGCAAAACCTCACCTCAGAGTATATATACCCTTCTTCAGAGACAGAGGGCATCACAATCCTGCTGATCCACTGCCTAATTGCAAAGTAACAAAAGATATAGGCTTTTCTGAAAAACAAGCCTCCCCTAATTAAGCCTCTCTTGTAGGGCTCCACATGAGGCCTATTAATGGGCAGGGAAGATCTTCAACTCTCATTAACATTACAACCCCAAAATGGGTAATGAAGAATTGGATTTAACTGAAATGGCTGAACATTAATAACAACTAATAAAAATAATGAATATCAACAAAAAATAATAATAATAATAAGATGATGATGATGATGATGATGATGATATTGATGACAACTCAAATTTTCAGACAGGGCACTCAAAATCAGACACCTTGTAATTTCATTAAGTAGTATGATTTCATTCAATTTAACATTTAACTTCATTAAGTGGATTGATCAGATCCTCCCCTGATAAACACCCTAACACACCTAAGTCAAAATCATAAACGACCCCCTTGAAGGCTGTAACAATAGAGACTTTTTTTTCCTAGTGTCCCCTCTCATCAATATCAAATAAAGAATAAATTAGGGAGAAATATGCTCATAACAGGTGTGAACTATTTTGGGAGATAGGGAAATGCCAAAACAGATGAAAGATTTTCCATATATGGTGAAGTTTTCTAGATTTTTCAACTCATATATTCTATTTTTTTGATTGCATAAAGTCCTGAA
>CM053583.1:108044044-108061803 GCA_028627135.1 Pseudochirops cupreus
AGATAACTGAATTTCTTGGGATATTATATAGTATTTTTAATTACTCATTTAAAATAATAGTTTGGTGTTTTGTTTTGTTTTTTTAATTGGAATATATATCTATTTGGCTGCACATTATAGAATGTCACACTTTCCATAGGATCAAAGTTGTGGGTCACCTGAAAAACATTCATAGAAAATGAGTATTAATCTTTGGGTTAGGCTTGTACTGTCTGTCTTCCCTACATGGATTTCCTTTCTATTTCCCTTCTACTTCTTCAATTTCCTTGTTTCCTAAAGCAATACTTTATAAATAAAGCAACATCTTCTAGATAAAATCTAGCTAGAGGGTGTTATGGATACTGTGTTGGACTTCAAGTCAGAAAGACCTGATTTAAATCCAGCCTGAGACACTCACTAGTTATGTAATCCTGGTCAAGTCATTTAACTTTTATCTTCCTCAGTTTCTTATTTTTAAAATGATGGTACTATTGATAGTACCTAACTGCCAGGATTTTTGTGAGGATCAGATGGGAAAATATCCATAAAGTATCTTATAAGCCTGAAAACACTATATAAATGATAGGTGGTGGTGTTGCTGCTGCTGCTTTTATTCCCTTATCTGACAGCCTCTTTCTTCGCAAAAATTATTATCTATTTATCTTGCATTTTTTATGTATATGTCTCCCAGAGAGCATTCAAATTGCTTGAAGCAGGGATTATTTCATTTGTGTCATTATTTCCCTAATACCTAGAATAGGGCCTGATACATAGGAAATACTTAAGAAATACTTGTTCAGTGTTCAGTCATTTGGTCATGTACAGCTCTTCATAAGCCTATTAAGTTATTCATGGGGTTTTCTTGGCAAAGATACTGGGGTGATTTGTATTTCTCTTCTTTGGTATGTCCCCATATTACAGGTGAGTAACTAAGGCAAATAATGGTTAAGTGTCTGAGGTCACATTTGAACTCAGATCTTCCTGACTCCAGGCCTGGTGTTTTATTTACTGTACTACCTAGCTGCCCCATAATTACTGTTATTAAGCTAAAAAAAATTGCCAATGGAGAATTGTACAGGTGAAGTGTCAAAACATAAAGTTCATCAGAGAGAAATGTATAATTGAAACTATTGGAGTGAGGCATATGGACCAGGTAGCTCATGACATCCCTTGGTGTCCATATTGTCAATACATTTAGAAGAGGGTTCCTAACATGTTTTTTGGATTCCCTGTGGAGGATTTATGGGAAGACATAAACAGAAGTAACATAGGATGAGGAGGTATAGATGAGTTACAGTCTTCACCACTGGAGGGAGAACCTTACTTCATCAAATTCAAATCCAATAATAAACATATATTTAGTGCTTGTCACGTGTCAGGCAATGCACTAAGTGCTGGGGATACAAAGACAGGCAAAAGACTGTTCCTGCCTTCAAGCAGCTCACAATCTAATGATGATAAGAAGCATCAAATATACACACACAAAGAAGTTATACGCAGGAAAAATAGGGAGTAATTAAAAGAGGGAAAGCATTATAATTAGTAAGTATTTCTTGTAGAAGATGGGATTTTAGTTGGAACTTGAAGGAAGCCACAGAAGCCAGTAGAGAGAGATGAGGAAGGAGAATATTCCAGGCATGGCCGACAGCCATCCTGGAGTCAAAACATGGAGTGTCTTGTTGAAGAAACAGCAAGGAGGCCAATGACATTGAATTAAAGAGTACAAAGCAAGGACTAAGGTGTAAGAAAACTAGAAAGAGGGGTGTGTGTGTGTGTGTGTGTGTGTGTGTGTGTGTGTGCGCGCGCGCGCGCCCACGCCTGCACGCAGGAATGTGCATGCAGAGTGGGAAGAGATGGGTTATGGAGGACTTTGAATAACAAACATAGAAATTTGTTTTTATTCCTGAGCCACTAAGCATCTACTGTTCTTTCTCTAGCAAACAATGACATTGTAGTTTGCAACCAGAAGTCTGCACTTATTGAATACAATGTATTGAAAGTCCTCAGTGCAACCAGAACCTGAAGATGAAAGATCACACCGCACAATGTAGGAAAAGTCAGCTCTGAGAACTTCAAAGGTTAAGTGTGAAGCAAAGAAGAAAAAAATAAAACATCTCCCTCTCTTATCACATCAACCTGAAGAGTTGCACTTTGAGGCTTTTTCCCCCACTTTTATCTTCTCTTTTAGTTCACCTTACAAAATCAGTCAGTTTTCTGAAAATTCTGCAAGCCTCCCTGACAGTTGAATTGCTGAGCAGCAAGGGTCACATGTACTCTTATTCATTCCCTCAATCGCTTTTCTGGATGGTAGACTTTGCCTTTCATATGTCAAAAACCTAAATACCATAAGAACACATCCTGACTATAAATATAAAATTCCCTTGTAGTACTCCCCGGGAGATGAAGAACACGAAGTAGAAAGAGTTGAGGTGTCAAATGAACAATTAGTGGTTCTTCTGGGAATTAAAAGCCCACAATTGCTTCCCCTCTCCTCCTTTACCACGCTAAATTTGATCACAGGCTTTTACAGAAATGCTAACTTAGTTGATTCTCCATGATCTTAGTAAAGAAAAAGAGTGATCTTTATATTGACTAAGGAAGTATTTCCTCATGGTTTTAATGGTATAGACAAGTATTTTTTTTTATCACATATCTCAATCTTTTTTTAAAAAAATAATAAAATATACAGCCCCAATACACATATATTCATTTATAAATTAGATAATATATGACTATACTGATATCTTACATACCAGAAAATATATACAAAATAGAATTGTATAAAGAATGAGAAAAATGGAATACGTATTTAAAGTAATGTTTTAATTTTATTTAACAATACAAAAAGCCTTTTCACTGTCATGAAAATATTCTTGTTCATAATGTATTTAGTAAGTGATGTGATTGATTATCCATTATTTTCAAAAATCTTACTTTTACACTATGACATTAATTCAGAAATTAGTTCAGCTTATTTTGATACTTGATTTTAATAGCTGTCATAGATGAAAACTGTCATCTCATAAAGCAGATCCAAATAGGAAAAAAAAAATGGCATGTGTGATGGGAACAATATTTTAAGGTCAACCCTTGAAGAATAAGCTAGCATTTCCTTAAAATGTTATTGAAGCTGTCCTTGAGATTTAACTGGTCCAAAGCTTTGACCACTGACATTATTTCTGATTTCTTAAGTACAAAGGCATCCAGGACAAGATTTGTTGGAGATCTTTTCATTGGTGTCTGATTGCCAATCATCAGCATAGCTTACACCAGCATGAGAGTTGTACTCAGATGATTTAAGGCTATGTCCTCAAAGAATATATTTTCTCTGCTTTAAATATTCTTTTCCTTATATAACTAAATAAGCCTGAATAACTCTTAGGTGAACTACAGGTTTCTCATTTTGTTTCAATGTTTAATTTGAGTTAACCACCTTCCTTAAGTCAGGTTTGGCCTACTGAAGCATGAGATTTATTTTTTTTTAACCTGTACACAAATTTTGTAAAGGTGTGTGTTTAATTTATCTAGGAAACTTCCATCTTCTCTGCTGTCAGAGAATGAAAGAAGAGAGAGGTTATGATCGCTGGAGGTCTGATCCCAGGTCTGCAGAATTTCTTTTCCAGGTGGAGAGAATGGAATAGCAACAGAAATGACAAAGTCAATGGATAGGATCTAATTTCTTGGGCTCCTTTTTTTTTTCCTAATGAAATTCAAATGATCTAATAGGCTGTACAGTAAAAGAACTAAGAGCAAGGTTGCAGATTTGAGAGTGTTCTGTGCTTGGTTACTTGTGCTTCAAATCCACTGGTGGCAGTAGTCATTGCAGCCTCTTATTATTGATAGTAACTGCTGTTTATCCCACTCTTGCTATAGCTATTTTTTCCCCCTGTACTTGCTCCTCAAAGATTTTCCTTTTGTAGCTCTCCCTAGGCCCAGTGTGAGCCTTCTATTTTCTACTGGGCAAGTGAGAAGAGAACTCAAGAGTCAGGGGTACCTGAACCTATGTGAGGAATGAGTGCCTGTCTACTTGTCTAGAGAGAACCATTCATGGCTTACCATTAAGTACAATATGCACCAGGTGACACAAATAGATAGGTGCTGAACAGATGTGTTCTTCTCTACTGGTCTTTTATTTTCTTTCTTTTCAGTCAGTCAATTAGCATTTATTAAATACCTACTATGGGCATGCACCATGAACACTGGGCTATATCTCTGATTTAAGCACTGTTCACAGTCCTTTTCAGTCTTATTTAGTAGCAAATAGAATTTCTCATGCAATAGAAAAGCTCAAATGCAGAACACCCACATACTTCAGCAATTAGTGTGGTATTGCAATTTATCAAGTGTAATACAATTCATCAAATAGGATTTGAAAAAATTACTCCTAATTTGTATGTTGTGTTACTGAGTCATTTCAGTCACGTTTGACTGTTCATGATCCAATTTGGGGTTTACTTGGCAAAGATAATGGAATGGTTTGCTACTTCCTTTTTCAGATCATTTTACAGGCAAACAGGTTTAAGTGACTTGCTCAGGGTCACACAGCTAGTGTTTGAGGCCAGACTTGAACTCAAGGAGAGTAGTCTTCCTAACTCCAAATGTGGCACTCTATCCACTATGTCACCTATATGCTCTAATGTATATGTCATATGATTATGTGAATAAGTTTGGTGTGAATCCATCATCCCTCAACAACATTTTAAGTAAGCATAGTGGAAACTAGTAGTAGATGAAGACATAAAAGATTCTAGGTTCAAAGTCCACTCTTGGCATTTCCTAACCATTAGACATGGAGCAAGTGATTTAACCTATTTGAAATTCTTTGCTTTATTTCTGGTGTAATATTTTCACTACCTAACTTACAAGGTAGATATCAAATCCTATAAGATAATGTTTGTTAAATGTTTTGAAACCTCAAGTCATTACATCATTGGATATTGTTATCATTATCATTAATAATAGTATAACCATCAGCCACTGTCTGGACCTCATTGATAAATCTGTATCTTTGTGGAAAGCATCCTACCCTCCTGTGGCTTTGCAAATAAGAAGCTTCACTTTGCTAGTCAAGTAACAGCTTCAATCGACATCTTTTAGCTTATGTAAGAGATCCTGATTAAAACAAGGATGACTCACAGATGGAACATCAAGCATGTATTTCCCCTCGGATATTAAAAACAAACAGATTTCCATTTTCTTTCAGAAAGATCATCGGAATATAGTCGAATGGCATTCATTACCCAGAGTTCAGTGACAACCAAGACCAATCAGTTTAGATCATTGCTCCAGAGGCATTAATAGAAACAAATCACTCATAGAAAAAGACTCATGACAGTACTGTTAAGCATCTAAATATTTTCCATTGTGTAGAATAAACATGGGAGTTTGATGAAATTTCCACTTTTTCCTGGAATTTCTGTTACATCTTTTGTAATCTGTCTTCCAATTTAGCCAAAGTAAAGAAGTTATCTTCTTTGTTTCAGCCATCCAAAAAACTTGAATTTTGTGTACAATACAGTCTAACTGTATTTCAATTCAATTCAACTAAACTCACCTCAATTAATCAATATTTATGAAGTGTCAGGCACCGTCTAGAGATAAAAGGACTGAAGTAAAATAATGTCTACCCCCAAGAAGTTTAGGTTTTGGTAGGGAAATAACAAGCATTCAAGGAATAAAGACAAAATGCTCCACGATTTACCTTTATGCCATTTCATAGTCTGTCCCTTCTGCCTGAAATGAAATCTCTTCTCATAGAGAGTTCTTGGAATCCTTGTTCAAGAGCTACCACTCAGTCTATGTGAGGGCCCTGAGACATAGGAAAGAATGTTTGGGAGAGCCCCCGGGGAGACACCAGGCATGGGGGGGCCCTGGTGCTCCACCCAGTGCAGTCCACCCCGCAGTCTCTCCCCCTCCAGCAGTCAGTCCCAGTAAGTCACAGCTCTAAGGAAAAGCTTCCTGTGTGCTGCCATTGTCCCAGAGGAAGTGACGAAGCCACGAAGGGAAATGGCAGCTCCGAGGAAGGAAACCACAAGCTGGGGGCTGGACTCTGGGAGCCCTCACTCCAGCCCATGGTGGCTTCCAGGCTGAAGGAGGAGGACAGGAGTGGGCCCGGGGCAACAAGAGAGGTCAACAGGGCACTAGCCGCCAGAAGGCACCCCGGGGACTATGGAAGACTTTGCTGTGGTCCAAGCTATGTTTTAGGGAAGCGATTTTGGGGAAAAGCCGAGGATTGGAGAAGGGTCAGGCCTGTGGGACAGCGATCTTGGAGGAGGGGAGAAGGCAGAGCCAGACCATGCTCACTTTGCATCTGTTTCCTCTGTCCAAGAGATGGACCAAAGGGAAATCAGGAGATAAGGAGAGGATTAGCTGCATTTGGATAATGTCAGTCTTTTGGTAGATGGACTAAGTAAAAATAAGAGCTAACGTTTACGGGGAGCTTCCTGTGTCTAGGTGCTGTTAAGTACTTGACAAAAAAGATCTCCTCTGGGTCTCACAACAACCCAGGGAAGTGGGTGCTATTATAGAGCTCATTTTATAGATGTGGAAGCTAGATGAACTAATTTGCCCAAGATAAAAGCTAACTAGTGTCTGAGGTTGTATTGGAACGGAGGTCTTTGACTGCATACCCAGAACTCTATCCAGTGGACTAACTACAAGACCACAGATGAACAATTAATGAACAATCATTAAAATCCCTCAACAATGTAAGTGACTGTAAGAGAATAGGATAAAACAATGAACATGAGGGGGGAGGAGTGTAAAAATTTATCTCACTCTCGTATTGCCAAAGGATAATCCCATGAAAATAACTTGTATTTCTTCAGTAAAAGCCAAGGACTCTTACTGAAGTCCCTCTAAGTAATTTTGAGTAAAATAATTATGGAATCCAAGGTAAATAAGCCTGTTCATTATTTTGGTCCTCTGTTTCCTCATCTAGAAAGTGAGAAGGGCAGAACAGATGACAAGCATGTCCCTCCCAGTTCAATGAGGTGATGACATTCTAACCATTTGTAACAGTTGACATCAGTGAAAAATGACCACATCATCTTGCATTGGTAGTGTTTTGTTTTTTTCATTTTTCTTGTAGCGCTTGAACATACCTTTGCCCTTATGAGTAAAAGGGACCTAAAATCTCATGATTTCAGATTTACCCCAGCTTTAATGCAAGGGCAAGGAACAAACAAGTAAGCAAATATCACAAATGTAAGAAAATAAAAGAAAAAAAGGAAAGAAAAATGATAGGACTAAGCAAAGCAAGCTTAAAAATCACTGATACATAGTTAGAAAACGTAAGTTTGAATCCACCCTCTGATGTTTACTCCTTTTTTCCACCTTACGAAGGCACTTAAACTTACTAAGGACTCAATTTCTTCATCTGTAAAATGAAAGGTTTGAGTCTTTTAAAAGTCCTTTCAGTTCTAGGGACTTCTTGGGGAAAAGCACACCAAAAATAAAATTACCAAAATAATAGTGGTGGTTGTTAGGTGGATTACCTTTGATACTATAACTGAATGTGTTTTGTAGCCTCAAGGTGCTCAACACTTCATATGAAAAGTTAATATTATCATCTGAAAAAGGCAATGTGGTTCCTGATAGAGTATTATTCTTGGAATCAAGGAGAACTTGATTCAATTCCTCTTTTTCCACTTACTTGTGACCCATGAAAAATTACTTAACCATACTGAGACTCAGTTTCCTTATCTGGAAAATTTTACATTTAGGATTTAACTCACTGGATTGCTGTAAGGCTCTAATGATATAATTCATGTAAAGTGCTTTGCAATCCTTGAAAATAAATACTATATACACGGAGATATCTATACAGATACAGGTAGAAATCTACAGAGAGAGATTGTTAGATATAGTTAGATGTATATGCACATATAAATATTTGATTTACTACTACTGCAACTACTATAGTGGGCATGTGTATGATAAAAAAAAGGTTTATATTAAAGAAACATATAAATCAAAAACAAGATATGCTAGTTATAGGCTAAAAATATTCCTTTTCCATTCATATCCTTATGATGGCAAGAAAAAATAAAGTATCCAGTATATCAGGTGGAAGTCTTATGACAACTTTAGGAGGCAGAATGGATAATGGTTGCATGTGATGGGCAGGAACCAATGGGGAGGAGAATATGCACTCTTAAGAGAAGACAGATACGCTTGGGTGTTGTTCAAGAAGTATCCCAAACTTAAACCATAAGGTGGCCATTATAACTTTGTATCAGCAAGCACCCTAGCATACCCAGGATGGCTACTAGCACAGGTTCTTAGATCTGCTTTTCTAAAGGAAAGCAACTCAAAATGGGTTAACAATCTTACTTTAATCAATCAAACAATTATCATTTACCTAGTTCAGGGGAAAAAGTCAGCATCCTGAACTTCAGAGAATACAAACACAAGTTACAAGCAAACAAAGAAACAGATCAGCAGACAAGCTTCCAGTGTCTGACCGTTACATCCATACCTATTCAGTTACCAGAGAGGGAAGCACCAACATCTGGGTTTTTCAAAGCCAGGGGGCTCAATGGCTTCCCAGAGTCTCGTCTAGCCAAATCATTCAACTCTTCTCCAAATGAGACCCAAAGTAAAACCTCACATCAGGGCATATATATAGCCTTCTCCTGGCTCAGAGAATGTCACAGCCCTCTTGACCCACTGCCCAATCACAAAGGTATAAGGCACAGGCATTCCCGAAAAACAAGCCTCCCGCCACAGGCTCCATGTGACCACAGCCTATTAGGGGACAGAGTATACTTTCAAATCTGGGAAGGTTCTCAGAGTCACTTTAAGCCACTTAAGCAAAGGGCCTAGAGGCAGGGAAGATCTTCAGATTCCCATAACAAACTTCTATAAGCAAGAGTAATGCTCAGAATGATCTCTTCAAGCTGCTGGGTTTTAATTATTGACTGGATATTTTTTGGGGGGCAGCTAGGTGGTATCAGAAAGATCCATCTTCATGATTTCAAATTCAGCCTCAGATACTACCTGTGTGCCCCTAGACAAGTCAACTAACCCTGTTTGCCTCACTTTCCTCATCTGTAGAATGAGTTGGAGAAGAAAATGGCAAATCATTCCAGCATCTTTGTGAAGAAAACACCAAATGGGGTCACAAAAAGTTAGACATGACTAACATGACGGAACAATAAGAAATTTAATTTTGTGTTATGTACAAATGTTAGAAATTGTACTCTTAAAAATTATTGACTCATTAGGAGTTGTATATAGCTCAGTCTAAAAAGTCTCCTGACCATCAGTTCATTTACCATCTTCTTTTTTTAAACTTGTTTTTTAGTTTACATCATTCATTTCCATGAGATTTTGATTTACAAATTTTCTCCCTGTCTTTCCCCTATCCACCACCCCAAACAGCGATTCCACTGTATACACCCTCCCCCAATCAGTTCTTTCCTATATCCTCCCCCATCACCCCTCTGACTTTCGGGTAAGGCAAGATGGATTTCCCTACCCCAGTACCTATATATTTCCCTCCTTCCTATTCCACCTCTCTCTTGTTCTATTCTCTACTTTCTCCCTATCCCTTTACAAAAGTATGTGCCCCAACCTGTCCTCCCCTCCATCCTCCTCCCTGTCATCCCCATTACTCCTATTCTCCTGTAGGCCAAGATGCCCAATTTAGAGTGTATATCATTCCTTCCCTAAGCCAACTTCAGTGAGAGTAAGGTTGACCCATTCCCTTTTGCCTTTCTGTTCTTCCCCTCCATTGTAACAGTTATCCCTTTCCTCTTCTATAAGAGAGGACTAACCCCATTCTGTCTCTCCCTGTCTCCTCCCATATTATTCCTCTCCCACCTCTCAATTTCACCTTTTAAAATATCCCATCCTGTTCAATAGATCCTGCGCCCTCTGTCTATCTACACATATATATACACACTCACATATGTATTCATACACATATATACCCTCCTATGTAGACATATATGTATGTATATGTATACATACATTTATATTCCCTTCAACTATCCTCATACTGAGAAAAGTTTCATAAGTTATAATTATCGTTTTTCCATGTTGGCATGTAAATAGTTCAACTTTGATAAGTTCCTTATGAATTCTTTTCCATGTTTACCTTCTCATGCTTCTTGTATTTGAATGTCAAATTTTCTTTTTCCATCTGGCAAATTTGACTTTTTAAAGCATTCTTCTCCTCATTGGCTTTTTGGGCCCCTTTTGCCAATTTGAGTTAATCTATTTTTTAAGGTGTTATTTTCCTCTGTCAGGTTGTTGACTCTCTTTTCAAGATTTTTTTGCATCATTCTCATTTCTCTTCCCAATTTTTCCTACACTTCTCTTATTTGGTTTTCAAAATCCTTCTTAAGCTCTATGGCTTGTAACTAGTCTACATTTTTCTTGGAAGTTTTTTTTGTGAAGGAGTTCTAACTGTGTCGTCTTCTTCCCGTTGCATGCTTTCATCATTTTTGTCCCCAAAAAAGGAATCTAAAGTTGCATTGCTGGGCTTGCTTTGCTCCCTTTGCCTACTTATGTTGCCAGTCAATTACTTGACTTTTAGGGTCAGTAGAACTCTGCTTTCAGAGGGGAGAGCTCTGTCCCAAATGACAGGGGTTTTCACAACTGCCAGAGCTTTTAGGAGGCCACCGTTTCTGCAGCTCCCACCAGCTTTGGCTCAATGTAAATGCACCTCAAGTCTACCACCCAAGACCGTGAAGCTGATCCAGGCAGCTCAAGGCAACAGCACTTAGACTTTGAATGATTGCTTGGCCCCCCTGCAATCTGCCAGCTGGGAGCTCTGAAGCAGGCAGGTGGAGGTGGCTGCAGGGCCACCACTTCAGCTGCTTCTAGCCCTGGGGCAGTCAGCTGGACACTTTCACCCAAATTTATCCAAGTTCCACTGACTTTTCACTTAGTCCTTGTTTATTATGGGTTGTTAATTCCGGGAATTGCCAAATCTGCCAGTGATTCATGCTCCAGCCACAGCTTCTTCTGGAGGCCCCAGGGCTCCAGCCGTGGGTTCATGTGGTGCTTGTCTGGGCTCCCATCGCGTTGCGATGAACCTCTTCATGTCTGCCTGCCAGGCTGCCTTCAGTGGGAGATGTTTTTCTGTAATTTTTGTGGGTTCTGGGGCTTTAAAATTTGTTTAGAGTCATATGTTATGGTTATTTGAGGTGGTCATGGTGAGAGCTGCGGAGTTTTGTTACTTCTATGCCACCATCTTGACTCCGCCCTCAGCTCATTCTCCATCTTGTGGACATTAATAACGGAATTCTCTCAAAGTTTGAATATGGAGGACAGAACCAAGATAGTAGTGTAAAGGCAGGAAATTTACACTCTGAGCTCTTTGAAATCCCCTCCAAACACAATTTTTTAAAATAACTCAAAACAAATTCTTAAACAGCAAAAACAAGCAAACAAAAGATGGAGTGAAACAACTTTCCAACTCGAAAAATTGGAAAGATAGCAGAAAGTGATACCTTTCACTCAAGTGAGGGTAGAGAGCAATTCAGGACAGGTCATTCCAGCAAAGGCTACCTATTAGCTAGCCAGCAGCCGACCTTGGGGTCAACTGAATAGGCAGGAGTGATTTAATCAACAACTCTTGCTTCTGGAGCCCTCAAACTACAGATGGTAAGGGTATTAGGCAACAGGTCACAAGGAGATTACACCCTTTGCTTGCACTGGGTGCAGGACTATATTGCACACTCTTACAAAGTTCTGGTCATAGTTCTAATGTGAGGAGGAGGAGCATTTATACACTAGAGTGTGTGGCTGCGTGGGAACACTGACTATTCACAGTTATAGGGCAAAGAAGAGTGCTTTTTGTCAGTCACAGATCAGAGCATAGGTCAAGAAAGCAGTGATCACACTTCTCATAAAATTATACTGCCTTGTAAGAACTGAAAACTTACAGACCCCCAGTCTAATGTGGTAAAAAGCAGCACCAAAAACATGAAACTTTGGATAGCTTCCCTTCCACTGCAGAAACATAGTAAATATTTAGCAAAAAATTAAAAATCAAGAAATAGGTTGAGAAAATAAGCAAACAACAAAGAAGAACCTGACTTTAAAAAATTACTGTGATGATAAGGAAAATCAAAACACAAACTCTGTAGAAGAGAAAATCAAAAACAACTCAAAAAGCCTCAATGAAAAATATAAGTTGATCTCAGGTACAAAAAGAATTACTTTAAGAGCTCAAAAAGGATTTTAAAAATCAAATTACAGAGGTAGAAGGAAAATTAGGAAAAGAAATGAGAGTGATATTAGAAAATCATTTTTTAAAAGTGTTACAGCTTGGTAAAAGAGACACAAAAACCCACTGAAGAGAAATACTGTATAAAAAGTAGAATTTACAAAATGGAAAAGAGTTATAAAATGTCAGTGAAGAAAATAAATACTGTAAAATTTGAATTGGGGAAATGGAGCCAAGATGGCAGTGTAGAAGCAACAAGGTTCTGCACCTCCCACATAGCCACCTCAAATACCCATAAAATATGGCTCTAAACAAATTTTAGGCTCCAAAACTCACAAAAATACAGAAGCATATATCTTCCACTGAAGGCAGCTTGGCAGGAAGGGTTCATCACAGCAAGCTAGGAGCCAAAAAGCTGCCCAGCCTGAAACTGCAGCTTGGCCCTGAGGCAGCCAGGACAAGCAGCTGCTGGAGCCTTCAGGAGAGTGGATCGCTGGCAGCTATGGCAGTTTCCAGAATTATCAAGCCATAAGAAACAAGGACTAAGTGAAAGGTTAGTGGACCTCAGCTAAATTTGGGGGAGAAAAGCAGTCTGGCCAAACTGTCTCCAGGGCAAGAAAGCAGCAGAAGCAGCAACCTTTCAGTGCTGCAGCCACCTCCACATGGTTGCAACAGAAGCTCCCAGTCTGCAGATTGCAGGGGCACCAAGCAGTCATTCAGAGGCTAAGCGCTCTTGTGTTGAGCAGCCTGGATCCAGATCGTGGTCTTATGTGGTGGTCCTGGGGTGCATTTTCATTAAGCCAAAGCTGGTGAGGGTGCAGCACCCTCCCAATAGCTCTGGCAGCTGTGAAAATCCCAGCTATTTGGGACAGAGCTTTTCCCTCTGGAATCAGAGTTTCACAGAGCTAAAGAATCAAATAATTGACTGGTGGCATTGGCAGGGGAAGAGAGGTAAGAACAGCAATTGAACTTTAGACTCCTTCTTTGGGGATAAAAATGATCAAAGCATGGAATGGGAGGAAGACAACACAGTCAGAACTCCCACACCAAAAGCTTCCAAGAAACATGAAGACAGCCTACTAGCCATAGATCAGCTTCAGAAGGATTGTGAAAACCAAATAAAAGAAGTGGAGGAAAAATTGGAAAGAGAAAGGAGAATTATGCAAGAGAATCATGAAAAGAGAGTCAACAACCTGACTGAAGAAAATAACACCTTACAAAATAGATTAACTCAAATGGCAAAAGAGGCCCAAAAAGCCAATGAGGAGAAGAATGCCTTAAAAAGTCAAATTTGCCAGATGAAAAAAGAATCTCAAAAGCTTTATGAAGAGAATAACTCCTTCAGAATTGGAGTGGAGCAAATGGAAGCAAATGACTTTATGAGAAATCAAGACACTATTAAACAGATCCAAACAAAAGAAAAAATAGAAGACAATGTGAAATATCTCCTTGAAAAAACCACTGACCTGGAAAACAGATCCAAGAGAGACAAATTTAAAATTATTGGACTACCTGAAAGCCATGATCAAAAAAAAAGAATTCAGAAAGCATTCTTCAAGAAATTCTTAAGGAAAATTGCCCGATATTTTAGAACCAGAGGGCAAAATAGAACTTGAAAGAATTCACTGATCACCTCTTGAAAAAGATCCCAAAAAGAAAACTCCTAGGAATGTTATAGCCAGGGTCCGAAGTCCTCAGATCAGGGAGAAAATATTACAAGCTGCCAACAAAAAACAATTTGAATACTGTGGAAACACAATTAGGATAACCCAGGATCTAGCAGCCTCCACATTAAGGGATCAAAGGGCCTGGAATATGATATTCTGGAGATCAAGGGAGCTAGGATTAAAACCAAGAATCACTTACCCAGAAAAATTGAGTATAATGCTCCAGGGGAAAACATGGTCATTCAATGGGGTGGAGGATTTTCAAACACTCTTACTGAAAAAACAAGAACTGAAAAGAAAATCTGACATTCAAAAAAAGAAGCATGAGAAGGTAAACATGGAAAAGAATTCATAAGGAACTTATCAAAGTTGAACTATTTACATGCCAACATGGAAAAATGGTAATTGTAACTTATGAAACTTTTCTCAGTGTGAGGATAGATGATGGGAATATAAATGTATATGTATGTATACATACACATTTGTCCATATAGGAGGGTTTGTATATCAGTATGAACACGTATCTGGGTCTGTGTATATATGTATACATAGAGGGTACAGGATCAATTGAATAGGCAGGGATGATACTTTAAAAGGGAAATTCTGAGTTGGGAGAGGATTAGAATGAGAGGAGACAGGGAGAGACAGAATGGTATTAATCATCTCATATAGAAGAGGCAAGGGATAATTGTTACAATGGAGGGGAAGAACAGGAAGGCAAAAGGGAAAGGGTCAACCTTACACTCATTGAAGTTGGCTTAGGGAAGGAATGACATAAACTCTAAACTGGGCATCTTGCCACACAGGAGACTAGGAGAGATGAGTATGAGAGGTGCGGTGATGGAGGGGGTAGGGTTGCTAGAAGCAGACACTTCTGTAAAGAGACAGGGATGGGGTAGAGAATAGAACAAGGCAGGGGGGAGGGATAGGAAGGAGGGACATATAATCAGTCTCTCACAATATGTCCACTGTGGAGTTGTTCTGCATAATTACACATGCACAGCCTTTATTTAATTGCTTGTCCTTCAAGTTGAGGTGGGTGACGAGGGAGGAAGGAAAAGAATCTAGAATTCAAAGTTTCTATAATCAAATGTAACATGCAACTGGGAATCAAGATATACAGACACTGTTGTAGGGAGACCCATCCTGCCCCACCAGAAAGTCAAAGTGATTGGGGAGGACCTAAGAGAGAGCAGATTAGGGGAGGGGCTATATAGTGGGATGGCTGTTTTGAGGTGATGGGTAGAGGAAGATGGGGAGAAAATTTGTAACTCAGATTCTTGTGGAAATGAATGATGTAAACAAGAAAAATAAAATAAAATAAAATATTGATTAACATTAAAAAAAATTTGAGTTGGAGAAATAGAAGCTAGTAACTACATGAGACATCAAGAAACAACAAAACAAAATCAAAATAATGAAAAATAGAAGAAAATGGGAAATATCTCTTTGGAAAAAAAAAACTGACCTGAAAGATAAATTGAGAGAAAATTTAAGAATTTATTGAACTACCTTCAATACATGATCAGAACAAGGTCCTAGACTTCATCTTTCAAGAAATTGTCAAGAAAACTACACTTACAGCCTAGAAGCAGAGGGTAAAACAGAAATTGAAAAAACCCGCTGGACACCTCCTGAAAGAGACCTCAAAATGAAAACTCACAGGAATATTATTAACAATTTCCAGAGCTCCCAGTTCAAGTATTCAGAAAGGAACAACTCAAAGATTTTTGGAACCATTCAAGACAATACCAGACTTAGTTTCTCCATTAAAGGTTTGGAGGGCTTAAGATAAGATAAGATATGAGGACAAGAGAGCAATGTTTACAATCAAGAATCACTTACCCCAGCAAAGCTAAGTATTATCCTTAAAAGAAAAAAAAATGTTTTTTTTTAAATTGACTTTCAAGCATTCCTGATGAAAAATGCAGAGCTGAATAGAAAATTTGGCTTTCAAATACAAGACTCAAGAAGAACCTTAAAAGGTAATCAGAAAAGAGAAATTATAAAATTATGAAAGGTTTTATAATAATAAATTGTTTACAATCCTACATGAGAAGGTGGTATTTGTAACATCTAACAACTTTACCATTACTATGGCAATTAGAAGTAAAGTACATATATTCATATATGTACATATATAGACATATATATAGTACATAGTATATATAGTACATATATATACATATACATACATATGTATTTGTCCACACAAATGTGTGGACAAGTTTTATATTTCCTCATGAAACTCAACCATATAGAAAATATAGCTGAGTTAATTTGGTGGCAGGGACTTTATTCTTATTATGGAGAACTTGATGAGTTTTAGGGTCTCTAAACATGCCAAGATGGACATAACATATTTTTCCCCATAGGGGCTCATTCTAATCCCTAGTGTAAAATTCCCTGCTATGGGGAATATAACTGATTGCCCTCTTTTGTGTATCCCCACAGCCTAAACAAGTAGATTTCAGAATCACAGGTTTGATTGCTTTATGGATGGGACTTTGGAGGCAAATTAGCCTGACCCATTCATTTTATAACTAAGGAAACAAAGGCCAGAGAAGTAGCTTGATTTACTCAAAGTCATTTGAGTATTAAATGAGAGATGTAGGCACTGAACTTTAGCTCTCCAAGTCCTAATCCAATCCTTATATGCAGAGTAGTGAACTACTCCTCATCAATATTATTTCAAATATAAATAAATTTAATTATCCTTTAAATTTTTATGGCAGTTTGTTTTTCATCATTTTAATTTTTAAAAGTTCTTTGATGTGCATAGTCCCATTTGATATAGACAATACCTTCATAGTTACATTAATTACTGTTTCTGTTTTAGGATGGGATAGAATAAGTTTTGGACCTGTGCTTTCATTGATATGGAGAACACCCACATGAAGAAACTGCCTCTACCAATATTCATTGTCACCTTCCCTGAAGCATAATTTTAGTTGCCTAGAGGACTGAGAGGTTCTGACTTGGTAAGAGTCATATCATAATCATGGGTAGCTAGGAAATAAAGTAGATAGAGAAATTGGTCTGGAGCCAGGATGACCTGAGTCCAAATCTAGCATCAGGAACTTACTAGCATTGTGATCTTGAGCAAGTCACTTAACCTCTTTTTGCCTCAGTTTTCTCAACTGTAAAATGGTAATAATGACAGCCTTACCTCTTAGGACTGTTAGGAGAATCAAATCATACAATAATTGAAAAGTGCTTAACACAGAACCTGTAATATAGTGGGCACCCTATAAATTTTAGCTGTTACTATTATTACTGTCATAGGTCGCCAAGTTTCCTGTGTGCTTCTTGAGAAACATGTACCATTTAATCTTCATGACAAACTTGCCAGTGGAATTCTTCTAAATATCAAACTGAAAGACGTTTCTGCTATTGTAAATTTTAGCCAATGTCTCTTTTCTGATGAATCATCTCATAATGATATGAGAGAGGAAGAATGTGGAGCCAACTCTTCCTGGCTTTCAGGATAGCATTCTCTATTAATTCATTGCTGCCTCAACTCAGGTTAAACAACTTGCCGAAAGTCATATTGGCAGATAGAGACAAAGTTGTGCCTAAAATTCAAATCTTCTGATTCTTAGTCTGATTTCCTCTCCATTATATATGG
The DNA here is from genome assembly GCA_028627135.1 of Pseudochirops cupreus. Lineage (NCBI taxonomy): Eukaryota > Metazoa > Chordata > Mammalia > Diprotodontia > Pseudocheiridae > Pseudochirops > Pseudochirops cupreus. The sequence continues at coordinate 108,061,500 of CM053583.1, forward strand.
CTAACCTTTTGACAATTGCAATAACCTTGGCTGTTCCTTCTTTCTTTTTTTTTTTTTTTTCAATATGAATAATTTCCTTTGGTAATCTGAAGTACTTTATTTTATTTTATTTTTTTTTTATATGAGATTCTTTATTAAATTTTTTTGAGTTACATCTTTTCTCCCCGTCTTTCCCCCGCCCACCACCCCAAAACAGCCATCCCAGTATTTCCCCCCTCCCCCAGTCTATTCTCTCCTATGTCACTTTTTGGTAGAGCAGGATGGATCTCCCAACTGCAGTGCCTGTGTATCTCAAGTTCCAGTT
>CM053583.1:108062303-108117403 GCA_028627135.1 Pseudochirops cupreus
CAAGACGGCTATCCGGATCTAACCACTCAACGCGAGAGCCCTGGCTAGCCCAGTCGCTCAGTCCCCCTGCTGTCTGCAGGCCGAGGCGGGAAGCTGCAGAGCCAAGGTGCAAAACCTCTGCCTTTCACTTTTCCGCTCTGGAGGCCTTCTGGCCGGACTGCTTATCTCCCCCTTTCACAAATCCCATTCACAGCTGTCGCTAATCTGCTCACCTGAAGCTTCTCAGCAATTCCCGTCCAGCCGCCCCCGGGGCACAGCCGGGGCTTCAGGCCAGGCTGGTTTCGGTTTGCAGTGCTGCTATGGTTCCTCGTAGCCGAGCTGACTTTAGTGGGAAGTATCTTTGTGTGCGTTTTGGAGTTCCAGGATTGGTTTAGAGTCCTATTTTATGGGTATTTTGGGGTGGCTATGTGAGAGCTGCGATGTGTTGCTGCTTCTACGCCGCCATCTTGGCTCTGCCCCCCGGCTGTTCCTTCTTTCTATTCCTATCTATGTGATAATTTTGCCTACTGTGGTTAAACCAAAATTTTATTATCTCTGCCATTCACATGACTAACACACTAATCCAGACCCTAACACCTTTAGCTCAGATGACCTTTTAGATTGTTTCTCTTTCACTAATCTCTTCCTCTCTAAACAATATAAAGGTGATATTTTGTGTTAACATTAATGTATAGAAATGAGAAAGTCTAGCATGAGAGCTTGAAACAATGAATAATCCAGTTGGGTTAGAATTTAAAAGTATGTGATAAGAATTGAAAAGTTATGTTGGGTCCAGCTTGTGCATAGCTTTAAATGCTAGGTTAAAACATTTATATTTTATAATATAGACAGGAAGGAGCTATTGAAAGCTTCTTGGGTAGTGAAGATGACTGCATTAGGAAGACCAATTTGGTAACTATGTGACTAATGGAGTAAATGTATAATACCCAATAAAATTAAAATAATAAGTTAATGAGTTACCGATTACATTTTCAGGTGATTCATTAGATAAAAGATATTGGCTTAAAATTATAAAAGCAGATAGTTCTTTCAACTTTGTGTTTAGAAGGATTGAACTAGCAAGTTAGTCAGAAAATCTAAAAAGCATGTGTTTCTCAAGAAGCAAGAAGGAAACTTTTGGCAACCCATGATTATCTTTGTCACCTCTGAAAAATAACACAGTCTGTTTGTGCCAAAGTAAAAAGGTGACATCCTGAAATTAAGAAAGGGCTGAAGAGAGCTATGTGAGTTTATGGAGACTTAAACTTGTGATTTCAAATTTTGACCAGTTAAATAGACAAACAACAACTGAAAGAGACAACAAATTTCTTGTCAAAGGAAGACTTATTTTTTTTTTAAGAACAACAATTTGTCTTATACTGATATCTTATGAGAAGGGCTCAGGTTACTTTTGTGATGACAGGACTTTTTGTTCCACTTGAAAATAAATTATTTTATTGAATTAAAAGTTATGGAAATTTTACACTGAAACATGAACTTAAGACCCAGAAAAAAAAAAAAACAAAAAAGGTCTACCACCAATTGTGGTTTTTAACTTGAATGATCTTTAATAAATACTATTTAGTATCAATGGAAAAATCCCCTAAGAAAGCCATGTTCCTACCTTCTTTGAAATGTATTCATTTTGACCATTATTAGAGGAGAAATTTATACTTGAAACTTAAGATGTTCTTTGAGATATGTTGTCTATATACTTGTAGTTCATGGTCTGATCTGTAAAGATTTAGACTCCAATCTATCCACTCTTTTGTGCTTCTAAGTGTCTTATTGGAATATCTTAAGAAGTTATACTAGTAGCATGGCATTAGCTGACTCACTGTAACAGCATTTTCTTATCCTCTCCCAAGCAAGTTTTTAAATTTTTTTTCTTGCCATGATTGGAAAGTAGTTGTTTTTCTAGTGACTATAGCACTGTACTTTTATTTTTTTTCACTTATATGAAGCTTCTTGTACATCATAGCTCACATTTTTTCCAACCATTTGCTCTAATGTTCTCTCCAAAATTGATAATGTTTTCTCCCCAATAGGTATGTCTTCTTTTACTGCCTCCAACAGTTCATGCACTGCTACTTACACAGAGAATGTTCTCCTCCTCTCCCTCAACCCTAACCCTCTATATTGAATTCCTAACCATGCTTCAAGATCTAGCTTCCTCATAATCTGCCTAATCTGAGACCTTCAAATTAAAAATCATACATTTTTACTTAGATCACAGGATCCAAGAATATAAGATCACATATTTAGAACTATCAAAGACCTTAGAGGCCACCTTCATTTTGTAGATAGCAAGAGAAAAATGGGTTCCCTATGCTGAGAGCCATCATTGTGGGTCTCAAAAGGAGGCAGAAAAAAATTTTCTAACCTCTTCTCCCCATGCCTTCTTCCAAGAGAGGCTTTCCTTCCTGCCAGGAGGGGAAACAGAAAGTTGGGACTGGAGGTCACATGGTTTTACTCAGAGAAAGGGGGGTAATTGTTCCCTTAAATACCATTCATTTAGTGGAGGTGATTGGATTGGAATGAAATTCTGATCACTTTGTAATTTCTGGGTGAAAGCAGAACCTCGAGCCCTATAGCCAAGGCTTTAATCTTTTTCCACCAAATACTAGTTCCACAATGAAAATGAATAGTGAATAGGAAATAAAGCCATTTATCCAAATTTTGACAAAGCAGAAATCAGAGAACATATACATATGAGAATATATACCAGATACTACAGAGGGAAGGAGCTCTCACATTGGGAGCAAAGTAACTCAGCTCAGCCAAGAGAGAATGTCACCTGAAAATGTAATTGGTAACTCATTAACTTATTATTTTAATTTTATTGGGTATTATACATTTACTCCATTAGTCACATAGTTACCAAATTGGTATTCCTAATGCAGTCATCTTCACTACCCAAGAAGCTTTCAATTGCTCCTTCCTGTCTATATTATAAAATATAAATGTTTTAACCTAGCATTTAAAGCTATGCACAAGCTGGACCCAACATAACTTTTCAATTCTTATCACATGCTTTTAAATTCTAACCCAACTGGATTATTCATTGTTTCAATGTTGAAAATAGAGATAAGACAGAGAGTGCCAGCTCCTTTCATGTCTCCCAGAGTCTTTTCCTTCAGGAACCTGAAGTGGAATTGGTCTCCTCTCTCTTCCCTCTAGAAGCTGAAAGTCAAAAGTACCTAAAGCAACTTGACTTGAAACTTGATGAGTCCTAAAGGCAACTGTCATGGGATGTGTTGCAAAGAAGAACTGGTAAAAGCTTTCTCTTTCTCACCTCTCATCAATTCCTCTCCTCCCTTCACACAAAGCAAGACATTTATCTCAACCAATAAAGATACCAATGAATTTTGGTATAGAGGTCATATACAAACAATGAAACTCAGTATGAAAGAAGTAAAGTGACTTGCCCAGGGTCACACAGTGATAGGAGTCATATCCTAAATCTTATTCTGGGCTAGATTGTTTTTTTTTTTCTTTCCTAGAGGTGAAGAGGTATAGGGTAAGGGTGCTTGAGACCCCAAAATACCAACACACCAGGTACTGCCAAATGAATTCGATTCAAGTCTTCTCTCAGCCAAAGAAAAGCAAAGTTTATTAAAAGTTCACCAATACAGGACACAGAGTAAGCCTGTGCTAGAAAATTTTATGATGCTCTCATACCACATGGAGGGAAGATGGAGTCTTATATACAGAAAGGTTGTGGGAATAATCTAGGGGTGTTCTAGAGGAGGAGTTTGGGGAGGGTCTTCAGGAGTCAGATGAGGTCAGACTCCAGTAATGAGCGCTAGAGGCTACCTGGAGCTAACAGGCAATGGTGGGGTAGGCCAGTTCAAAGGTGGAACCAGAGGATAAAGGGTGGGAAATTGCTGGACAAAGGAGGGCTAAAGATTTGGGCAGAGCCACAATGAAAGGCCTATGGCCTCAGGCAAATGCCTGGGAGGATTCAAGGAGAGCTCAAGGGGGCTCCCAGAGCCTGCACCTCATCAGAGGGTTATTGAGATAATCCAAACATTTGGAATCACTGAACTAAATTAGGGCTGATATAAACATAGATGGCAGATTTGGTTAGATGGTTTCTAAATGAGGGCAGGTCAAATACTGAGATTATATAAAAAACAATGATGAAGAAACACTAGCATGAAAGGTACAGACATCCATAAAGATAACCTTTTCCTTCTGCAGATCTCTAAAAAAACTACTCCATCAGAAAAGGTAAACTATCCTGAAAAATACATGAAACATAATAGAAAGAGTTAGAGTTGGAACATTTCAGTTCAAATCCTAGTTTTGATATTTGCTACCCTGGGTGTGGTTTTGAGCACCACTCAATGTCTCTTGGCCTCAGTTTTCTCAAACTGTAAAATGAAAGGTTAGGATACATGAATTTTAAGGTCATTCCTCCTGTCGAATATGTGATTCTAAGCCTCTGATCCCTTTAATCTTGGTGCAAAACTGAGATAACATTCGAAGTTAAGTATTAAATAGGAATAATCAATTGCCACCTTGCAAATGTCATACTCTATTTGTTGACAGGTAAGAAGGGCTTGTCAAGTTTCATGTGCCCTATGAACATTCAATGACAATTATTTTGATGGATCAATAAGCATTAGGTTATGTAAAACAGACTGTACTCATTTCAGAAAGCAAGTTGAGCTAGAGACAGGTTTATGCCACTAGAAATTCTAGTAAGAAAGAAGACTACTATTTGAAGGTATTTCATTTTCAACCACTCATCTCTACAAAAATACTTTCAAGGAGTTTGTCTTGACTTAGATGACATCCTGAAAGACATGCTTAATTAAATCTACAGATGACACAAAGGTAGAAAGACTCCTCACACTGAATGACAGAATCACAGCCCTAAAAGATCTCTGCAGTCTCAAATGCTTGGCTAAATCAACAGCATTTCTGCAACCAAACATGTTTGTCTGGGGGAACTGTGGTGCTGCACAATCAAAATGTGCTCTGCTTGATTAGGAACTTGATTACAGGGATTTTCACTGAGCTCTGGTTCTCTTTGCTTTCTCTCCATACCACTATTATCCTCTTCCTTGAGTTCCCCCTCTGTAACTGCTGCTAAAACATGCAGCTGCTCAAGTCCAGCACTCCTCCCTTTCTTATACAGCTGCTCCTCTCTTTCTTCTCTGTAGTTGCTTATCTGTCTTGGTACCACCTGCCTGATGTAATTGCATATTCATTTGCAAAGATTTTAGGAATCTCTGTCCTAGAACTATTGCTCATGGAGCTTTGGAGGACTAATTGAAGCTGTTCTGGACATGTACAACAAAATACAAGAATATGCTCTGTCCATGCCTTATTTATATTATAATGAATGATTCCCTAAATAAGTTTACCTTAAAAAAATAATGAGGGGAGGGAGAAGTAGATATGCAATGAAGTTAAGAGACCAAGTGGAAAAAGTCACTAATCTAAATGGTAAAAATTAAAAAAGAGAAGTGTGCTTGGGTTTAAGATACTGAATTGTAGGAATTTCTTCTTAAAATAGCTACAACAATGAGGAATAGAGAGAAAAGGCACCGAAAAAAATTCTTATTCTCAGATTTCAGTGGTTAGAATAATGGAGATTAACGGAAACCAATGCCCTCATTTAATAATTCTACCTAAAAGAATTTAGAACAAATGGTATACTACCATTTGTTACTGACTGGTATGTAGCATGCTATATATAAACATTCATGAAGGGAACTGTTGCAAGCCTTTTGTCTTTGTGGCACGCTGCTGTGTTGAGTGGTGCATAATAAAAATATACAGTAAAGCATAAACGTCTGCCCATTGCCCACATTACACTTGGGTATGTTACTTAAATCACTTTGATAGGCTGTATTCATAATGGGGCATAATAATACCAGAGATGTAGAAAAGTGCATGAATTAGTGTTATTGTTTTGCTTCTATTCATCACAAATTTAGTCCTTTTATAAACTGAACTAAAAGGGAGAAAAAGAAAAAAAAAAGCTCTCATGCCTGTCAAGATTAATTGTACTGCCTGGGTTGTTAATCTCTTTCTATTCAAAAAGAGTACAAAAAAAAAGCCCCCCAAACAAAACCTTACGAGAAAGGCATAGTGGCACCCCCAAAGTACTGATACAGTTATTAAATGAAGCCCTAATGGTTGTCCTTTACTGAAAACTCAGTGTTTAAGCTTCTGGAGTGTCTTTGGGGGAGGGGAATGGGCGGAGTGGGAGGAGAGGATGGTTGCTTCTATTGGAACCACAGATGTACACGTCCAGAGCCAGGCTTTAGAATTCACTGAAGATCTAGAGAGTATCAAGTGAAAGGTGGGTAGATATTCCCACCCTCTTTTCTTTTGAACTGTTTTGGAAAGCTACTGTACAATACTCTGCAGCAAAGGCAGATTCCTGTAATTATTCCTAACCAATCCTCCCACCAAAGGCAGTAGGGTTTTTTACACGTAGATGATCTGAAAGGATGTATTTTCAGGGATCATCTCTACAGTGAGTAACCAGAGTGAGGAAATAAAAGCTCCTTGTATTTTTAGAGTGCCTTCCACAAAAAGCTCAGAGAACTCTTGCAGGCATTATCTCATTAACTCTCAGAGCATCTCTGTGAGAGAAATGTAGGGCTAGGAACCATACTCAGAAATGTAGAAACTGAGACAGAAGGAGGTACATGACTCATTTCACCTTATGACATGTGCTCAGGAATAAAACAGGATAAAGGTCATTTGGGGAGTTGGGTAGAACTCAGTGCCATCCAAGGGGAAATTTCCGAGGCATCCTGGTCACAAAAAAGGGAAACTGAAGTTGGTGCATAATTCTAGTTTTACTCTACCTTGGTAGGGAAAAAATTAATAATACTTTTTTTTTTTAATCTGGAGACATCATTGTTTTGCTTTAAAATAAAGTTATTTGATTCTTTCTACCTTTTGGGGATTTTTAGAAAGAATTGAATGTCAATGTTTTGACTGGTTCCACATATAAATGTGATAATAAGAGGCAATGTTATAAGTAATAGGAGGCTTCTTCTGAAATCAGAGGTGGTTGTCATTTAGCATTCAGTTATGTCCAACTCTTTATGACTCCATGGACCACAGCACAGTAGGGGCTTCTATCTGCTACTATCTTTTGAAACTTGTCCAAGTCCATGATCATTGCTTCCTTGACACTATTGGTCTCATCCTCTGCTGTCCCCTTCTCCCTTTGTCTTCAATCTTTTTCAACTTCAGGGTCTTTTTCAATGAGTCTAGTTTTCTCCTTATGTGGCCAAAGTTTTAAGTTTCAGCTTCAGTATTTGAACTTCCAGTGAATCATCTGAATTAATTATATTAAGTATTGACTGATTTGATCTCTTTGCTGTCTAGAGGACACTCAGAAATCCTCTCAAGTGTTGATTCTGCTGAGCTCAGCCTTCCTTACAATCCAATTCTCACAGCTATACATTGCTACTGTAAAAAAAACACACCTTGAACAATACACATCTTTTTTGGTAAGGTGATATCTCTGATTTTTAGTATGCAGTATATATTTGCCAAAACTTTCCTTCAAAGGAGCAAAAGTCTTTTAATTTCATGACTAATGTTGTCACCTGCAGTAATTTTTGAGTCCCAAAATATAAAATCTGACTTGGCTTCCCTTTCTTCTCCCTCTATTTTACAGGAAGTAATCAGACAAGTTGCCATGATCTTAGCTGTTTGGGTTTTTTTATTTTTTTTATTTTTAATGTTAAGTTTCAATCTAGTTTTTACACTCATTTATTTCACTTAATTCTTCTTTGGTTTCTGCCTTAGAGTGGTATTGTCAGTATATGTGAGATTGTTGATATTTTTCCTTAAACCCTTAATTCTGGCTTTTTATTTGTCCAATCTGGTATTTCACATGATGTACTCTGCATATAAGTTAAGTAAATAAGGTGACAATACATAGGCTTGTAATATTCTTTTTCCATTTTTAAACCAATCAGTGGTTCCATGTTTGGTTCTAATTGGTTCTTCTTGACCCACATACAGGGTTCTGAGGAGACAAATACAATGATCTGACACTTCCATGTCTTTCAGGATTTGCTACATTTTGTTGAGATTCTGTAATGGCAAGCACAGAAGTAGTTCACACCTTGTTTCAGCTATTGATTTAACACCTTGTTTCAGTTCAGGCTTCTTTGAGCCTTGTATCAAGTATGTTAAGAAACACAACATGAGAACCCCACAACTTGTGAACCCTGGGCAGGAGTTAATGACTATATAAGAAGAGCTCCAGCACTAGAGACAGGAAGAATTGAGAAGAGGACTCTTGTGGTGGCAGAGTTAAGAAGGAGAAAACTTGTGGTATTCCAGAACTCTGTTTGTCTTTGTGTTGATGTTTGTTTTTGATGCTTTGTACAGAAGCTCTGGGCCCTTACTGGAAGCCTTCAAAGAGGATTTTCTGGTTGTATGTTTACCAAAGTCCTGGAAGAGGGTTTTGGAGGTCGTGTGACTTTATTGATGATTTGTGCTGACCTCTTGGACCTTGTCTGTGGGTCTGTGTTGATTTCTATGTTGATGATTTGTGTTGAGTTCTCCGACCTTGTTGGTGGGTCTGAGTTGACTTCACAGAGAGTGAATTGATGATGGTGCCAGCAATATTTATGAATATTATTGTGCCTCTGTCAAGCTTTGTCTTCCCAGAAACAGGAACTGTGAAGGACTTGAAGTGGACTGGACACTGTGAACTTCAATATGGAACAGGAACTGGATGAAGAACTGGACAAGGAGCTAGTTAAGAAACTGGGAGTTGTCTGACTTTGAACCCAGGTGACAGTTGGAGCTGAGACCATGGGAGAGGGACCATGGAAGCTGAGAGCCAGCCTTAAGTCAAGCTGAAAAAAAACTTTACTTGGATACTGTGTACTGACTGAGAAGATTATGATTTACTGTAACCTAGCGGTGGAAAACTTTGACTTTTTAACTTTGTGATTGAAATTAGGATTTTGTGATTGGCTAAATGAATGTACTTTGTTGAAAACTATTGTGACCACTACAGTGAAAACTATGTGACAATTTTATTGATAAGTTGTTGAGTTGTGACATGTTGAAAGCTGTATTTTTATTTTCTGTGATAAGTTGTAATATTTTGAATGATATACCTTGATTTTCTGTGAATGTTTTGCTCTGATTTGTTGCTGAATAAATAGAGAGCTCACTGTACCGTGTAATCAGAAACTTGAAAGCTTTTCACAGCAGCATTTTTCTGGAAAGCTGCTTGTGCATGGCTTTACAGATTCCCGCAGTCAAAGATTTTAGTCTTGTCAATGAAGCAGAAGTATATATTTTTCTGGAATTCTCTTGCTTTCTCCATGATCCAGTAGATGTTGGCAATTTGGTTTCTAGTTTCTCTACCTCTTTGAAAACCAGCCTGCTCTTCTGGCAATTCTCAGTTTACACATTACTGAAGTTTAGCTTAGAGACTGTTAAATATAACCTTGCTGTCATATGAAAAGAGCAAAATTTCCTGGTAATTTGAACATTATTTGGAATTTCCCTTCTTTAGGACTGGGACATAAATTGATCTTTTCCAATCCATTGGAGATTGCTGAGTTTTCTAAATTTGCTGGCATATTGAGTGCAGCATTTTAACTGCATCATCTTAAGGATTTTAAAGGGCTCATCTCGAGTTCAGTCACCTCCACTAGCTTTATTGTTGGCAATTCTTCAGGATATTTGGATCTAGATCAGTAACTATACCATTGTGGTTATCATCAATAATATTGAGATTTTCTTGATAGTTCTTCTGTATATCCTTGCCACATCTTAATCTTTTCTGCTTCTGTTAAGTCTTTCAACATTTTTTTTTCTTTTCTCATCCATTTTTTGCCTGAAACATTATCTTAATATATCTAATTTTCTAGAAGAGATCAGTTGTCCTTCCCATTCTATTGTTTTCTTCTATTTTTTCTTTTTGCATTGCTCATTAAAGAAAACTGTCTTATCTCACCTTGCTGTTCTCTGGAATTATGCATTGGAGTTGGATATATCTTTCCCATTCTCCTTTACATTTTATTTTCCTTCTTTCTTGAAGCCTCATTAGACAGCCATATTGGTTTCTTGCTCTTCTTTTTCTTTGGAATGTTTTTGTTGCTGCCTCCTGTACAATATTGTGAACCTCTGTCCATAGTTCTTCAGGTGATCTATCTATCCGATCTAATCCCTTAAATATATTAACCACTTCTACTTTATATTCATAAGGGATGTTATTTAGATCAAATCTATGTGGTCTGATGGTTTTCCCTACTTTCCTCAATTTAAGTCTGAATTTTGCAGTAAGAAACTCATGTCAGCTCCAGAGAAATTGACAAAATTTCATATCACGGTCAGCTCCAGGTCTTGTTTTAAATGACTGTAAAGAGCTTCATCTTTTTTTATGCAAAGGATATTAACATTTTTATTTTGATATTGATTATCTATTAATCTCCATGTGTGGAGTGACCATTTGGGTTGTTGAAAAAGAGTGTTTGTTTGCTCTGACCATTGAGCTATTTTGACAAAATGCTGTTAGTCTCTGCATTTCTTTATTTTGTACCCTACAGCCTAACTTGCCTATTGTTCCGATTATCTTTTGATTTGCTATTTTATTATTCTAATCCCCTAAAATAAATGTAATGTTTTTGGTGTTGTTTCTAGAAGATGTTGTAGGTTTTCTTATAACTAATCAATTTAGGCCACTTTGGCATTGGTGGTTGGAGCATAGGCATATTGCTGTGATGCTGAACAGTTTTCCTTGTATTCAAATAGATAAAATTCTTTCTTTTTTTTTTTTTGAGATTATACCCAGGTCCTGCTTTCTTCATCCTTTTTGTTAACTATGAAGTTTACTTCATTTCTTCTAAGGGATTCTTGCTCCCACTAGTATCTATAAAGATGGCCTGAATTAAATTCACTGATTCCAATCCACATCTTAATGTGATTATGATGTTTCAACTTCTCACATCCTGTTTGACCATGTTCAGCTTACTTTGGTTCATAGATCTTAAATTTTTGGTTGCTATGCAATATTGACCTTTACAAAATCAGACTTTCCTTTCATCACCAGATATATTTGCAGCTTACCTTCCTTTTGACTTTGGCTCAGATGCTTCATTGACACTGGAGCTGCTTGTACTTGTCCTCCACTCTTCCTCAGTTGCATGTTGGACACCTTCTGACCTCAGGGGCTAATCTTCTGATATCATGCCAATTTAACACTTTCCATGGAGTTTTCTTGGCAAAGATAATGTAGTGGTTTACCATTGCCTTCTCCAGTAGATCATCTTTTTGTCAGAAATCTCCACTAGGACCTGTCCATCTTGGGTAATCCAACATGATATAGCTCTTATAATTTCACTGAGCTATGCTTGCCCCCCACCACAATAAGACAGTGATTATAGATGAAGGAGATCAAAGGATCTGGGTGAAAATCCTGCTCTTTAGGCTTATCTGTCTTTGACCTTGGGAAATGTATTTAATCTCTCTGTTAATCCATCAATAGAATAAATAAGTCAAACTAGATGTTTTCCATGGTCCCTTATAGTTCTAACCTATGATTGTAGAGAATTAATTAGGGTTTGCTTAAATTCCAGTTATCAGAAAAGTATCCTGAGGAAAACTGGAATGAATGTTGTGTACAGTAGTTCTTGGCACTGCTCACCCCTCCCCCCCCCCAAAGAAATTTCATTATATCCATTTTCTGAATGTTTAGGAATATATGATGACAGTGATGAATAATTCCACATCTGGGAAGTCTTAAAAGTAAAATTAGGAATTAAGGGTGCTGAAGAGCCAAGTTACATTAGCCATGGCATAGGACTGCTATCCTGTCAGAATAGATAATTGGACTCATCACCTTATACAGTACCATTTCCTAAGCTCTTTAAAATACTGTGCTTTATTATAGTCTTCTTTCAGCCATCATCATTGTCCCTGTGCCCCCAATGCACTCCTGATGCAGAAAACTATTTAAGCATTGAGAGTAGATAATGATTATGTTGAAGAGATAAATGCATTGAATTAAAATGCACATTTATTTTAGCAAAACTTTTTTTTTTCATAGCAAAGGATCACCACCTGTGGAAACTTGGGGCATTCTCAGTAGATTCATATATTCATGAATCATATCATATTGAATGAAATAATGAAAAAGGTTTAAGACCTGAGAGGACATTTAAAATTGAAGCAAATCTTCATCTGTAAAACAGGGATTCTTTAGTCTTCATCCTGGGTACTCCGACTCTTTCTCTCTGAACTTTTTATAATGAAATGAGTTCATAGTAATCAAAACAGAATTATGTCATACAAGTATTCTGACTGACTTCTCTTATTATTTGGCCTGTTCTTATTATAGAATTGCATCATCAAAAAGGACTTTTGATTCCAAATCCCTCATTTCATAGCTGAGAAAGCTGAGATAGACCAAGAAGCTACACATTATATCATATGACATTAGTAATCAGTAGCATAATTGGGGTTAGAATGGAAGTACTCTGATTCCCCATCCATCCTCTTTCCAATATACCATATTTGCAATCTTGGGGAAAGATTTAGGTTGCAACAGCAAAAATTTGAAATTGGTGGCTGGACTATTCTTTATTCATTTGCAGACAGTTCATCAGAATTAATATTTACCTTAGTAATGCCAAAAAGTAACTTAGGATGCAAAGTTTCCTTGTTTATTGAAAACATGTAAGTGGAATAGCTAATTTTTCAAGAAATTTTTTTAAAAAGCCAACTTTTTATTGATATTTTTTCAGAGCATGGTAACTTTGTGATTCCTCAATCAATTGAATCTCCTCTTAAAATAAAATACAGTTAAGCAAAACAAACTATTATTTGGACATGCTTGATGATGGTGCCTCATTCTACATTTGAAATTTAACACCTTTTAAGAGGAAAGAAATTAAATCAGCTCTCACAAGTCAAGAAGATCTTTAATATAATTTAGTATTACTTCCCTTGAAATTATTGTGTCATCACATATAATACTGTCTTGGTTCTTCACACTCTTCTCTCCATCTCTTTATGGATTTTTCTTCAAGAAAAGAATGTTATTCTTGATAATAAAGTTTCACTATAATTTAAAGAAAGGAACAGGAAAAATAACCTGCCTCTGTATTCTGCATCTACAAGCTGAGATGTTCTTGCACTCCAATATTCAACTGTGATCTGGCACAGGAATTTCTAATAGCAGGACTGAATATTCACCATATATGGTGTGAACCCAAACCCACCATGCTCCTTTCCAGCCATCTTCATGTGATGCTGCCACAAATGGACCCAGTATTGATCATAATCTTCTTTCATATTCTTCAATGAGATTTTTTAAATAAATATTATATTCTAAACTAGAGGTGCCCATACATGCTAGTGATCTTCTTTTTCTTTCCTAAGAAGATCCCTACAAGTAGTTAGAAAGTAACAGAAAGCTATATTTTGCTGTCACACTCTCACTGCAGTTATTACATTCTGCCTTAACTCTGTTATTTGGATGAATACTTTCTTGCATTCAAGAAAATAAAATCTTTTAAAAGAAGGATGGATATTTTGTGGGTTTTTTTTAGGACAGTTCTTAGCTCAAAGTATACATTTGACAAAAACTTCTTGAAAATGCATCAATTGAATGTTATCACCTGCCAGCTACAAGAAGACTAAACCGTTGTTCAGTTATTTTTCAGTTGTGTCCAAATCTTCATGAGAAAAACCCAATTTGGGGTTTCTTGGAAGAGAATCTGGAGTGATTTGTCATTTCTCAGCTCATTTTACAAAAGAAGAAACTAAGGCAAACAGGATTTTGTCCTTAAAAAGGTAAAACCTGGAATGGCATCAAAAACTCCTGGCATTGCTTCTGAGATTTAATTCAGGACCACTGACAACCAATAAAGACCTGAATCCACAATTAGTCAAATGGGTTGATGTCTTGTTGGTAGGATTGTTGTCTTAATTTTAAATGTCTGTAGCATACTCAAGGTCAGTTTTGAATCATACAGAAATCTTTAAGTGGCTAGATTGAATTTGAATGCCTTTGGATATGCCTATTAAAATGATTACAAACTTGCAGGGAATCTTAGAATCACATCACCTCTTTTCAAATAGTTCTTTGTATTTAATGACTTGGGAGAAAAAAACCTTTAGAATTTCTTGGGATTAAAAGGCTACAAAAATAATTGAAAGACCCCATCATATAGAATGGTTTATTGAATTTTGCAAGTGTTTTGTGAATTAAAAGTAGGTGTTTGTCTTGTAGAAAGGTAGGAACCTGTCCTCTGTCATAAATTGGAACTGAGTCCTAAGAAAAATGAGTTATTCTAAGAGACAGAGGTAAGAATAGGGTACATTCCAGTCATAGGAAACAGCTAGTACAAAAGAACATATATAGGAGATTGGTGTTTTATATATAAGGAACAATCAAAAGACCAGTTTGCTTAGAATGTAGATACATGAATAAAAGCAACATATAAAACTATAATTACAGATTTGGGCCAAGGATTTTGTGAAGGATTTTAAATCCACACAAATGGAGCTTATACTTGAACCTAGAGATAATAGGGAACAACTAAATTTTGTTAACTGAGGGAATAACATGGTAAGAACTATGCTTTAGGAAAATCTTCTTGGTAGTTGTATCTGGTATGGATTAGGCAAGGAAGATATGTGAGACTGAGAGGTCATTAGGAGACTACTATAATATTTCAGGTAAGAGATGGTAAAGTCTGAACAGACAAATTTGAGGCATGAAGAGGTAAGTGACTTGGCCAAGATTATGCAGGTAATAAGTGCCAGAACTGAGCTTTGAACTTCAACTGTGAACCATGGGCTCTTTCCCATGGACC
The DNA here is from genome assembly GCA_028627135.1 of Pseudochirops cupreus. Lineage (NCBI taxonomy): Eukaryota > Metazoa > Chordata > Mammalia > Diprotodontia > Pseudocheiridae > Pseudochirops > Pseudochirops cupreus. The sequence continues at coordinate 108,077,114 of CM053583.1, forward strand.
ACGCCCCCCATCAAAAAAAAAAAACCCTTTAGATCCTAGAACATATTAGTAGAACAAAACAACCTGTTAACCAAATGAAGACAATAAAGGATTTCACTTTTCTAACCTATATTTATATTGGCATAAAGTCCAGTTGAGCAAATGGCTTTTACTAGTGTAGGGCATCAACTTCTCTATAACTCAAAGTTTTAGAAAGTTATTTAGAATCCTGAAAGGTTAAGTGAATTAACTGCATTCACATAGCACAAGTCTACCTGACTTTGAGGCCAGGTCCCTATTATATACACTGTGCTGCATGTCAGGATTTAACTTTCTAAAGGAAATATCCTACAGTGGTGAATTTGAGGAAAGCATTGCACCCCATAAAAACACAATTAAGCATGCTTTTTGAGTGATCAAGAAAATACAAGTCTCAAACCAACCTCATTAATTTACTTACAAAAGATAAATGGGGTTTCCATTGGGCAATCAATGTAAAACAACAGGATCCAGAATGCATGGAATTCTCTTTTACATTAAAACAAGAAAGCACAAAGATTTTATTTAGATGCCTTACCTTTTCACAGGAAACAGTAGCAAGAGAGAGCTAAGCATCAGATATGACTTACTCATATTCAGGAGAAAGCCAGAAATTAGTAGTGTGTGTATGTGCAACTAATAAACCATGAGTGAGTCAATGGAAATGAAAATTCTATTCAAAAGCCTAAAAGAAAAAAAAAAGGGAAGATATTTCTCTCATTGCGTTTTTTTTTTAATAATGGAGGCATTATATTGCATTATACAACATTATTTCCTTTGAATTCTTTAGTAGGTTCCTCCCCCACATCCTTTGGAGTCCCAGTACATGGAGGGGAAATTGTGTGATTCTTAGATGAGGCTACACACAGTTTTAGCCTTTGTATAATAAAGTTTAGTCATTCAGACTGCTCATCCTTTGTCATTAATACTGATATAACATTCTGGGTCTTAGGAAGGAATCAATAAATGGGATTAAGGAGAAAAGTGTGGTAGGTCTGGTTTATTTTATCAATACCTAGAAATGCAGCATGGTATAGTTGAGAGATAGATATATAATCAAGTCCTGAGTTTAAAATCCCACTTGAAACATTTACGATTTGTGTGACCTTAGGACAGGTACTTATTCTCCCTGGGTCTCAATTTTTCCATCTGTGAAATGAGAGTTATGGACTCAGTGCCTCCTAATATCTCTTCCAGGCATAAATCTAAAATCTGATGACTCTTCTCATATCCTGATAAGACTATTCTGAACTTTCCTTTTAGTATTTCCCAGAAGATGGCATTTCTTTCCACTAGCTAAATAAGCTACTTTAAAATTCCCTTTGTTAGAGGATTCTGGGAAGATGGTGGAATAGGTCAGAAAATTCCAAGCTCTCCAGATTTCCCCAACAAACAAAATAAAATAGTCCCACTGAGTGAACATAGAACAGTAAAGATGAATGAGCAGGGCACAACAGTGGTCCTCCTGGGACTATAGGAGAAGATCTAAAGAAAAATCGCAGTTCAAGGGAAGAATAAACACCTCCAGGCTAGTCCCACTTAAACAAGCAAAAAGACCTGGAGTTAACTGGATTGGAAAGCAGCTCTGGCCCTGAGCCACAAGAACTTTTACCCCCAGAATGGTGAGGGGAATTGGGCTTCTGAGCCTATGAAGATCAAGGGCACCTCTGCTAAGAAGAAATATCAGACCCAATTGTGCTGTGTAGATGTGGCCCTGGGAGAGAAGGAACCAGCACACACTCAGTGAGTGCCCAAGCAGTGGGATAGGAAAAACACTGGCTATGGGCAGCTAGAGGTCTTGATTTGTGTTCCAGGGCAGAGGAGAGAACTGAAGAAAGATCAGAGGTCAGAGGCACTATCACCCTTACCCCAGGACTAGATGTGATTACAAAAAATAAGCTGTTAAAAATTAAAAAAAAAAAAACACAGACAAAGGAGAAAAAACCAAATCACAGAGAGTTACTATGGGAATAGAAAAGATCAGAGTTCATCTTCACAGGAGGATACTGAAGTAAAATAATCCTTTTCTACCTCCAAAGAGTAACATAAAATGGTAAAGTGACAAAAAATTATTCATAGAAGAACTTAAAAAAGACTTTAAAAGTCAAATGAGAGAGACTAAGGAAAAATTTAAAAAAATAAGCAATCCAAGAAAAAAAAAAGATTAGGAAAAGAAAGCAAAACAATTAGAAATGGTTTTCCAGAATCTTAAGGAAGAAAATGAATCCTTGAAAATCAGAATAGGGCAAGGGGAAACCAGTGAAGTTATAAGAAACCAAGAAATGATAAAACAAAATTTAAAGAATAAAAAAAAATAGAAGACAATGTGAAATATCTCATAAGACAAGCAATTGGTCAGGAGAACAGATTAAGAAAAGAATCATTGGGGAGGCAGAGCCAAGATGGCAGCATAGAAGCAGGAAAACTCTGCAGCTACCACATAACCACTTCAAATACCCATAAAATATGAATCTAAACAAATTTTAGGGCTCCAGAACTCACAAAATTAAAGAAAAACACATCTCCCACTGAAGGCAACTCAGCAGGCAGGACAGGAAGGGCTCATCACAGCATGCTGGGAGGTGAAACCAGCCTAGCCTGAAACTGCAGCTTGGCCCTGAGGCTGCCAGGACAGAATACATCCTTCAAGAAATTCTCAAGGAAAATTGCCCTGATATTTTAGAACCAGAGGTCAAAATAGAACTTAAAAGAATTCACCAATCACCTCTTGAAAAAGTTCCTAAAAAGAAAACTCTTCGCAATGTTATAGCCAGGTTCTGGAGTCCCCAGATCAAGGAGAAAATATTACAAACTGCCAAGAAGCAACAATTTGAATAGGGTGGAAACACAATTAGGCTAATCCAGGATCTAGCGGCTTCTACATTAAGGGATCAAAGGGCCTGGAATATGATATTCCAGAGATTAAGGGAGCTAGGATTAAAGCCCAGAATCACCTACCCAGCAAAATTGAGTACATTTTTCCAGGGGAAAATATGGTCATTCAATGAGATGGAGGACATTCAAACATTCTTGATGAAAAAAACAGAACTGAAAAGAAAATTTGACATTAAAATACAAGAATCATGAGAAGGTAAACATGGAAAAGAAATCATAAAGACCTTATCAAAGTTGAAATATTTACATGCCAACATGAAAAAAACAATAATTGTAACTGATGAAACTTTTCTCAGTATGAGGATAGGTGAAGGGGATACAAATGTACGTATACATATACATACATGTATGTCTATATAGGAGGGTTTATATATGTGTACAAACACATATCTGAGTATGCATATATATGTGTACATAGAGGGCACAGGATCAATTGAATAGGAAGTGACAATACTTTAAAAGGTGAAATTCTGAAGTGGGAGAGGACTAGAATGAGAGGAGACAAGGAGAGACAGACTGGGGTTAATCATCTCATATAGAAGAGACAAGTGATAACTGTTACAATGGAGGGGAAGAACAGGAAGGTAAAAGCGAAAGGGTCAATCTTACTCTCCTTGAATTTGGCTTAGGGAAGGAATGACATAAACTCTAAACTGGGTATCTTGCCACATAGGAGAATAGGGGGTATGGGAATGAGAGGTGGGATGATGGAAAGAAGGGGGGGAGGGAGGGTTGCTGGAAGCCCACACTTCTGTAAAGGAACAGGGACAGGGTAGAGAATGGAACAAGGGAGGGGTGGGATAGGAAGAAGGGACATATATACAGTCTCTCACAATATGTCCATTGTTGAGATGTTCTGCGTAGCTACACATGTACAGCCTGCATTGAATTGCTTGTCTTTCCAGTGGGGGTGGGTGATGAGGGAGTAAGGGAAAGAATCTAGAATTTAAAGTTCTATAATCAATTGTCAAAAATATGTATATGTAAATATATGTGTATATATATTTATAATTATTTTTATTATTATTAACTACATGCAATTGGGAATTATGATATGCAGGTAGTGGGGCAGGGAGATTCATCTTGCCCTACCAGAAAGTCAGAGGGGTGATGGGAGAGGACATAGGAGAGAGCAGATTGGGGTAGGAGTTATACAGTGGGATAGGGCTGTTTTGGGGTGGTGGGCAGGGGAAAGATGGGGAGAAAATTTTTAAGTCAAAATCTCATGGAAATGCATGACTTAAACAAGAAAATTAATTAATTAATTTTTAAAAAGGAAAATAATAAGTGAAATGCCTGATGTTATGATAAAAAAAAGAATTTTGAAATGATACTACAAGAAATAATTTTTAAAAATTGTCCTGAAGCATTAGAATAAGATGAGAAAGTGGAAACAGAAATAATTCACTAATCACCACCTGAAAGAGATACTATGAGGAAAACTGACAAGAATATCATAGTCAAATTCCAAAACCCCCAGAAAAAGAATAAAATACTATAAACAACAAGAGAAAAGAAATTTAAACATGGCAGTACCACAATTAGGATCACACAAAACTTAACAGCAGTGATACTAAAAGATCATAGGTGTTGGAACACTATACATGGAAGAGCAAAAGAACTAAAGTTCCAGCCAAAAACATCATAAGCAGCAAAACTAAGTGTAATCCTAAGTGAAAAAAAAAATTTAACATTTAATAAATTTTCATATTTTTAGAATTTTCTTTAAAAAAAACTAAGCCTAATGAAAGATTTGACATACACTAGCCAAGAAAAATGTAAGGTACATAACAAAGACTGATTATAAGAAATTCATAAGGACAGACTCTTAACTTTTTAAATACATAAAATGTAAAATGTATGTGTAAGGTTGTCATAAGTAAATGAGTAGTTCATAAAAAAGACTGGGGTAGACCTGAGTATGATATGATTTTAAAAAGTAAAAACATTTAGGAACAGCTAAAAAGAGTAATCATTTTATACAAATGATGTGTGAGAGGAAAAACCAACACAGAATAATTAGATGTCGGAGGAAGGCTAGTAGTTTGGGAAACCTGCCATCATCAGGAATGGGTTCAAGAGGGACCAATACATATATATCTAGAAGAGTATAAAAGTCTTCTAAATTCTGAAAGAAATAAAAGGCTAAGGGATAGGGAGGGGGGATAAGATAAGGGAAGGATCTCTATAGAGGAAGTAAGGGAATAGGTTAAGCGGGGCATAGAAGGGTATTTAATGGGAATGGGAGTATAAGGAAGGGATCCTTGGAGTGAGGTTAAGTAATAAGAGGGCAAGGTAGCAGGTATGAGTAAAGTAAAGGAGTCAGGAGAGTTAGGAAATAAGAGATAAACACAAACAAAAATAATGATCATAAGTAGAATTTATTAGGGAAAAAAAGTAGGAATAGTAATTACGATCGCAGACAAAGTTAAAGGTAAAATAGATTTAATCATGAGAAAAACAGGGAAACCACACTATATATAAGCCATATCAATCAATATCGTTTTAGATTATTTAAAATAACTAGACAGTATAAGGTTGGAATATTGCTGTGGTGAAGTAGATGACAATCTGATAAACTTAGAAAAAATATGAAAAGATTCGGAATTATGAGGGAACAGGTTATCTATCCTCAGAGAAATAGAGGACAAATAAGTATAGCACAGTCCTGTGTGGATGCATATGAATGTATATGTCTGTATATGAATATGATTTTAGATATCTAAGTATATGGATATGCATGTATATATTCCCATGTGTATATATGTATATGTGTCTATATGTATATGTGTCTAGATGTATATGTGTATGTATCTGTGCATTACCTTCTTGGGGGGAGGAAGGAGAAAAAAGAAAGGGAGAAGAACAAAGTACAAAGTGCACAGCAGAAAATAAAAGAAAACATGTAAGGAAGAAAAGATGGACAGTTCTGAACACAATTAATATATGTATATATTAAGTTATATAAGCTTTCTTGAGACGGAAATTTATTGCTGTTTCTTAATTTCTGCTGTGCACATATCAATGCTTTTTTTTTCTTCATTGTTTTGTATTTGTTTTAATATTAACTTTAAAATATATTTCTCTTTTTCTTTTTTTTTTATCGATTTCAAGTTTTTGGATTCAAGTTTAAAATAAACAAATTTTAAAAAATAAACAAAATTCCATTCATTTGTACTGTAGAGATACCCGCAGTTTTGGCTTTAACACAAAAGTAGCAATTTAATTTCTAAAAGGAAGTGGAACAAAAGTTATTCATTCTTTTCAGTCTTTTCCACATAGTTCAGTCTCTGTGATTCTTATGGAACATGAGGATCGTGATAGGTCATTAAAAGCAATCTCACTATTAGAACTTCACCAACTCCTTTGAGTGTACTAAATTAAGCTCCAGGGATATTTTTTTTTTCAAAGATCAAGAATATAATCAGAATTAAAATGAATTTTTTGACTTCTGGGTCATACGAACAATAAACTGGAAGACTAAACACCTTCTCTGATTATCAACACTTTTTAAAACCACTTGAAAATGAGAATAATACGTAAACTATTTTCCTGATGTAAGATACCAAGAATACTATGAAAGTAACCTCCTCAATGAGCTAACAGCAGAGATGATAATCTAAAATCCCAGAAGCACTCACTTAACACCTCTTTCCAAATTGATCTTCATATATTCTGGCAATGCAGCACAATTTGACCCATAAGCTTGTTCTCTGAGATCTACTCAGCAACTCCCTTCCTACTTTTGAAGACTCTTCTAATTATCTCCTCCTTTCCCAACCCAGCCTCCATTCTATGATTTTGAAGCCACAAGTAAAAGCATACAATTTTACTCCACTCCCCCACCACAGACCTTTAACCCTTGCAGAAGAGGTCAAGGTATAGGAAAGCAGGAAGCTTGATATGCAAAGGACCATAGCAAATGTTATTCTGCAGAAAATTCAGCCAAAGAACCCAGGCATACAGGAAATTTAAAAGGAATGCCAGGGTGTCTGTGGCTCCACAAAGTCTGAAGACAAGGGGACTAGCATCCAACAGAGACCAGCTCTGTCCCTCCCTAAGTCACTTGAGGAGACTGAGGTTGGTGAGGGTCAATAAAGTGGCATAGAGCACCAGCCTGGAGATGGAAAGACCAGAGTTCAAATTGAGTCTCAGACACTTACTAGTTATGTGACCATGGGCAGGTCACCAAAGCACTGCCTTCCTTGGTTTCCTCAACTAGAAATGAATATAATAAAAGTATGTGTCTTGTAGGGTTGTTATGATGATAAAATAAAATAAAACTTGTTCAATGTTTGGTACAGTGCCTGGGATATATTAGGCATGTAATACATATTTATTCTTTTAACTTCCCCTTGACACATATATTCACTATCAACGTGTACCTTCATATATACTTGCTTTGTGTATCCTCCCCCCCCCCCCCAAGATGTTTTGCCTTGAGTTTGACCTGGTTACATGTGTTGCCTGTATATTACCTTTCCAGACTGGCAGTGGGGTTTGCTGTGGTACTCCTGTTAATATGGTATAAATCTTTCTTGTCACTCATTTTTATATGCTACTTTTGCATTTAAATAATTTTGCATTAAAGTTATGTTTCTTCTGATTGGCTGATAAAATAAATGCATTGGTAGGAGGAACATGAGTTGTTCAGCAGACCCATACCCACATCAAACCTGAAATAGCTTTCAGGAAGTTTCCAGTATGAGGGAACTATTGGTGCTACACTAGAATTTTCATAAAAATTTCCAGATATAACCACAACAATTTCCAGGAACCACTAAACCTGTTAATGCATATTTACACAGTTCCATTTAAGAAAAATATAATAATTTTGTGACTTCTCAAAATTTCAGTTTTGTTTCATAGAATGAAAGCAAACAACATGTCAGTTTGGAATTTTTGACACCAATAAAGTGTAATAAGATTTCTATCTGCTCCACAGTTATTGAAAACATAATGGATGAACATATATATATGGAGGAATTAAAATGCACATTTTAATTATCCTTCTGTCCCCATTTCTTCTGCTAAAGTAGGAACTTCTTTGTATTGACTTGCTATCCACTCCTAGCTAACCCTAGATTTTTCTGTACACTTCTTGGCTGTTAGTATGAATGCAGACTTTTTCTTAGTGATTTATGATCACTATTGCACATCAACAAAACAATTAAGACAAAAAAAATTCAATATAGTTAGAGGTGGGTTGAGAAGAATGACATGACTATTCACACCCCTTAAATGAACTGGATATCACCAACAAGAAGTTTTACATTTTCCACTGCTTCTGAGGAATCCTCTGAGCCTTACCATCTGCATTACAACTATGTCCTTCTGATTCCTGGGTACTGTCTTTTGATCTATTGACGCACAGTAACAAACCCTGAGCTTTGACATTGACCCTATCTTTGAACACTTTTATGTGTGCTGTGTCTCCTAATTAGAATGTGAGTTCCTTGAAAACAGGGAATGTTTTATTTCTATGATTTTTATTCTTAGCACTTACAAAAGTACTTGGCACATAGCAAGTACTTACTAAATGTATTTTCGTTCATGCATTCAAGTAAATTATCAAGTAGAAGTATAGAATTATTTGGTAATTCCCAGAAAAATTTGGTAGGCATAAATTAGAATAAAAATGTTATTTACTACTTTTGGATTATGGTATGGCTACCATCAGAATGATTTGCCAAATATAGTTGTCACTTTAAAAAGTGATAGTGTAAGGGAATAAAAATAAATAGGATGATGAGAATGTCCTAGATTGGCCTAAAAATATTTAGTGACTTCATAATGTCTGGAGTTACAAGGATAATTTACTGGGTAAATACTTTATGGTGTGACCACCAAGTGCCATATTCATGGCAACTATCAGTTCGTGTAGGTATTTAGAAGAAATAAGCGTAACTGACGATACATTTCCATGAGACATCATGGCCTATCAAGAGTTTCTTAAAGTAGAAAAAATGGGTCAGAGGAGAGATTATGAGAAAAAAAGGATAGGGAAAAACCAATTCCACAAATGCAGTTAAAGAATAGTTTAACTCTTCAAAAAGAATGGTTATATGTATGTAGTCATAGGATCACAAAAGCATAAATATAGAGTTAGAAGGACCATGGAAGTCTCAGTGAGATAGCCTATCATTTTCTGATCCTATCAAGAAAAAAAAAGGAACTGTTTTTTTTAACACCATACTACCAAGCCTTGCCTTATTATTTTGATTCTCTACCCTTATAGAAACATAATGAAAACCATTTGGATACTGAGTTATAAACATTTTAACGACTGCCTTGGCAATGATTTTGTTTTTATGCTTCAGTAATTTCCCTCAGATTCAACAAAAACCTCATGTTCTTCCTGGTTATAGGTCAGGAGACTGGGTTCTATCTGAGCTACCACACATACTTCTTTAAGTAAACATTACCATTTGGCATGACTTTGCTTCCTTCAAATAAGCTGGCAGTCCTTTGTTCCCAGACATGAGTCTTATAAGCATTTTTCTATTTGAACAAAACTTTGATGTTCAGCATTAAGAAAGCAATTTCCATCGATCCTTTCCATGATCAACATGATTTAAAAATGCTGTGGTCCAAGAAATAGAGGAAGGCAGAGTTTCATAAGTCAATTTGACCACTTAGAGCAACAACTACTCTACATTGCTTCACTATAGTAAGAGTTTTTGTCTTCTCGATTTACTCTATGTTGTCAGCAATGCCAAAATTCTCTCACTGAGAAGTGATCAAAGTCAGAGACTCTGGCTTATTTCATTACTGAATAAGTCATTGATGAAGACTTTAATTATAAAAAAAGGCAGCCACTATTTGTGTGAAAATTAATGGGTAATCTCTGAAGAATGGAAATGAAGAGATTTTAATCAAGAAACACTGAAAATATATATGACAGATAAATAAGAATTTTATAAATATATTTCCCCTGGATTTTTCTCAACATGTTTGTAGAGGTTGTTGAAGGAGCAGCCTATTAATTTCCTGGGGGCTACAATTTCCAAATTTAGGACTAGCATTATTAGTAATGTGATCATTTTAGTTCAGATTAGAATGGCTTAAGGTCATTTTACTTTAATGTCAGCCTATCAATTTTTTTCAGCACCATTTGTGATTTATGTAATTACATTAGGTTATACAATTTTGTGATATGAGATGGCTTAGTGGGTTTTACATCTAAAAATAGAATAATTTAATTTGAACTAATCCTTGTTTATATACTATTTAAATACATGCATGAGCTGATTATATTAAAAAGAAAAGGCCTTGATGGGGTAACTAACAAAAGAAACCCTGTAGTTACACCTCTGGGAAAAGGTAGGATAAATCAGAAATGCAAGATTTGATACCCGCATCTTCTGCCTTGGCTGTCCTGGGGGAATTCACAAAATGCCTTGGCCCCAGTTTAATCTTATTTAAATGAGGCTTATGCTTCTATATTATTCATGATAAACATTAATAGAAAGTACTGTAGTCTGCAAATGTAAACTGTAAAGCTAAGCATAGAGGAGAGAGATATCTGAAACTAGAAATATAACATATGATATTATCTTTTCCAACACTAAGTTATTTGAGCATGTCTATGCTACTATTCTCAAAGGCCATCAGCAGCTTAGGATCACAGGATCATCATTTTAGAGCTCGAATTAATTTCATTGACAATCCAGTCTTACTTAGGGTCATAAACTTGGTGCTAGAAAAGACCTTACAGGTCATCTAATTCAATGCCTCTCTATTACTGATGAGAAACTATACTCCAGAAGTTAAGTGACTTGCCCAAGGTAGCACAACTCCTGACCCTGGAGCAAAATGACCTTGAAGCAACATTAATCACTCCCTCTTCGACATTGCTTTATTCCTTATAATATCTGGATTTTGTATCACATTTCTAACCTCTCCTCTTTTGTCACATACATTCCTTGAGCCAACGTTCTTTATACATGCTCCATTGAAGGAACTTCAGTAGCCATCTATTCTAAGCCATAAACAGATTAAGAAGCCCCATTATAATTTATTAGAAAAGTTGTCATTCAACCTTTGTTTGAAGACTTCCATTGAGGAATGGAAACTCCTACCTCCAAAGAAACTCCAATTCACATTTAAACACATCTAACTTTAGGATTAATATTTGCTGATACCAAGTTTACCTTTGTTTTTTTTGTTTTTTTTTTACAACTTTAACCCATTCCTTGTCGTTTCTAACTTCTGGGGCCAAAGTGAACAAGTCTGATTACTCTGCAGTATGATACACTTTCAAAAAAATTTTTGGAAGCAATTGGGGTTAAGTCACTTGTCCAGGATCGTATGGCTATTAAGTGTTTGACAGTGGATTTGAACTCAGGTCCTCATGATTCTAGGGCCAGTGCTCTTTGCACTGTGCCACCTACCTTCACCAAACTTTCAAATATTTAAAGATAGATATAGTTCCATTCTTCCAAATAAATCCCATGTCTCTTGCACCCAGGATCTTGGTGAACCTCTGGTCTTGTAGGTAATCCTCATAACGTATGAACTTAATTTAATTTGACATAGTTGAAAGGACATGAAATTTGAAGTCAGAAAATCACACTTTAAATCCTGCCTCTGCATTTTTTAATGCCTCTGGGACCATACATGAGTCACTTCACCTTGTTGGATCTCAGGTAATTTCTCTTTAAAATGAAGCTTAACATAATACTCGCAAGGGCTGTGCTCTTAACAGGGTAAGCTAAAGAGGAATTATCAGCTTGGAAGTCATTCCTGTCTTAAAACATTCCAAATGTACACTAACTTTTTGAATGCCACGTTACAATGCTTTCTCTTATTGAGACTGCTATCTTCTCACAGTGGTTCTCAACCTTTCTAATCCTGCAACCCTTTAATACTCGTATGTGGGCATATCTACATGTGGGCAGACCTGCTTGGAGATGGATAGAGGAGCGGTGTCTTGGTTCCTAAGACCATCGGAAATATATGTTTTCTGATGGTCTTAGGGGACCCCCAAAGGGGTCGTGACCCACAGTTTGAGAACCACTGTAAAACTTCTAGATCTCTTCCACTGAAATTATTTAGCCATTACAAAGTTGATTTTTTTGCACTCAAGTGCTATGCATTACTGTTGTCTATTTGTTTACATTTTCTTAGATTAAGCTTGATGTTCTAGTCCATTAAAATCTCTTTAGATCCTGATCATCATTCAGAGGGTTAACTTTCTCTCACAGTCTTTTGGGAACTAAATTTTGGTGGGAATGCTACTCATGTCTCTATATAAGAAAGTTATTAAAATATTTGCCAGATTACATGGATCTCTGGGCCACACCACTGGAGACCTCCTGCCAAGTTGACATTAAACACTTGTTACAGCTATTTGCCCATTTACAAATTCATCTAATTGTATTATTATCTAATATACATCTTTCCATCTTTTCCATATGAAGTATTTGAGTTAATTAATTAAATGCTTTGCTAAAATAAAGGTTTATAAGAAACACAGAATTCCCTTAATCTATTAGCTTAATAACCCTGTCAAAAAGATAATAAATTTAATCTGCCATGACCTGTTATTAATAATGCCATGTTGGCTCTTTGTAATCACTACTTAATTTTCAAGAAATTTGCTGTCTATGGCATGATTGTGTGATTCCTTATTTTTCATTGTCATTCACACAACACACAAAAAAAACTGTTGCATTTTTATCGTACAATAGTTTCCATTGCAGGTATGTATGACTATATCACATTTCTTTCATAAACTTTAAACTTTCTGAGGGCAGTGACGATGTCTTATTTAAACTTCATTCTCTTGAGACTTACCAGAATGAAATCAAAATGTAAGAATAAAGGAAGCTCTTAAGTTTTCCCAACATTCTCCTTCAAGCAATTTTAAAATAAATTCTCAAATCAAATTCTGGAGTGGCAGAGTCAACAAAAGGTTAGAGTGAGATGTTTTCTAGCCTAAGATAACTTAGGAGATCATAAGGAAAAGTCTGTGAAACAGGAGTGTGTTAGTCCTGTATCCCACATGGTGGCTACCCCAGTTGTCTGCTCTGAATTTGGCAATGGGAGAAACAACAGTTTCTTTAGGAGTTCTCAATCCAGAAATTGTAAGGAGATATGAGAACTGGTCAGAATAAAATTACAGGGGACTCCTGTGCTAGCACTGGGTGTGCGCTAGGGCCCTGTTTTGCAAGTCCATTGTCTATACGCAATTCTGGGCCACATTTACAGGGTAGACAGGAGTGCTTAAAGTCACAAAAGATCAGGGACCTGAGTAGCGTATTATTTGTTGTCCAAAGGAACAGGGACACTGACAAGCAGTATTCCTTGCAATCCCAAGGGAGCAAGGAACCTGAGAAGCAGTATCACATGTGGTTTGAAGGCATCAGAAAACGTTTCTGGCTAAGGTCTAGAGTACAGACCAGAAAAGCAGTGACCACACCTGTCCCTGGGTCCCCCTTTGAAGCACTATTGTAGAACTAATATATAAAACTTGGAGTTGGTTTTATGAAAAAAAAAAGTAGTTAAACAATTGGTTAATTTGATTTAAAAAAGAAAACAAAATTCACAGTAAAAAAAATTGAAAAGAATGAATGCAGTACCAATAAAAGATGAAATTAAAGCAATTACTACAAATTACTTTGTCCAACTGTATGCCAGAAAAACTGACCACCTAATGGAAATAAATATTTACAAAACCATAAATTTTCCATATTAACAAAAAAGAAATAGAATACTTAAATAAAGTCATCATGGAAAAATAGATTGAGTAAGCTATCACTGAGTTCCTTGAGAAAAAAATTTAAAAGAGTTCACTGAATTTACAAGTAAATTACACCAAATGTTCAAAGAACAAATGATCCCAAAATTAAATAAAAATTGTAAAAAATAGAAAAAGAAGGCATTCTACCAAATTCCTTTTATGACGCAAATAAGGTTTTGATACCTAGTCCAGAAAGTGCAAAAATGGAGAAAGGAAATTATACAGCAATTTCTTTAATTAATATTGATGTAAAATTTCAAATAAAATTTGAGCAAGGACATTACAATCATATATCACAAAGATCGTATATTATGACCAGATGGAATTTATACAAATAATTCAAAGCTTTTCAATGTTAGAAAAGTTATAAACATAAATGACCTTTTCCAAAACAAAAACAATAAAAATATCATATGATTACAGCAATGGATGCAGAAAAAGATTTTGACAAAATACAATACTCATTCCAATTAAAAATTCTAGAAACCATAGGAATCAATGCAGTCTTTTGTACAATGTAAAATAGTATCCATCTAAATCCAAGAGAAAACATTATTTCTAATATGGATAAGCTAGAAGCCATCCTCCTAGGATGAGAAGTGAAGCAATGATGCCAGTTATCACCACTATTTTTCAGTATTGTAATATAAATTCTAGTTATAGCAATAAGACAAAAAAAGAAATTAAAGAAATAAAAATAGGCAATGAAGAAATAAAACTATCACATTTTATAGATGATAGTATACTTAGAGAATGCTACAGAATCACTTAAAAAAACTAATCAAAAGAATTAAAAAACTTTAGTGAAGGTGTAAGATATAAAATAAACTCATATAAATCATCAGCATTTCCATATATTGCCAATAAAACCCAGCAACAAGAGATAAAAAGGGAAATTCCATTTAATTACTGCAGATATTCTAAAATGCTTGAGACTGTACCTGCCAAGCCAATACCAGGGACTGTATAAATATAATTACAAAACACATTTCACATAAAATAAAGATCTAAACAATGGGAGAAATATCAATCATGTATGGGTTGGCCAAATCAATACAACAAAAAGGACAATTTAATCTAATTTGATCTACTTATTCAGTGGCACACCAATCAAACATCCAAAGAATTATTTTATAGAGTTAGGAAGAGGACAAAACTAATCTGGGAGAACAAAATTTCAAGACTATAAAGAGAATCAATTTTAAAAAATATTAAGGGAAGTGGCCTAGCAGTAGCAGCTGTTAAACTATATTTTAAAGTCATAATCACGAAAGCTGTTGGGTAATGGCTAAGAAATAGAGTGGCAGATAAATGAAGTAATTTGGTGCACAATATATGGTAGTAAATGATCACAGCAATCTAGTGTTTCATAAACCCAAAGGTCTAAGTTTTAGGGAACAGAATTTACCATTTGACAAAAATTGCTGAGAAAACTGGAGAGCCACCTGCTTGGCAGATTAGGCACAAACCAACATCTTACCATATAACAAGACAACTTCAAAATGGAATATGATTTAGACCTAAAGAGTGATGTCACATACAATTAGGGAAGAATGGGGAAAAAAATACATGTCAGATTTATGAATAATGGAGGAGTTTTGTGATCAAAGAGAAGACAAAGAGGACAACAGGCAATAGATTAGATAATTTTTATTACATAAAATTAAAAAAGATTTGCACAAACAAAATCAATATATCTAAAATAAAAAAGAAATACAAGAAACTTTGAAAAATATTTTGCAACAAGCATCTCAGATAGGGGGCGGCTAGGTGGCGCAGAATAGAGCACCAGCCCTGGAGTCAGAAGGACCTAAGTTCAAATCCGGCCTCAGACAATTAATGCAAAATCTAGCCGTGTGACTTTGGGCCAGTCATTTAATCCCAATTACCCCCCAAAAAAACAAAAAACAAAAAACAAGCATGTCAGATAAAGGTATCATTTCTTAATTATATAGGGAATTGAACTAAATTTTAAAAAATCAGTGCTGTTCTCCAGTTCATAAATATTCATACACTAAAAGCATGGAGTTTTCAGTAGAAGAAATGAAAGCTCTCAATAGTAACATAAAAACATTCTAAAAATCACTATCACTTAGAGAAATGCAAATTAAAAAAACTCTAAGGTACTCCTATACAATTGACTAACATGACAAGAAAGGAAAATTATAGATGCGGGAGGGAATGTGAAACAATAGATATTGTTGATGGAGTTATGAGTTTGTCCAACTTCTGGAATACAATTTACAACTATTCCCAAACATCTATAAAAACTGTGTATGCTTTTTGACCAGTACTAGTTAGTTCTATATCCCAAACAGATCAAAGAAAAAGGAATATAACTCATATCTATAAAAAAAATATTTATAAAACTCTTTTTGTGGTGGCAAAGAATTTGAGGGAATGCTCCTTTGTTGGAGAATGGTTGAACAAATTATGGCATATAATTGTGATGGAGTAACACTGTGTTAGAAGAAATTATGTGTGTGGGGGGGTGGTTTCAGGGAAAAAAGAAAGGAAAAAAAAACATAGAAAGACCTATATGAAATGCTACGAAGTGAAACAAAAAGACCCAGCAGATCGTTTTGCACAGTAACAGCAATGTTGCAATAATGATAAATTGTGAAAGACTTGACTGTTCTGATCAAGACAGTGATCCAAGACAATTCCAGAACTCTCATTATTTTAGTGTTTCAAATAGAGCTTTTAAATAATATTTACCATTTATTTAGCTAGACAAATAGCTAACACATATAACACTTTAAGATTTTCGAATAACTCCATAAATATTATTCTTACCACAACACCTTGAGGTAGGCACTATTGCTATCACCACTTTTCTGATGAGGAAACTGAGGCAGATAATAGTAAAGTTAATTTCCCAAGGACACACAACTAGAAGCTGAGACAGAATAGCAATTTTCCTGACTGATTCCAGTGCTCTATCCATTATGTCTTTAACATTGTTATTTATAATTGCTGGGGAAGTTGACATATCTTATTATTTCTTTTGTCCTATTCTATTTTTTTTTAAATAGCTTTATGTATATGTCCACATCATAATTAGATGGGGTACTTAGGAAGCAAGAACCAAATTCATCTTTGTGTCCCCTAAGAGCATATCCAAATCATCTCAAGGTTGTTAGTAAATCTTTAAAGTTAACATATCCATGTTATGTCAAAGATATCAGAATCATTCATTATTCTACTGGTCTTTACGGTGTACTTCTGGAACTTATATAAGAGTTATATATCATAGGACCAAAAGAATCTGATAGAAAAGCCTAGATAGCTGATTTAGCACATATTATTTATAAATGCTCTCATTTTACCATATATTCTTAAGATTTGATTTTTGGCTAATATAAACTATATATAATAGTGTTATATAATATTGTTTATATATTATATAATACTAATATTGTTAATATAAAATATATACAATATTTGGTTAATATACAATACAGTTTGTTCATGACTTCTAAGTTCCCCTTTGCAATCTTTCTTCTACAGCTACTTTATACTAACTACTTGGGGGTGTATAGAGTGTTCAGGAGGATTAGCACTTCTGATGTGAGGGCTCACTGAGTCCTTTTCAGGGCTGCTTATCTACCTTTGTATCCACCTGTTTCAACTAACTTCTACTTGTGACTCCAAGAAGCTGTAGTATGCACAGCAGTCACACCTTAGTAAGCCATCTCAGCTGACAGGCTATTGAACTTTGATGACTCAGGAAGAGAGAGTAAAGCTGACAACTTTGTGCAACTTTGCTTCACTTACATACTATTTATGCACAAGTTAAGACAGCACCAGTGATGCAGCTGATACTCTTTGAAAATTAAGCACAACACAACAACACAAACAACTAGCTACTTATAAACTTACTATACTGACTAGAAGGCAGTAGTGGTCAGGGGGACCAGAACAATACAGAATTTTAACACACCAAATTCTATTTCTAAGGCATGATTTCCCACCAAATATCATTCTATAATGAACAGAAGTAGAAAAAATTATCCAAGCCAACATAAAGTAAAAATAAGAGAAAGTATACATTGGAGAATATATGCCAGAGGGCAAAGGGGACAAGAGAAGGAGCTCTCCTGTGGGGAGTGAAATAACTCAGATCAACCAAGGCAACATAAAATCCTACATCTCATGCAAAGAATTTTCTGAAGCCTCTTGTGTAGCAAATTGGATATAGGGACATGGTAGAGACTACTAGGTCTTCTCATTTCGGCTACTTCTTAGAGTCTTTTACTTCAGTTACCTGAAGTAGGTTAGGTGTCTTCCTTCTTCTCTGTTAAAGCTGGAAGTACCCAGAGTGATTGCATATCTTTATGAGGTTATACAGACCTGAAGATACTTACAAATTTGAAGAGAATCCAAAGAAAATGAAAGTGTTCTCCTCTATTTTGTCATCCCCTATTCCACCAAACCCATACATAGACACAGGACACTGATCACCACCAATGATGAAAGAATCCCATACCAGTGGGTTTTAGAACTCGGGTTACATTAAAAAGAAAATGGAATTTTAAAGACAGCTTTTGAGACTAATAACAAAATGTAATTTCCATTAAATCATTTAAATATTTAGCTTCTATAATTTGAAGGAGGTTTTAACATTTATGTCAAATCTATTGGGGAAAATTTCATGTTTTTTGTTGGCAAGGATACATTTGTTTTTGTTATTACAGTGAAAAAATAAATAGTTTATAAACACCTTTGAACTATTTTTAATTTTCTGTTCATTGAAACTGAAAGAGAGATTTAAAAAAAATTTCTTCTGTAAAAGAAAATTTTAACATGCCATTCATATGTATAAAACTGCATATTCATGATTCTAAACTATTTTCCTAACATCATAGTTACTTGATATAAATATAAATCACTGACCGCAGTGTTCATGAGGATGTTATTAAACTTCATATCGCAGTGTTTGTAACACCTGTTCATTAACAGGAATAATTATAATTAAGGCACCTTAAATACCAATTGAGTAAAAATGAGTTATTTGTAATAAATATCATTGCTGAAATCTTCCATCTTTATTTCCTGAGCTGCTGAAAAAAATTATAACATTAATTGACAGTTTAGATTGGTACCACATCATTCAACACATGTAAAGCTTGAAAGCATCTTAGGTATCATTTCATCCATGACCCTGCTTTTATAAGCATAATAGTAATGTAATTTGATCCCTTTGTATGGGCAAACCTAACGAGTATTTAGCACTTAGTAATTAATCAAGCCTCTGTTAAAGAAAGAGAAGGTATGAACCTCTGTTGCTGACATAACAGGAAGGGGTTGAAACATGAAATGGCTGAAACAGAAGGAGCTAATGCCATGTGTGTATATAAGGAGAAGCCCCTGCTGGGTCAGAAAGATCTTCTTGGAGCCAAGTTCTAGAGGCTGAGGAAGAGAGGCTCAGGATAGAATGATTTTTATTCTGAGAACCTGTATGAAGTGATTTTGATTCTGGAAATCAGCTGAAACATCTGCTGAGTCCAAGGGTCAGCCAAGCCCTGAGGATTTCCAAGGACCAACTGGAGTTGCAGAAGACTGAGGAAGTATGACTGTGGTGTCAGTATTTTGTTGGTTTGTGGCTTTGTTAAGCCTTGAATTCCCAGGAACAGAGACTGTGAAGGATTTATGGTTGACTGTGAGCTTTAGTGTGGGACAGGAACTGCATGGAGAGCTGGACAAGGAGCTGGGAGCTATCTGCCTTTGAACTCAGGTGACAGTTTGGTGAATCTAGGTAGGAGCTGGTACCATGGATGGGGATCTAGGGAATCTGAGAGTCTACCCTGAGTCAAGATGAAAGAAGACTTCACTTGGATACTGTGTACTGATTGAGAAGATTATGATTTATACTTGTGACCAAGGGGTGGATGGCCTGTGTATTTTCTGATGCTTGAATAGTGAATGATGATTGAATAGTGACTGATTTGTAACTTAGTATATCACATGAGTGGAGAACTTTGACTTTTATATTTTGTGACCCTTAAGAAGGCAAGCCTCCTTAAGGATGATTGAATGATTGAGTTGATTGAATGACTGAGTTACTAAGTGATTGATTGACTAAATGATTATACTTTGTTCAAAGCTATGTGACTAATCAGGTGAAAACTATGTGCCCATCTTTAGTGATAAGTTGTAATATTGTGAATGCTGTATTTTTATTTTCTGTGATGAATTGTAATATTGAGAATGCTGTACCTTGATTTTCTGTGAATGTTTTTGCTCTAATTTGTTATGGAATAGAGTGTTCACTATACCGTGTAATCAGAATCTTGAAAAGCTGTTCACAGTAGCATTCTTCTGGAAATCTGCTTGTGCTTGGCTTTCCAATAAGTGACCAAAGTAAGAAGTTAAATAACTTCTTCTATTTCTCACAGGTAGTAAATGACTCCTCTAATTCCAAATCCAGTAAAATTTATATTCTAGGATAATGTCTTTCTAAGTTAGAAATATTCCGTCTTTAGAATTTAAAAAGTTGCTAAGTCCATATTAAATATAAACATGAGATAGTCTCAAGGTGATGAAAAAGTATTCGCATATTTTATTATTTTTTTGTTATTTATTCATTTTTCAGCTATATCCAGCTCAGTAACCCTATTTGAGGTTTTCTTGGCAAAGATAATGGAGAAGTTTGACATTTCCTTCTCCAAATAATTTTACAAAGAAGGAAATGAGGCAAACAAGTTAAATAACATACTCTGGGTCAAACAGCTAGTATCTGAGTCTGAATTTGAACTCACAAAGATAAGTATTCCTGACTCCAGGTCCACTTGCTCCCTAGTTACTAATATTATATTATAAGTAGACTTTTAAAAGCTAGAGAGAAATTTAAAGGAATCTCAAAATTTTTATATTATCCAAGAAAATTGTCAACCATCACAAGTGCCTAATTGGCATTTAGCTTTCAGTGAATAAGCTAGAGCTTACATGACCATGCATATGTTTAATATCATCCTATGACTTTATTTAATAATGACACAAGTAATATCTAGTTCTCCATTTAGAGCCCAAGTAAGGACATTTCCTCTGGCTATGTCTGCTCCTCACAAGCACCACATCATCTCTGATTTATCAACTCCTTTGCACCACACATGTTGAAAATTTGTGTCAATCAGCAAAAACCACATATAGAATCCAAAGTTCATAGAATATGGGAATTTTTATACAGTTTTCTTAATCATGTCTGACTCAATATGACACCGTTTTAGGATTTTTTTGGGAAGGATACTGTAGTGGTTTGTCATTTCCTTGCCAGCTCATTTTATAGATGAGAAACTACATGTATACCAAGCAAAGGCAACTTCCAAGGTTCGGATTACCAGCATAGCAAAACCCATTTATTCAACAAACATTCACAGAACAGAGAAAGTCAAAATACAGTGTAACTTTTTCCTTTACCAAGTAAATTATCAGTTCAATCCAGGTACTACTCCACCCCTAGACAGTACATTTATTTAGTCAGTCAAAGTCTCTTCTCAAATGGAGATTAGTCTCCAATCATAAACAAATTACATTCATTTGGTCAATCTCAGAGCACAAAAAACTCAAAGGCTTCCCACCCCAGAATCTCAAAAGGGGCAGGAGAACACAAAAGGCTATCTACCCTTAAGTTACAACAAGGTTAAGATATCATCTCAGCATTGGATACTCAAGGAAAGGGCCTTCTTTCATCTTCACTCAAGGCAAGCCCTCAGCAATCTCAGTTCCTGGGAAGACAAAGCTCAACAAAGCCATAGCCAGTGTCCTCAACAAGTCACTCTCTGCTTGTAGAACAGTCCCTAAACCCCTGAAAACATCAGCAAGGCCCTCTTCTGGGATTTCTGTGAAGGTACTACAAGAAAATCCTCCTTCAGGGCTCCTGAAACAACAACCAGGTTCCAGGACCTCTACAACAGCAGCACTGTCCTTCACCATCAGGTGAATCTGGCAAAACAACATCAAAATAGACAGACAAAATACAGGCATCACAGCCATGCCTCCTCAGTTCTTGGCAGTTCCAGGTGGCAGTTTTCAAAAGTCCTGGGCAGCTGCAATGGGCTCTCTGCCATCTTTCTCTCAGCAACTCAGGTTCCACAATACTGGATACTGCTCTCTCAAAGTCCTTCTGGCCTTCTCTAGGCTTGGGCCTCTCTCCCAATCCATGGCTCCTCCCAGTTCAGCCCTCTCTCTTCATGTCAATAAGTCCATCCCGCAAGTGGGATTCACAAGCTCTGGGTTTTAACACTCAACCCAAAAACCAAGCCAATACAGGGGCATCTCTAAATTCCATTACCATTACACCGTGGCAAACAGGGTTAAGTAATTTGCCCAGAATCACATGGCTAATAGGTGTCTGAGGTCTGATCTGAACTCAGGAAGATGAATCTTTCTGATTCCAAGTCCAGTGAACTGAACCACCTAGCTGCCTCAGTACAAAACTTCCAGAATATAGGAGTCACATTCATTCATAGAAGAGCATTTAATATGAATTAAACCCCAGAGGTAAAGGAGAAGTTTGTCCCTTGTTGACTATTAAGTCAACTGGATTAATTCTAATGTATCAGAGCAACTTTAGCATTGTTGTAGTAGATTCAATGGAGAGAAAATGTAAACACCAGGAAGAAGGGATCAGCTTTTGTAGTCTCAGTGGTATTAAGATAATTTTTACTTTTGACCTCCTTTAAGTTTTGTTTACTACTGGGGTTTTCTACTTTGAAAATCAATACAGGGAGCTAGGTGTGTTTTTTTTTTAATGTGTTCTCTGAAGAAGAGATTTATGGGGAGAAACCATTTGTCTCATTGTAACCCTGCAGTTACAGGAGTAAGCTAAGAATTTGATCCAAGTCAGAAAAAACACTGTATGAATTTTCATTTGAGGAAATTGAGCTCTAGGTCATACTATTTAGTATTTTCTTATCTTCAGTTAGGAAGCAATAACATGGAAGAAAGCATCTACTCTAACAAGTTATTTTCTATAACAGCTTCAATCACCTCCATGGTTGCCATCTGAAAATTTTTTTTCCTCTTCTGCAAGGGGGCGGTGGTGGGTATTCATATTCTAAAGCAATGACAGCTTAATTTCTTAGTAAATTGATTTAAGTGGATTAATTTTTTTCAACACATACAGAGTGCCAGTGACTGGACTAGGAAAGAGGGAGACAAAATCATAAATGGAAGACACCCTGCTCTCAGGGAACTTATATTCTTTTGAATGGAACTACTCCATAACTAGAAAATTTAAATATATAAATTTGTATCTGTAATTACATATGTATGTATATATGTGTATATATATATATACTCTATATCTACATATGTGAACATACATGTTAATACATACATATATATTGATATTTATCCTTCATTTTTGAAGAGGACAAATGACATCATAGGGTAACATCTTGACTTGTGAATGAATTGGATTTATGTGAGACAGAGTTGCACTGAGTACTCAGTCTCACTCTCTCTTCCAGAGTCATCAAGGTCCAGTGATAAGACAGAAACTAAGATATCTACCAATAATCTGAGATGCAGTGGATAACCCTGGCATCTTCAATGCCTCAACAACCTTGAAGCATTCTACAAGGCCTACTTCATGGCTGTTGGAACAAATTGTTTTCATTTTGCCATTCCACCAAAGGAAGTCTTTACGTGCTTGGGATAAACATCCCTTTAATTCACTGACAGATTTGAGGCTTGTCAATTACAGTCAACCTGGGCTATGTATGTATGTATGCATGTATGCATATATCCAGGAGGAGGACACTTGCCTCTGGACTGGATCAGGATAGGATTAATATAGGAGGTGACACTTGAGTTGAGATTTGAAGGAAGCTAAGAATATTAATAGCTTGATGTGAGACAGAAGTACATTTTATTCATGGTGACACAACTGGTGTAAAGGAATATAGGTGGCAGAAAAGATGTAATGGTTAAGAAGTGGAAAGCAGGCCATTTTACCTTGAATATATACTGGAAGATGGAGACTAACATGCAATTACCCTGCCACTTCTTAAATCAAATAGCAAGTTCCATTTTTTAAAAATATATCTATGTTAAGTCAAGATAAAAGAATCAGAGAATCATAACATATGATGAAACAGAGGCCTTGAGATGTTAAGTGACTGTTAAGTGGCCAAGGTCAATTGCTAGTTACCAGCAATGACAATATCTGAATTTAGATCTTCCATTTTAGTGCTATTTTCAGGACACTATGTAATATATCTTGCTTTCTCCAACAGCTATTTTGTACTTTCTGGCGTTAAACTTTGGTGGGTCTGTGATTTCATTTATGTGTTAGTACTTTGCTAGAATAGATTATGTGCCTTTCACAATTCTTATCCTATTTTTTTATCCCTATTAATTCCTGCATAGAGGATTCATACCATGCCATGGAGATCTTCTTTGTTTATTTTTAAGACATCTGGGTTATCAATGTACCAAGAAACAGTTTGGCATAGGTTACATAATGGTGATTGTGGAGTCAGAAAGGCCAGTGATTACATCATGTCCCTGACACATTCTCTGTGACTATAGGCATGCCAACCTCTCTTGAGTCTCAGGGAACCCTTTAAGACTACATGTTGTAGATGGGGAATCTGATCTGTGGAAATGGACAGAGTTCCTACTCCATTATAATCATAGACCTTTGATGTACTTACCAAAGTAGCACTTGATTATAATTGTTATCTTTCATTCTTACAATGTGACCAATATACCTTAATTTTTAGTCATACATGTCCTCAACAAGTTGTCTTTTACCCAGATTTTTACATGGAAATCAACACTGGTAAAAGGCTGCCTGTTTCTGTGTACTTATATATATATATATATTTTTAATTCTCTTCATTATACTTTGTGCTAATTTCAGTTCTTTCAAGGTAATATTATTCTATTATTTATATTATCACTAGGAAATAGTTTTATTAAAGAGTTGAAGTTTTCAGCTGGGAACACTGAATTCATAAGAGAATTTCCCATATGCTTCTAGGGAAAAGGAAATAAAGCTTGAAAAGACTGTATAGTGACATATGATACTGACATTATTAATAACTTTACAATTGGATACTTCTTTCTAATACAAAATCAATGCATTTATATGATCTCAATTTCATTTTTGTTTACCATATGTGGTATCTTCTTACCCTCTTCTTGAACAGAGTTGTTGTTGCATACAGGTATGAGACATTTGAACAGATGTAGTGACTCTTGGTCTCTTTCCTTTATGGATTACGAATCATAATTTGCAATAAAATTTTTATTGTTCCTTGACCCTACTCACTGTCATTATATATTTTTGTATCAAAGTCACAACATGTTATATGTGAAATTTTATTGGAAACTCTAGAATTTCTCTATTTTGCTCAAAGAATTTCCTTATTTAGAAATTGATAAAAATATAAAGTCTCAAGATATTTTTACAGATAAAGTGATATTTACATCATAATTGAATGAAATAGTTGGTTGAGTAATATTTTAGGGAACCATCTTAATTAGTAATTGGCATATAATTGATAAGAGTACAGTATATATTAAGGTTTTATATATTTGTATACAAATACATATATGTCTATATGTGTATGTATATGTATACATGTGTGTATGTATCTATCTATGAATTGGTCTTAGGTTCCACTAAATTGAATGGTCCTAATAGGAAGGTTCCACCCCCATCATTTTATTTATTTATGTTTATTTGTCAACATTCACTTTCATAAGATTTTGAGTTATAAATTTTTCCCTCCCTCTCCTCTTGGAATCTGATATAGACTGTATACAATCATATTGAACTTATGTCCACATTAGTCATGTTGTGAAAGAAGAATCAGAACAGAAGAGAAAAACCATGAGAAAGAAAAAAAAGAGAAAATCATATGCTTTGATCTGCATTCAGAGTACACATTTCTTTCTCTGGATGTGAATAGCATTTTCCATCATGAGTCTCTTGGAATTGTCTTAGATCAGTATATTGCTGAGAAGAGCTAAGTCTATCAAAATTGTTCATCCCATGATGTCGCTCTTAAAATGTACAATGTTCTCCTGGTTCTGCTCACTTCATGCAACACCAGTTCATGCTAAGTCTTCCCAGGTTTTTCTTAAATCTGTCTGCTCATCATTTCTTATGGAACCATAGTATTCCATTATATTCCTTTGCCACAACTTGTCCAGCCATTCCTCAATTGATGGGCATCCCCTCGATTTCTAGTACTTGGCTACCATAAAAAATTATCATAAATATTTTTGTATATGGGTCTTTTTCTCTTTTTTATGATCTCTTTGGGATATAGATCTAGTGGTGTTATTGCTGGATGAAAGTATATGCACAGTTTTATAGTCCTTTGGGCCTAGTTCCAAATTTCTCTCCAGAATGATTGGACCAGTTCATAATTCCACCAACAATGCATTGCTGTTCCAATTTTCCCACATCTTCTCCAATATTCATCGTTTTCCTGTTTTGACATGTTAGTCAACCTGATATATGTGAGGTGGTACCTCAGAGTTATTTTAATTCCCTTTTATCTAATCAAAAGTGATTAAGCACATTTTAATATGACTATAGATAGCTTTAATTTCTGCGACTAAAAACTGCCTGTTCATATCCTTTGATCATTTATCAATTAGGGAATTTAAAAAAGTTTTTCATTGTGTTTGAAATAAATACAGCAAATATGACTTTGGAAAATTTACTGAACTTCTGTCTGATTCAGTTTTCTTTTTTTTTCTTTTTGTTTTATTTTTAATTTTTTAATTTTTATTTATTTTTCTTCCTCAGTTTCCTCATCTGTAAAATGGAAAAATAACATTTCCTACCTCTTAGTTCTTATGATGAAAAATAAGGTAACATTTAAAAAAATGATTTGCAAGTTTTAACATGCAATATAAATGTTAGCTATGATGATGATGGTTAAAAGTGACTTATTGACTAAAAAGTATTAGGGTAATATGAAATATTTTTATGTTGCTATCATTTAATTTGCATTCCCAGCAAGAGTCTATTTAAATGCACTTTAAATTCCTTTCCAGACAGAGTGTGATGCCTAAATAAAACAATTAACCCTGAAATGTTTCATAAGGTAATGATATCACGTCAAGAGGGCATTAAATACACCCAAGACGTCCTGGGGATAAGACTTCTGTTGCATTGTTATTGAATGCTCGATCTAATGACAGCAGGAGAAATGCTTTTGAAGAGTTGGACAGAAATACAGATGGCTTCTCACCAGGCCATTTTGTATTTCTCACTAGTGTATCAAGTGAGCCTGTGTTGCATTTAGTAGTAATATAAGATAATTAATTGTTTTTTATTTAGTTTATGGTTAGGACCATTTGGAGGTGTGGGTGATCTATAATAAGCAGAATAAATTTGCTTTCCTACAGAAATAACTTTTGAAAAACAAACAAATTCACTTAGGACATTCCAATAAATCTACTTACACTAACACCAAGACTCTGTGAGAAAGATTTCAATACTTCCTAAAAATTAACTACTTGGCATTTCTTGAAAATAAATAATTAATGGAAATGTAAGAAGTTTGCTTGTTGATAAACTGAGGCACAGAGAATTAAATACATTTATCACGATATCATTTTCAGTAATTTGGACACACTCATTTCTCCTTGTTTAGATTTCTGTCTCCAAGTTTCTTGATTCTGTGGTCCATTTTTTCATGTTTTGTCTCTTTTTTGTTTGTATAGTATTTACTATGCAAAATTTGGAATTTTTTTAACTTTTTTTTAAAAAGGAGACCATTCCTTAGAAGAGTAGCCTATCATATTTACTGGAATTTCTGAGAGGAAATAACCCTTTCATCCCAGCTGGGTTTCCTCCCAAAGTAATTCCTGTAGATTTTATGATATTTAAAAGAACCTTATTTTAAATATAATTTCACTCTACTGGTGTTTTGTTAGTTTTTTTTGAGGGTAACTTCTGACTAACCCCAGCTAAGAGTTTTATCCCAAACCTTAAGAGGTGCTCCACCCAACTGGAGGTATCAGTCATTAGCCTGAATTGATTGGACATCTCACCATGGTGTCAACTTAATAGAGAGATCATCTAAATCTGACTTTATGTCAGCACCCTGGCAAGCACCAATCTGCCAATTACAGTAAGGGAAAACCTGTATCTGCCATGTGAGACTATTATGCAGTTCAGTAAATAAGGAGAAGGGAGAGTGCACTTTACTATCAGTAATAATAGAGTGATCACTAATTTAGAGTCCTGTGGAAATTTTGGAAACATTCAGAGAAAATACCTAAGTGAGTCTCTGGAGCTTAGACAGGACATGGTTGAGTCATCAGCATTACAGGGCAACCTCTTTTAGTTGAGCACCTTCTATTTATCATCTCCCTGACCTTTGAGGAGGCAATTGAGGAGCTGTATATTTACTTATTAACTCTACACCTGATTGCCTTGTGTGTTGTTGTAATACTTGGCATATTGCCATTAATTGGGTGTTCAAATTCTGGCATTAGGTGAATATATTGTGATACTCTTGTACTGATAGAGCTCCATTTCCATCACAGAGCAGTCTGGAACACCATCCCCCCAACTATGGGTATGTTCTGAAAGCTCTGTACATAAAATAATTATTTCATCACACCTTGCTCCTTTTCTTTTTATATTACTAGAAGAACTCACTCATATTGTTCTTAGACTCATTGAACTAGCTCTATGAGTTGTAGGTAATCATTTCAAGTGTTACTCTGTGTATAAAGATTGGTAGCCACTTCCCACCATGACTGTTGCATTTTCACTACAGATCAGACACAGGACCCTTGAAATAAGAAACAAATAAGAAAAAATGAAATTTTACTTGAAGATTTTCTCTGGTAGCAGAAGGAATGCTGCATTTTAAGGAGATCATAGGTCCTTCAAGGGCACATAATAAGTTGTGTCCAAGCATCCTTATACAAAATATGATGCAGCAACCAAAATATTAGGAACAAGGCTGTTGGCATATGTTTATGAAAATATATCATTTCCTTTAAAATGTTTCTTGAAATCCTCATTGAAAGGTGCGTGCCATTTCAGATACAAAGTTAATGGTGTGGTTATAACACATGAGGACTTCTCTGAAGTAAGTTTACTTTGTGTATGATATTTAATACAATTTAGGTTAATGTTATAGAAAGCCATTTACATGCACTGCAAAAGCATTTGTCTAATGCTCATTTCATACTATTCTGCTGAGGTTTGATAATGCCATTATTCTTTTTTTTTAATTCAGCAATCATAGGTACTATGAAGTTGTTATGCTGTGAGAATCACATAGAAAATTAAAAGTTGAGTTTTGTAAAGGATTCACAATCTGAATACTGAGACCTTCTTGGTTAACCTGCTATTGACCAACAAATGAGCATTTTTAAGTGTCTACTACATGCTGGGCATGGTAGTAGGTCCTAGAAATTCCATTCTTTCCCTCTTCTTTAAAAGATCAAGCATCAAGCCATTCAGTACTAAAAGCAATAATTCCCTCTCACATTGTCTTTTGTGTTTGAGTGTTTTCAAAGACATTTGAAGCCATTCCACGTACCACATGTTCAAATCTAGCCAATTCTACCATCACAACATCTTTCAAAGCTGTCCCCTTCTTTCCAGCTGGGGGAAAGACAGAAAACATCATGTGTCAGGCAAGTCAAAACACCACCACCAACCAGTTCTCCCCACAGACCTCAGTGGACAGGGACCAGGACCCTGGTCACAAGAGTTTTATAAATAGTAGTGCTTTCTGTAAAAAGCTCTAGATCTATTTCAAGCCCAGCCTCTACAGGTATCATTGAAGGAAGAAATCATGGCAGAGAACATAATGATCTTCCTCATTAAAACCAGTACCAACTTCTAATCAACTGTGAGGGGCAACACTTTTTAGACCACTGGTCTTTCAGCTCAGCCCTTATACAACCATTACCCAGGGAAGCAATTCTACTCCTTAAGGGGCCACACACCTTCAGCAATTGCCAACCAACCACAACCCAGAAGGAAGGTAAACCAGACTACCTTAGAAAACAGTACACCTTGAGGTTTAAAGGAGGGACAGTAGGCAACTCATACCACTACATTAACTCCATCTCCCCTCAGCCTTTCATTGAGAAAGTCCATGACCCCAACCCCAAGAGCTTTGGGAATATAAGTATTCCTACCCTAGCTACAACGTTCATGATTTTGGCAAGTTAGCCCTGTGGAATTGCAACTGGCAAATATTTCTGCAAGTGCTACAACCATAGCTCTTAAAATCCCAAAAAAGAAAGTTCTTGTCACAGCCCTTGGCACTGTTAAATGGTTCAGTCTTAGAAACTAATGTAATTTTATCAGTGGAAATGATATTAGAGAAGAAGCATTATCATCTGTTTTGCCATAATACCCTAAAGATCATGAGATCTTTCATCTGACTAGCAACTGAGATCTTCTATATGCAGTTTCCCCATTAGAATATGAATTCCTTGAGAGCAGGAGTATCTAACCTTTTTAAATTGCATCCTCGATGCTTAATACACTGCATAATAATTACTTAGTAGTTTTTTTGTTTCATTTACATGGCTTCCACCATAGTCCCAGCCATTTCACCTATCACTTGAAATATTAACCTTACAGTTAGTCTTTCTCTACCAGCCTTACCCCTCTTTAATCCATCCATCCACTACATAGTTGCCAAAATAATCTCTCTTGAAAGCATGGTTCTGACTAATCCTTGTCCTTCTCAAGAATTTCTGGTGATCTCTATAGTGGCTAGAATGGAATTTAAACTTCTCAGCTTCCTCCTGATAGCTTTTCACAGTTTGTCTCCATCAACCTTCCTTGACATAGTCCATTTTACTCACATTTGCTCATTTTGCCTTCCAGCCAAACCAACCTACCTCCCCCAACCAACATGTTCTTTCAAATAAACCAGATTCCAATTTCTTAACTCTCTCATGTACCTGGAAGTCTTTCTTTCCTTACTTTCATGTCTTTGAAATACTTGCCCTCTTCAAGGCCTAATTCAAGAGCCACCACTTATGGAATGTTAATACTGAACTCAAGGTTTAGTGTTCTTCCTGCAAATGCTAGATCCCTTTGTAGACTCTAAATGCTTTGGGGGTAAAAAAAAAAACTGTCTTGTGTTTTATCTAAGTATCCTTTGTGTCTAGAACAACGGCTTGTACATATTGGGTACTTCACAAATCTTTATTAAATAAATGAATATATCCTAGAACAAGCAGATTTAATGAATCACCTCAGTATTGCTTGCTTGTCTACAATCATATAAGGAAGGTTGCTATCAAGTATCTCCTATTCATCATACATACATATGTGTGTGTGTGTGTGTGTATAACACACATATATATGTATGCATATATACATACTCATATACATGCATAAAGTTGACATATATGCACACATACACATACATACATGTACATGCATTCATACATACATATGGGGGCAGTGGCTGTCTTTTATCTCTTCTTGTATTCCCAGATCTTAGAAAAGTATTTTTCACATAGTAGGCATTTAATAAATGTTTATGGATTGACTCATCAACCAAACCAACTAAACAACTTCAGTTTTGAACTAATGTCACTCTTCTTTTACAGGGCTTCAAATCTATTGTATTATCTGAACACAATAAAAGATCTTTGTTGTTGTGGTTTATTCAGCAATAATTTTCCTAAAAGTTTTGCACTTTCATTTTCCCACAGTTGGAATGAAATGAGAAACTCTCATCAGTTATATCTTAGTTTAGATTTGCTCTGCCTCTAAGTACAATATATTTAGAGTTTCCCTAATCATTGTATTTTTCTAAGAATTCCTTCTCTTTTGGTCTCCTTTTGGGATTTCAAATAGAAGAAAGAAGTAAGCATTTCAAGTTTTCATGTAAACTTTATTGCTTTAACCCTAGATATCTCATTTCTGATCACTTTTTACCAGATGACAGAAGGCAATTGCAGTATGTGCTTAACCTAAGTGGTTTGAGGTAGAGCTATATCTCCAGTGTTCCATTTATATCCCATCATTTATCGAACTTCTGTAATTCTCTTTCTTACTAGAAAACACAATCCACCTATAATAAGTAGATTTCAAGTTGAAATACTTCCTTAAAACCTCTTTACTTTACACATTCCACACCAGTGCATGTCAGTGAAGTTTAGGTAAAATTCATAGTCTACTTTGTGGAGAAGATCAAGCCTGAGGAGATATGTAGACCAGAAGTAGTGTAATTAAAGTACATGGAAAAAAATAACTCCACTTCTAATTTCTTCAACTAGAATTCCTTTTTTAAATACTGAAAAAATGTAAATTTATGATGTTAATGAATCTAAACTGATCATGTGTAAATTTACAGATTGTTAGAAAAATTTTAAAGCTATTGCTCCTTTGAGATAATGAAGGACCAAGATGGCAATTCAATGACCTCCTCAAAACTTCCCCTTTGTCAGGATGTATCAACTTGACAATAATCAAGGCCCCATAGCTGATAGTACGGGCATGCATTTAGGAAGTGGAATCATATCAAAGCAAGTATTCTCAAGATCTCAACTTCTTGAGTTGCTGGACATAGCTTTCATTAAATCCCCTCCCCATAGATACAAATGCAGCAGCTAACAGACAGAGAATGAATTGCACAGTGACATTTTCAATGCCTTAGGGACACATACCATAGCTTATTGGATTGCAGAATTCATGTAGAGGACTGTACATAGAAGCACACATAAGAAACATGTTGCTCAGTCACACACAGATGCTTTTTTCCCCTCCACATCCTCAATAAAATTTCTCTGAAAACTATGGAATTAAAAAACATTAGCCTTGTCTAGAGATCTACCAACTGTATTGATTCCAATGAATCAAATCCTAAATGAACTGGTAGATATGATTGCTGAGTCTCTGTTAGTGACATACATAAGAGCATGAGTAATGGAATAGGTAGAACAAAATTAGGGGATAAATATTTTCAAAAAAAAGAATGGAACAATTTATCAACTATAGTGAGAAAATTAAGGGGCAGACAGAATATCAGATCTGGAGTCAGGAAGACTCATCTTTGCAAATTCAAATTCAGCCTCAGACACTCACTAGCTGTGTAACTTTCAGCAAGTCACTTAACCCTGTTCACCTCAGTTTCTTCATCTGTAAAATTATCTAGAGAAAGAAATAGTGAACCACTCCAGTATCTTTGCCAAGAAAATTCCAGATGGGGTCATGAAGTGTTGGACGTAACTGAAATGATTAAACAACAAGCTGGGAAAATTCTAGAACAAATCATTAAAATAAGAGTTGGCAAACATCTAAAAAAAGAAAACAGTGACTACAACGGGGCCAATATGAATTCATCAATAACAAATTATGCAGAATAACCTTATTTCTCTTTTTGACAGAGTTGCTAGACTAGTAGATAAGGAAAATATTGTAGATATAGTTTGCCAAGCTTTTAGCAAAGCTTTGGATAAATGGTGTCATGTTATTCTTGTGGCAAAAACAAATACACACACACACACACACATACGCACACAGTTTTCTAGGTCCTTGGGTGCGGCCTTCTGGCTGGAACCAAGTTTTACAGAACACATCCTTTTTTAAGGGAATTTGATCTGTGAAGTTTGAATTCAGTCAAAGAGCTGTACTTGAGAACATAGAGGGTCACATGTGGCCTTGAGGCTACAGATTCCCCACCTTTGCATTAGATTATGTTACTCCTAGGGAAAAAAAAAAACCAAAAACCTCTTAGTGTCACCTGTTTTCTCTAGAATAAAAATAAAAACTTCTCAGCATGACATTTAAAGACTTCCATCATCTGACTTCAGATGATCTTGATAGATGCGTATCATGTTAACCCCTTTTATATACTCTTCATTCCAGTAAAACTGACCTGCTGATTAGCTGTTGCCTGATCTAAAGATTTAAATTCTCTTCTCTGAGCATTTGCACAAGCTTTCCCTAAGACTGGAATTTATTACTTCATCATCATTGCTTCCCAGAATTCCAATCTTTTGTCAAGGCCAAACTCAAGTGCCATAGCTGCTGTGAGATTTTTTCTGGTGCATCCCTCATGGTCCTTACTTGTTTCTGATGGTCTTCTGGTAGAAATGTTAATTAAAATATTTCTTTAAAAATACATACATAAACATACTAGGAATGAGAAGTAGAAGCCTGGGTCATAGGCACACAGACTGAAAGAGCCAGAAAAGGCCATAGAGATCACATGAATCTAGTTCTCTTTTCTTAAAATAAGAGGAAAAAAAGAAATCCAAAAAGGCATAGGGACTTGCCCAATTTCACATCTATTTATCTAATAGCTGGTACTAGAATCTTCTCAGGTGCTCCTGATTCTAGGTACAAAGTCTGCTCAACCATACCAGATTTGTAATTTATAAATTACAAAAAGAATATGGATAAACCACTGCAAATTCCAGTGTATTCATCTATCCACATCCTTGATCTATTTATCTGTAATTTCAACAATATTGACACTTCTTTAAATGCCATAGTTTATACCTTGTCCATAGCTTCTTACCTCATAGGACTCATCCATATCCTTTGGTAAATCCTCCACCAGGGGGATTCTCATATTACTACGAAATTTTCTATAGTTAGTTCTCTTAACTTTACATAGACATCAAGTAAGCACTTAGAGGTGGCACTTTTTACATATCTGGGCTCATGGCATTTACAATAACAGATAAAAGAAAAAAAACAAATATCATTCTCTTCCCAACATTGGCATATAGGTTCCTCAACATTCTAGATAATCTTTATGTGTGTGTTAGGTATCATTTAAAAATATTCAGTTATAATAATATGGATAAATGAAGGAATTAATGTTTCCAATATATTTTGAAAATCATTACACTTCAGCAGAAACAAGCCAATTACTGCTCCAAAGCTTTGGCAAAATAGACTCTTAAACCAAAGTTTGATGCACATTTGTATGGTAACATGCTTTACCTTGACTTCTAAATACTTAGCGTCTACACTTTCTCTCTTTTCTTCTTGCTGAGGTATGCTAGTGAATCTTAAGCCATCCAAATTTGAACAAATCAGTAGAGAAAAAAACAATCAAAGATTGATGGGAAATCCAAAAAAAAGAGTATAAAATCTACCTAACAAAATTTCAAAATGATACTGTACCTTTTGTACATTTTACCATTGCTCAATATTTTTTTTCACATACTCTGCATAATTGACAAATTTTATTTCATTTGAATGTTTTTCTCTGCTTTCCCTCTTCCAATACTAAATAAGCTCTAACAGCGTTTACTGGTAAGTATGAATGTGTGTGTATATGTGTGTGTATACACACACACATACATACACAAATGTATGTATGCTTGTGTATCTATCTCTATATCTATCATCTGTCATCTATCTATATTGTTCTGTCTTTCATGCACTCTTCTCTTTGTCTCTTGTGTCACTAAATATAGTCTTTTGTTTGAAAATAGTTATAGATTGTAAAAGAATCAGATGCTCTGACAAATTAATCTGCATGATTTATTGAAAAATATGATGACCCCTGATAATGCAAGAGGATCTTAACTGTAATGGTTTAGATAGCACAATTTGGGTCATCTAAACCTTCACACTAGGGGCCTTTAAACTATTCTTTAGAGTACTGGATAATCCCATTAACACAAATTAGTTGAAAGTTTTATTTCATTTAATTCTCAGTTGTACTGTTAGGCGTTAGAACCATGAATATATGGAGGCACTAAGAAAGACAACTCATGGAAGGTTGGATGGATAATGATATAGTACAATGAATGTCAATGAAAATCTTAGATTCTATCGTTGGTATCTGCTTCTTGAACTGATTTCTAGCTCTAACCTATAAGTTTTATTTCAACCATATGCAAGATCCTTGTGGAAGAGAAAGAAAGAGAGAGAAAGATATAAACTTGACCAAAGCCAGTGATCCAGCTGACAGAGAAAGACCCAGTGATCTAGGACCTGAGAAATTGTCTGCCTCTTTGGCCCATTTCCAAGAAATAAAACACAACTTGACACTTGGTGGTATTGGGGGTGGGGAGGAGAACCTTCTTTCCTTTATGAACTTACTTTATATTCTTCTCTCATTTCTGGTGTAGACTAGGACATATTAAGGTGACTGCATCTAAATGGTTAACCAAGCCCGGGATCAAAAGAGTCCTAAACTATTATCAACAGAAAGTTGCTTTTTAGATCCAGGCACACAACCATCAGTGTCTCTCTCAAGTCTATTTTTCTACCACAGTTAGGGAAGGGAAGTTGACATTCATCCCCCATATACACATACACATACACATACACATACACATACACAAACTTACTCTAAATGAATAGGGGGAAATGAGACATTAATTAATAGTTAAGATTGCCACTGATAAGAAATCAGTAATTGCCAAGCAGTTCCTCTTCTCCTCCAATTGAAAGGCTGAAACTTTATGATGCTAAGATAATCAATAAAAAAAGAATTCAATTCATTCAGATATTTGATATCATGCCCTGAAGAGGAAAATTATCAACTTAAAAACACTTTATATTTTATATATGGACATAAATTTGCATATATTCATTTAAATATTTCTATAACCCTCTCTAGATATCTGCACCCTAGAGTTAGTAATGCTAGCTTCTCTGTTTAGGCACAGAACAAGTTTACGGTAAATCAGTTTCTGGAGTCTTCCTTTGTGATTAAGCTCTTTCGGACTGATTGATATTAGAGTTAACAAAAGTGAAATTAGAAACTCCATTCACTTTAGACATCCTTATGCTTTCATCTAATACAATCCTTAAATTGTAATCTTATTGAAATACTTGATTTATAACCTTAGTTGCTTTCTCATATTATTGAAAGGAGGAAAAAATCAATTAACTTTTTCCTTTCTTTTGCCTCTTCTTAAGTCTTGTCAATTTCATTTCTGTAGTACCTTCTATCTGCCCCCTCATCAGTTCACATCACCATAACCCTAATATAGTTTTCTTTCCATTCATATGAATTATTGAAATAATCTAACAAGTCTTCTCTGTTCTGTACTCTTGCCTTCTATCTTATATTACTAGCACTGATCTTATCATTTCACTCTAGTCCAAAATATTTGAATCTCCTTATAGTTAGCTGTAGCAGCAACCACACTGGTACCTGTTAGCACAGGCTTTTAGATCTGCTTTAATTGAAAAGATAGCTGTTTAAGTGTTCAACAATCTTTTTAAAATTACATTCACTAGTTCAGGGGGAAAGTCAGCACCCTGAACTTCAGAGAAAATACGAGCAGAGAAATAGAAACCAACAGACAGGGCTCTGACTGCCTGAATCAAAGCAATATTGCTATATACTTTACATTTATCCTTTGATCAAGAGAGCCTTTACATCTGAGCAGTTGGGGAGCTCTGAACATATAGCTATTCAGAATCTCGACCAGGGAATCACAAGATCCTTCTCAAAAGCAAAATCTCAAAGCAAAATACCAACTCAGAGTATATATGCACTTTTCAGAGCCAGATAGCATCACAACTCTCATGGCTCAGTGCCTAATTAGAAATTAACAAAAGGTATGAAAGCCTTACTACAAGCAAGCCTCCCCTAAGCAAGCTTCCCTTAATGGGCTCCATGTAAGGCTTATTAATGGGCCAGGAAGATCTTAAAGCCCGTTAACATTACATCTGTCAAGTCAAGTTCACATTACTTTGCCTGGCACTAGGGGTCTTCCATCACCTGGTGTCATCTTACCCTTAAAGCCTTATCATATATTACAAATTAGATCATATTGTTTGTTCTCCTTTCCAACAGAAAATACTTTGAGCTTCTCCCTCCCCCCTTCACCTCATTGATCCCCTATAACTTCAAGGTTCTCCTTCCTTATTTTCCTCTGATGAATTTCTACTCATTGTTTAAAATCCACCTATATTGTCACTTTTCCTATGACATTTCTCTGATCATTTCTATCAATATGAACTATCCCTCTCAGATTTCCAAAGGAATTAAAAAAATTTTTTCTCTTGTATTTATGATAAGGAATCACGGGACCATAGCTTATGACCTTAAAGCTCAGATAATATTTCTCTTTTAGGTAAAGTCCATATGTATTTTCTGTCTATTAAACCTTAGAGCATATGAGGGCTAGGACTGTGTCTTATATAAACATTCTTTGTCTTCCTTATATCTAATATAGAGCTCTTTACATAGCAGCTACTAAATAAATGTTGAATTTAATTGAAAATTACTCAGTATCTATATCCTTTGGTGGGACTTTATGTTTTATTATCAAAGCAAGGACACAGATATAATTTACTAAGAATTACTGACTCAGCACATCCTACATAGACTTTTACCTTAATGCTTAAAGGATGAGTGATCTGGTCAAAGGAGATATCTCTTCCACGAATTCAGATAATTGCCCATCCATACCCTCTCAGTCTGCTATATCTTCCCAAAAAAAACTCCTTTCTTGGGGGGGGGGGGGGTACACAGCTAGGTGTTGATGTAAATAGAGCACTAGCCCTGGAGTCCGGAGGTCCTGAGCTCAAATCTGGCCTCAGATATTAACATTTACTAGCTGTGTAACCTTGGGCAACTCACCTAACCCCAATTGTCTTACCTTCCCCCCTCCAGAAAGCAAAAAAAAAATTATTTA
Source organism: Pseudochirops cupreus (assembly GCA_028627135.1). Taxonomy (NCBI): domain Eukaryota; kingdom Metazoa; phylum Chordata; class Mammalia; order Diprotodontia; family Pseudocheiridae; genus Pseudochirops; species Pseudochirops cupreus. The sequence continues at coordinate 108,115,359 of CM053583.1, forward strand.
TTTTAAAGTGGACACCTTTTTCTAGATCTTTAAACAGTCTTTGGCACCAGTGTAGCTCTTGATCTGTCCATGTGTTTTCCTCACTTTCACCATTTCACCAGTGTTCCTTTTCTGCCCATACACTTCTGCATAAGAGCTTTAGCATTGAAACAGGTAACATGGCATAGTAAAGAGAGTGCTACTCTTAGAGTTGAAAGAACTGGGTTTTCAAATATTTCCTTCAACACTTATCAATTGCCACCTTAACCTCCCAAGCCTCAGGCAATATTTAAAGACCATAATTTATACTTTGTGGCCAGGGAAGAGTTCCTATGCAGATGGAACAAAGAAACTTGGAATATATTTGACAATATCCATTACATATTGATGTTTATTTAATCTATTGGTTATTTTTTTCTCTTAAGGTTTTCAAGGGTCATACATGAGCAGAGTTAATTTGTCAAAAAATCAAATTATCCATTTCTATAATCAATTAATGTTAATCAAGTGCCTTCTATTTTCAAGGCACAGTGGTTAGGTGTTACAAAGACAAATACAAAAGTTAGGCAGTTCCCTCCTTTCGAGAATTTCCATTATGTTAGAGGAAAACATGTTCTCAAATCAATATTGGAGATGATAGACCAATAGACAGAGAGATAGATGGATACAAGGATGAATGGATAGATAGACAGAAAGACAGAAGACAGGTAGACAGACAGATAGATAGATAGATGGATAGATAGATAGATAGATAGATGATAGATTTAGAACCACAGTGATGGGGGCAGATTGATAATAATTGGGAGAATCAGAAAAGACTTGGAAGGAGTTTGCACTTGAACTGACCCTTCTCAGACTCTAGGGCATCTGAAAAGCCAAGATGAAGAGAGATTACCTTCCAGGCAGAGGGGAAAGTCTATACAAAAGCACAGAGATGATACAAAATATTGTTTATAGGGAAGAACATGTAGGCAAGTTTGATTAGAGAACAGAATGTGAAAATTTAAGCCATTTCATATGGTAAGTGAAATGATTAAGTAGCAAAATGTTGCATCATCCATTGAATGTGATATATTCATTTAAGTGGTAAAGCACATTCCTGAGCACACACATATGTATGTGTGCATATATGTTTGTATATGTGTGTGCATATATGTATATATATATATGTATGTATGTGTGTTTATATACACACATATACATGCACACATATATAATTTGTCTTGGAAAATACATCAGAATTAGATAGATAAGCATTGATATGAAATCAGTGAATAAATTCAGTAAAGTCTGCCTTTTAGGTTAAGAATTGGCCTAGGTCATTTTTGGAGGCCAAGCTTCCCATGATCCACTGTGCATGAATTTCCCATTGATATTGACTTGATATTGATCCATTATTTAATAATTAAGAAATTATTTATGCATATATATATATATATTTATAGCCACAGAATAGTATTTGATTAAGCACATAGCAGAAAGAGTTTACACATACATTCATGGTAGAACAATTTTCTATTTCATCAGACCTTGAAGTAAAAATATATTTAGAGAAATCATAGCACATGATAAACCTCATTTATTAGAATGCTTACAGAGAAACAATTTAGGTTTAAAATATACTTTCTCAAAAATATTTTAATAATATTTTTAACTGATGATCCAGATTATCTAAGTTTGGCTCATTCATACTAATGGTGGACACGAGTCATGGATTCGACAAACACATAGATGAAGCAAAACAAAAGATTGAATAATACAAAATTCATTTCTACTTGGTTTTCATTTGGTGAGACACAGAAACATACTTTTACACCCTTGGAAAGGTTCATATTATTCTATTTGTGGATTTTCAGTCTTTGCCTTGAGCTTGGGCTTTATATTAATGAAAGAAGATGTCCATGATTGTAGACAGATGAGATAGATGACAGATGGTATTGGTAAATCTAAATATATAGATATACAAATATGTATATGCATATATACAAACATATACACACATATGCATATATGTGTGTGCATGGAGAGAGAGAGAGAAAGAGAAAGAGAGAGAGAGAGAGAGAAAG
>CM053583.1:108117903-108154880 GCA_028627135.1 Pseudochirops cupreus
GAGAAAGAGAGAGAGAGAGAGAGAAAGAGAGAGAGAGAGGGAGAGAGGTATCTTCTTTTGACTAGTATTTCTCTCTCTCTCTCCTTCTTTCAGACCCTTTTGGAAAAGAGGGCATGTCATTCAAAGACAATTTGATCTTGTGGTTCCAACAGCACCCCCGCCTTTTAGCCCTGACTTCGGACAGTGACCCACTACTTGCCAGCTTTACTACACAACTGCTGTTTACATTTTCATTTACTGATATGTCGAAGGCAGACTTTGGGATTAAGTTCACCAGGTTCTTACAGTTAGCTTGAAGGACAGGCTTCCTTGATTTTAAACAGCTCACTAAACTATTAATTTGAACATGTTCTTTCTAAAGATAGCTGGGAAGCTAGGGAGGTAATTTTCTTAAACTAAAAGGGATTAGAGTTCAAGTTAAACCTTTTCTACCTCAGGATTAGGATCTTGAAACAAATACAAAATTTGACAGAAGGCTAAAGGAATGAAATGGAAGCAAGGCTGCTGTGTCCTTAGATTTGGTGCAGGTCACGAGTCTAGTAGTTCAGCTTTGTACATATTGCAATTTGATATAGTAGATGAAGGGAGGGCAGCTAACAGGGAATTGCAGTAATCAAGTTGCTGAAAAAAATCAATGTGCAGAGCAGGGTTTGAATCTTATTATAAGACCAACGTGAGAAAAGACAGGTAATGTTCCTCATCTGCCAGCAGTGATGTGGGCAAGGGGGAGAGGGGGAGGAAGAAGAGAGATTACTTTGCAGACATATAGGCAGAAACATCATTCAAAAGTCCGATATGAATCTAAATAAATCCTAAAATCTTGAAATTGGAAGTTGATCAAAAAGCCATTTCTGTCACCAGTAATGGGAAAAGGCTGTTAATTATGAAGCCACTTAGATGAGTAAGTAGCATAATTTCAGATTTGGGGTGTATTTAATTACAAAACCTTGATTTCATCCAGTGTTTCAAAGTCAGTCACATCAAGCTCAAAGTAAAAAGAAATAAATAATATAAAATAAAACCAAGTTTTTAAACCATAACAAACTGTTCAGTCATTCAAATCTTAACTACTATACATACAAAGGGGCATTTGGGAAGAGAAGCTTAAACCCAACCAAGTTTGGACCACATCTACTTAACAGTTTTCACGATCTAGAGAAGAGGGAAAAGAAGTGGGAATAGACGGTTGCAGGAGAAAAGAGGGAAGGGGTAATGCACAAAACAGTGTGGACAATTCTCTTGAGGACAGAGAAGGCCTAAATCAATCCGAGTCTTTTCTTGAAATACCAGCATACGTTTCCAAGCATTATATTAAAATTTCATGATCAATAATGCTGCAAGCTACACTATATACAAGCAAAATAAGTGCTGACAATTGGCCAATATGTGAATTTAATAAAATGTCATCTGCTAAGTTCAGCAGCAGTGGCAGCTGAGAGGATCATTCTGATCTTAGTCTGCCAAATGAAGCTTCATTTTTTAGGTTAATAGGAAACCCAGGTTAGTACCTTTTCTTCTAATATGTATTTGCTACTCCAAAACAAAATGTGTGAATATGTTCATGTTATTTAATATTCTCACTTTATAAAGCTAATTAAAACTGTGAACTATGGAAAAATATTTTATTCTTTTTTCTCAGTATGTGTATGTATACAATATGTATTATATGTACACATGTTGAAGATATGCAGCACCAAGAGCTTTGAGGCTTTCAGAATTAAATGTACTTAAACACTCTAGGCTCTATCTATACACACATGTACATGAGCTTACAGGAACTGCTGCGTTTTCCAAATAATCATCTTATTGGTAGACTTTGACTTTTAATTTGTAAAGTACATTTCAAAATCTAATGAGGACAAGATTGGAAAAATCCACTACAATGTTTTATAAGATCTATTGTATAGTACTAGAAAGTAAAAGACATTCCATTTTACTGATGGAACCAGTTGGGTAGAGATTCAGGAATGATTCTTCCTTCTCCCTTTCACTGTCATACCCAAGTTGTTCCATTTTATTGATTTTCCCTCAACTCCCTTCTTTGCCTTCATGTAGCCATTATCTTTGTTCAGGCCCTTATCATTTCTCAACTGAACTACTAAAACAAATTCCTAGTTGGTTTTCCCATTTCCATTTATTACTCTTTACAATTTATCTACCACATAATAGTCAAATTATTATTTTTAAACAAGAATCTCATCATGGTATTCCTCACTCAATAAGTTTCCATAGCTCTCTATTTTCTCTGGGACAAAGTACAAACTCTTCACCTTGACACTTAAAAACCTTCACAATCTGTCTCCAGCCAGAAATCTACCTCCTCACCATTTCCCATTTCATACACATATTATCTTGTATATATTTTATCTGTGCATTTATATATTCCAAATATAGCATATGCTTCTTGAGTTTAGGCATGTTTTAATTTTTGCTTTTGCACCTTTAGGGCTAAATACAGTGCCTCACAAATAATATGTACTCGATAAAAGTTTGTTGACTGTACTTTTCAAACCCAAACAAATACATTTCTAATCTCTCAGAATATAAAGCATTTGGAGCAATTCCTGCTCCAAAGGAATTAATAATCTAATGGGAGGAGAAAGAAGACAAATGAAGACATATATATGATGCTATGTGGACTGTGGTGAAATGGAAAGGAGAAGTGATTTTAAAAAGTTCTATGAGAAATGTGAGAAGAGATTGCATTGATCCTGGGAAATGCAGAAAGTGGGGGCAGGGAGAAAGGAGCAGAGATTCAGGAAAAGCTTTATAAAGAATATAAAACAACTTAGGTATTTCAGGAAAGTGTTTCTGTTGATGGTGATATGATTGGCCACCATTTCAGGTACTAGAGGGTAAGCAAAGGCACTAGAGGGTAAGCAAAGAGATAAAAGATGAAAGATGCAGAGTAGTCTAGTTTGGCTACACCATGAAATACATGATAGAATAGTATGCAATAAGGTTGGAAAAGTAGGTTGATGTTAGACTGAGAGTCTTAACTTAAAGGATGAGCATATTTTTTAATTCACTAAGCTATAGACATGGAAGGGTTCTGACTAGAAGACCAGATGTATTAAGAGAAGTACCATAGGAATATTATTAGGGTAGTTGTATGAAAGATAAATCAAAAGAAAAAATTTAAGTGACTTGACCAAGGTCACACAGCATGAATGTGGTGAAGGTATGATTTGAATCTAGGTCTTCATGATTCCATGTCCTGTCGGCTTAACACTGCAGATAACAGGTAGATAAAAAGAAAATAGTAGGAAGAAGAAATCAAATGAAGAACCACAGGGAGGTCATATTCCATGGTGTCAAATGCAGCAAAAGGCTTTATATAAGGACATTTGGTGATAAAAGTTAACATCCCCCTATAGTCTGAGGGATACTCTCACATGAGGAGTTTTGTTTATAAATTACATGGACTCATTCTCCTGTGGAAAAGTAGGGAGAGAAATACTGATCTCAAAAAGTAGGGTCAGGTGTTTTCTCCCCCTCTGGCTCCATATTCCACAAGCTAACAGTAAAACCCCAGGAATATCTCTGAAACAAAGCTTTAATATGACATTCCTAAAGTATCTCCAAAATGTGAGTGAGAGTCCTCTAGAAAATGTCTTCAATGTGCAAACTAGTGCCAAGGACAAGAGAAACGGCATAAAACACAAGATTCATAAACTTGCATAGATGCAGCAAACATAATGCATCTCAGAAATCTCTTGGATGGACTGGTGAACAGATTCTTCAGATTTTCCCCAAATCTGTACTATCTAAGAAACTCACCAGAAGAGGTTCTTCTGTGCAGTCAGGTAACATTTGGGGCATTATTTAATCAGCTGGATGATCACCACTCTTCACTTCTCTTTCTCTGACCTCTTTAGTCTTCCTTGCTAGTTCATCATCCTTCCTTTTTTACTAAGCAGAGCCATGTCTTTCAGTGGTTCCATCTATGAGCTTGCTACTTAAATCATCCTCTTCCATCCCCTTCTCCTTTTGCCTCCACTATTTCCCAACATCAGAGTTTTCCAATGAGTCACATCTTCTCATTATATGGGCAAAGTATTTGAGCTTCAGCTTCGGCATTTGACCTTCCAGGACATAGCCTGAATAAATTTATTTAAGTATTGACTGATTTGATCTCCTTGTTGCCCAAGGAACTCTCAAAAAGCTTTTCCAGAAACACAATTTGAAAACTTCAGTTCTGCAATGCTTAGCTTTCCTATATAGACCAACTCTCATAGGCATATATTGCTAATAGAAAACCATAGCTTTGTTATATGGAGACTTTTTGGAAGGTGGTATCTCTGCTTTTTACTATGTTGTCTAGATTTGTCACAGTGTTCCTTCAAAGGAACAAGAGTCTTTTGTTTCATGGCTGCAGTCATCATCTGCAGTGGTCTTTGAGGTCAAGAATATAAAATATGACACTGCTTAAATTTCTTCTCCCTCTATTTCCAGGAATTTATGGGACCAGTCACCACGATCTTACTTTTTTTTAAAATGTTCATCTTCAAGCCATTTTTTACAGTTTCTTCTTTCACTCTAATCAAGAAGCTTATTAATTCTTCACTTTCTACCATCAGAGTGGCATCTGGTATCATCTGCATATGTGGCATCATCAACATAGCTGGCTTTATTGTAGTCAATGAAGCAGAAGTAGGTACTTTTCTAGAACTCTTTTGCTTTCTCCATAACCCAGTGACTGTTGGCAATTTGGTCTCTAGTTTCTCTGCCTCTTTGAAGACCTGGCCAGTCTTCTGTTAATGCCTGGATGAGTTGGATAGTGTCATGGAAGCAATGAACATGAGCTTGGACAGACTTTAAGACATAGTGAAATATTGAAGGGCCTGGTATACTATGTGGAATCACAAAGAATTGTTGTTTAGTCACTTTTCAGTCATATTTGACTCTTCATGACTTTATATGAGGTTTTCTTGACAGAGATACTAGAATGATTCACTATTTCCTTCTCTGTCTCATTTTATAGATGCGGAAACTAAGGTAAACAGGATTAAGTGACTTGCATTGGGTCACACAGGTAATAAGTGTCTGAGGCCAGCTTTGAACTCAGGAAGATAAACATTCTTGACTCCAAGCCTGGCACTCTATACACTGTACCACTTAGCTGCTCATATAAATGTATGAGTATAAAATTATATAGCACCTACATATATACATTTGTATATGTGTATGTTTATATCTATCTGTCTATCTACACAGACATTCTATATATGTATGTATGTATGTATATATATATATATGTGTGTGTGTGTGCATATATAGCAATTTTACATAAGTCACAGGATAACAATCCTGAAAAGCAGCATAGTGTAGTAGATAAAGAGCTAATGAGCCAGGGAAACCTGGATTAAAATCCTCCCTCTGATACATTCTTGTTGTATGATCTTGGTCAAGTGAATTATTTAACAATGCTCTAGGCCAGCACCCCCATTGGGGGTTGAACAACCCTTTCATAGGAGTCACAGGGGTTGCCCAAGACCATCGGAAAACATGTATTTCCGATAGTCTTAGGAACTGAGACACTGCTCCTCTATCTGTCCCCAGGCAGGTCCATCCACATGCAGATACGCCCACATACCAGTATTAAGGGGTCACAATATTAGGGAGGTTGAGAACCACTGCTCTAGGCAATTTAGAACAAAAATGGGGCCACGAGACCTAAGGATCCCTAAAATCTTCATATTGATTTAGATAACTGTACATAAAGATTATCTGTGTTTTACTGTCTTTTATTTATTTTGTTAAATAATTTTCAATTACATTTTAATTTGATTTGTGCTGCAATTAGAAATCCTGGTGATGCATGTGGCAGGTGGAATAGTCTCACGTTAGACACCTCTGCTCTGGCCAATTAAGTGTATAAAATACATTAGAAGAGATTTCTCATTGAATGGTTCTCTATACAAAACCATAGCTCCAGTTTCTATCCCTAATATGTTTCAGTAATTTTTTTTGTTGTCGCTGTCATTGTCATTGTTTTTATGGTAATATATAGAGAATTCAACTTTTTTACATACAAAGAATGAATAATCCTTCCCCTACCACTGGGCTTCACTGCCAATCTCTAGAGAATTTTCCCCTCACTTCTATAAAACTAAAACTTTGGTATTTTCTAGGTTGACTTCTTTGTAGGAACAATTGCACTTTTTTCTCCCACTAAATGTTTCAGAATTGCTGTTTTCATTCAGGTTGGTCCCAGCTGTGGTGAGCTAGGAATGGATCGTACTTTGTCAGAGCTCAGCCAGTAAGAAACTTAAAGATTTTAGTACTCTACAGGACTGTATCATGGGAAGGGAATTTTAAGAAGATTTGAAAAGTATATGGAAGTGAAAGGAAACCAAGTATAACAGTGATAATGAAAGAATAAAAGTCTAGGTCATTGAAACAGCAATTAGATCTCAACATGTCCATATCATTTGCAGAAATTGGACCCCATAGCATTCAAGGGGGTCTCAAATTTGCCATGTTGAGTTTTCCCTTTTGAAGCATAACTGAGTCATAATTAGTGAAAAACCATATGCACTAAAATAAACTATATTGTTATTTTCCCAGAGTGGTGCTTGATTTTGTGTGGGCTGAAGCTAGTTTTAATGTAGATTCATGCTGGCTGCTTGATTTTTTTGCCTTTTTTCTCAGTCAATCAGTACCTAGGAGGACTTTATTTATTTATTTTTTTGTCAAGAGGCACTAATGCAGTATTTAATAAACTGCTAAGCACATCTGGCTACCCTTCCCACTTCCCTCCTATAAATGGAAGCAGGAAGCAATAGGTACAGGAGTTGAAAGGTTGAAGAATGAAAAAGACTCCTATTACTGCCCCTTATTACTAGCTCCAAATGAAATGAAAACTAAACTAATAGCAAGAAATTCTTCAATCCTCACCTCCCTTTATCCTTTTACATTCAAAACCATCCCAACCTATGACCTGTTTCAACAGACTGAGGTGCCATTAGTGGCTCACAGCAGGTACAAAAATCACAGTCCTTTCTAGCAGGGCCTTTGTTGCTGTCTGCCCACAAGGTGGATGTCCACAAACCCCAGCAGGCCTGTCATATGGGGATGGTCTTTACTAATACTGTATTATAGAGAATCAGTGATAGATTTGAGTAGCAGGGCAAGCACTAAAGAGAGCTCAGGGACACTGCAATTAGTAAACAGTAGGATTTAGATAGCATGGTTTGTTTAATGAGGAGGATTTTGCATGCTTTTGACTTCTGGATTTAGTGCTGCAGATTCACAGCAGGGGAAAAACTACTTTGGAGGAAAAAAATTCTGTTAGGTAGTTAATGTGATTCTGACCTCCCAACCTTTAACACCTACCTTCCTCAATTAATCAGTTTAAAGCCTCCAACTTAAATAGCTGTCTGCAGCTCTTTAAATTCATTTACTTCCATTAGGTATGAAGCTGCTAACTGGAAAAGATTCCTGATTCCAAAATGTAGGCAATTGGCAAAAAATAATAAACTTCTTTTTTCTTTGTTAAGTTATTGGTGTTTTGGTGACATTCAAATAGGGAAGGAGGGAGTGGGAGACAAGGAGGGAGTGATGGGAAGAATGAGAGGGAGAGAGAGAGAGAGAGGCAGGGAGATACACTTCTTGGGTAGAATTGTGTTGGCACATGCATTTTGATTATAGTGTAGATTTATAATCCATAACTTGGTTTTCCTAGGGTTAACTTAGTGACCACTGACTTCTCCATGATGTTTCTTAATAATGGGATACATTTTCTTAGTAGTTTAATATTGGATGCTCTGTGTGGAGACTGTTTTATGTAATTAATTTCTTAGCAAATCTAGGCTTTATATCTTTAATGAGTTCCAGCTTGCCAAAAAATTAAGGTTAACTTAATGTAGTGCATGGGGGACTGATTAAGATAAGAAAAAGATCCCTATATTTATTTTATTTTGTTAATATTGGGTAGGATGCTTAGATTCATGAGGAAAATGGCAATTCCCCACCAACAGTGAGTCAGGAAGCTGGTGGATATGAGGCAGCTTGAGCTTCAACATTGTCCTGAAATCCATCTTTGGGACATTTGGGCAGGTTGTATAGAATGCCCACTTTATAATATTGGAGACCACCAAAACTCTTATTTGTGAACTCAGGCAAAGAGATAGGAGATTAGTTTATTTCATCACAGATTTTAACATATTAAAGACAGAATGGCCTAGAGCATAGAGGGAGAGCTTAGGGATCATAAAAAACTAAGGTAAAGTCCTGATTCTAACTTATACCAGATGGGGTAACCTCTCAGTTTACCCAAGCAGTAGTATAAGACTATAAAGTTGGAGAAAAATTGTTAATCTGCATTGGGAATTTCCATAATCACAACTAAAACAATGATAAAACCACAGACTTGGACCAAAAATAAAATTTTAATGCTTTGTATTTGCATATTTTAAGTTATCATACAAAGAAACCACACATAGTTCATATCTGTATAGTGCTACAACTGTATGAGAGGGGTACTGAAAGTATAAAGATACCCATTCTGCAGATGATGATTGTGGGATTCTACAATGTGAATATTTTGTCTAGTGTCATACAACTAGTAGATGACTGAAGCATGACAGGAATCCAGGTCAACTGAGTCAAAGCTCAACTCTTTTTTTTGTTGTTGTTTTTTTTGTTGCTTTTTTTTGTTTTTTTGTTTTTTTTGTTTTAACTATGCTGTGTTATTCCTCAATATTCTTTTCAGTTAAATATACTTGGACTTGGGACCAGCCCATACCTTCCTTTGGTTATCTGCTTCAGATTTTATTGAGATTAAACATTTTAAAACAGGCATCAGAAGCTAACTATACTGAAGCCTTAAGTATATCAGTTAAAGAAGATAGGTGCTGAAGGAAGCAAAATGTGCAGGAAAGAGCAATAACTTAGAGTCAGAAAACATGATGTTGAGACCTTGTTTTACTATTGACTATTTGGAAGTTGTATATCTTCTGCTTATTTAATCTTTACTATTTATTATTTGGAAGTTGCATCACTTCTGTCAAGTGATGCATCCTCTCTTCTTATTTGTACTGTGAAAAAAAGATTTCTAGATGTTGAAATCATCAAGGTATTCCTGTTTGTGGGTGACATTGGGTTGATTTCATCAAGCCCAAGCATACGTAATTGTTTTCTAAATGAGACTCACAATTACTCAGAGGATATTAGGCCAGTTTTATATAGCAACATCTACGTAGATATAGATAATAAATAGTGATGAACATCTATATATCTAGAAATCAATGTGTACCCAATTAGGAAGGAAATAAAGTGGTCTAGATTATAATATGCAGAGAGGAATCATGGAGTAGTGATACAATGCTTGGATTTGGAGTCAAGATGATCTGGGCTCAATTCCCACTTCTGACATATATTAGCTGTGTAACAATTGGCAAGCCACTTAATCCCTCTGTGTCCTAGACAACTCTTTAAGTAAGATTATAAGTTATAGATGAATTGCCTTTCTGTAAGAAGAGGAAATTTTCAAACCAGAAGTTTTCTACATTTAGGAATTTATAAATCTAGGCAAAAAAATTCTATGTAGTTGAAAGGACAAGTCATGAACCTAGCACATCAGTATATTTACTTTTAAAGATGTAAAGATTCTCCCTGAGACAAGGATCTATCATTTAGCATAAATAGTACATTCTCTAAATAATTAAAATTAGGGATTACCTGGAAGGCAATAGTAAGGCATAAAGTAGACATGAGTGTGTGATAGCATATTTGGCAACAATGATCTATACCGGAGAAGAAACAAAAAAAGGGATTGTCGAGTTGTGTAGAAGGAATTAAAATTAGTTGGATGACCCATGCTCTTTATTAATCAAAAAATTAAGAGTCCACGCACCAGATCCTAGAGGATCTCATGAATGAATTGTTTCCCTGCTAGAAAGAAAAACTATGCTGAGCGACTTAGAGGTCTAAGAAAGTTTTCAACTATCCCCTACAGTAGATAGTTATTGTACAGAAAACCTTTTTTCAACCATAAAGTGCTAAACAGATATTATGTAACAGTGATCCTGAGTGAATGTATATGGATTTTGAATGATAGTGTCCTTTGCTCTGTTTTTCCCACCTACTGTCAAAGCATGTCCTTGTGAACTGCCTTTTCTCACTTTTTCATATGAGGATAAATAATACCAATTTACCATTTAAAATGGAGTAAAATTTGCTTTCCATTGGATACAATCATATTAAATTCATACCTGTATATACATGTATATTCTAATTCTAACTTTCAGAGTGCTTTCTTATCTATTCTTTCCACTTAACCCCTTGAAAGAAATGTTATTCCCATTTAACAGCTGGAAAAATGGAAACTCAGGGAAATGAAGTGAATTGTCAAAGGTCATCAAGGTATTACGAATCCCAGTCCTAGGATAATTTTTGTAAGATTTTTTAACTGTAAAAATAGAATTGAACACTGTCTTTCTATAGATTATGCTAATCCATTTTCATGATGTCAGGAATACTTTTCAGACATAAACTGCTGTTGTTTCATCACATACCAATAAAGGTGTAGGAAATTGAGATTATTTCCTAGACTACTAGGCAGAAATTTAATCTTGAGCTTCTTTCAAAACCTCACTAGCCCTCAAGCATTCACTGAGAATAGAATCAATCAAAGACATGGGGTGAAGAGACCTTTGGCCCAGGAAACATAAATCCCTAATGGAAATAAATCAAATGATGGGACTAAAATAATGTTAGAGTTTAAAGAAATGTAGAATAGCTTAATAAAATGAATAGGTAGATCCTTTTGGTTTTGGGGTATCATGATCTCACAGCAGATTCCTTGATTATAGCTAAATTAATAGATTTAAGTATTATTTCATGTTTGGACTCAGAATGAAAAAGAAATAATAGAGTGAAGTGAATTGCATTTGGAAAATTATGCAATGCTTCAAATAATCACGAACAGCTCCCCAAAATACAGATTTCTAATACAAAGTCTCTCTTATTCATGCTGTGTTATTGTCAATAGTAAATATGAACTCTAAAGAACAGAAGTTGTGGGTAACCCAAAGGGCAATGGAGAAAAAGAAAGGCTATTGAAATGAAAGGCAAATTTTCAGTTGTAACATCTAGGCAACGGATAGTATAAAAGATATTATTCAGAAAAGTAATGATTAGAAAAGAAGATAAGAAAGTTAAGTAGTAAAAACCAGAGGTAACAACCAAAGAAGTGTAATTTACACAAGAAATAGAAAAAGGCATCCAATATGTTGGGCAGATCCTTTATGTTGCATCTATAGTGAACAAGCCACAAAGGATCCACAAAGATAAGAACACATGGATGGAAAGCCACCTACTCTCAGATCCTTTGAAGAATCAAGAGATTTCTTATTATCACTATCATCATTATAACTGACCTTTATATAGAGTTTTTCATTATTGCAGAGCATTTTACATATTTTATTGATAATCCCTAGGGCACTGTCATACTCATTTTATGATCATCTCATGAATCATCTCATAAAGTTGAGGTTCAGTAACTTAAATGATCCACACTTGATCATTTAGCTAGTTGATATCTAAACTACTACTATTTAGTCCAGTTTTTTTTTCCTGAATTCAACTCAAGGATTCATTTCCTGAATATTACCCAGATTTTATTCTTGATTTAATTTCATAGGTAAAATATGGAAATGTAATCTGAAAAATCATTAGGAATTTTCTTTTCTGTAAGGATTTGAAAAACGCTTTAAGATTTTGATGTATCTATGAGTGGTATTGGTAAAGGAGGCATCAGGGAGGGAAGAGAACAAACATTTTTATAATTCCTACTATGGGACAGGCACTATACTAAACATTTTAAAAGTATTATCTCACTTTATCTTCACAACAACCCTGTGAGGTAGGTACTGTTATTATTTCCACTTTATAGTTGAGAAAACTGAAACAAACAGAGGTTTAAGTGACTTGCTCAGGATCACACAATTAGTAAGTGCCTAAAGTTGGATATGAATTCTTTATGTGTTTTATACACTTTATAGCCAGCTACTATGTAGCTGACTATAAGAAAGCCAGTGAGTCCATACTCTTGACTTGTCTCTCTCACTGGGTTACTCATTAGGGACCTAGAGATACCAAGGTACTAAATCAAGAGGAAATTTCACTTTCTTTTATTTTTATTATGTGGGGTATGAAGTGAAAAATTAGATCAGCCAACAGAAATGAACCCTAAAGATCACAGATCAAAAGCAGCTTATCATATGACATTCACATTCTTTAGTACTGTGTGAGCAGAGTGTTATAAAATATTCCTCACCCAATGGCAAAAGTGTTGTAGTGCTTGACATTCTAGAGCACATTGTAGCAACAGAAAGCTGTAAGATAAATGGTAGTGATTATGAGAAAGGAGGTCACACAATAGGTATTCGACATTTTAATTCCTGCTCATACATATTCTGTACTAGTGATTATGGTAACTCTTACCTGTGTTTGGTCTAATTAAGGACATAGCCAGCAATCATCTTGAAGACAAATTCCAGATTCTGACTCAGTGTGGAAGAGAATCAATCATCATGCCCATGGACTGAAAATGACCAAACTTTTTAGTGCTGTTGCAATTTTTACAGTCATTTAATTTGGGTAACTTTTAAGAAAGTAGAGACAGTTTAAAGTGACAATGATGCTTAGGTATCCTTGCAAAGCAGGAGCTATAAAACAGAGAAATAAAATAAGAGTGTGTGTGTGTGTGTGTGTGTGTGTGTGTGTGTGTGTGTGTTTGAGCGTAATAGTGGCCTTATCTCTGATGGGATTTTCTTATCTTTTGCTGGAAAAGAGCAAGAGGTCTATCTACTCTGAAAGGTAGAAAAAAGTCATTGCTGTTAGTTTCCACCATCTTCCTTCAAGCTTACTGGTTATTATATTCTTTCACTTCTAACTTCTCTGTTTAGGTGATGTATCCTTAAAAATATATCCAACTGGCAAGGTCAGTATACATTTCTCTTTTCCTTAACTTTTAGGGATTGTGTTTTTTTTTTCCTCTGAGATGTTTTCCTTTTAAAGAGAAACAACAAAAGGATAGAATGAAACTGTAGGTATTGAAATAGCAGAATAGATTTTATTATTTATATTATGCATATAGTGTAGACTTTATATTGGTTACAAAATATCTGTGACCAGAAAAAATATCTCACCAACCTATAAAAATGTACTGTGGCGCACTTATATTAATCAGTGACAGAGCCTCCCTTTCCCCAAGGCTACGTCTTGAGACTAAGAAAATCATACCACCTCTGGAAAAACCTCTCAGAAGTTCCCCAGAAACAAAGCACAAACATTCAACAGAAGGAGAGCAGATGAGAAAGGCACCACCTGCTCTATCTCTTTTACACTACAGACTGATTTCTTCTGGGTTCTATGGAGTTGTTCTATGTACTATACTGTTAGGGTGGAGCTTCCACACCTTTTCTATTTATATTTGATATTATTTTTTATTATTTTTCTATATTTCAGCTCACCCTTTCATTTGAGGATTCTTTGTGCAACATGTGCAAAATTTGTGCATGCTTTGTGAACTATCTCTCCAGAGAGTTTCATGGATAGAAAGATAGTTCCAAATATGAAGAAAAACATTAAAAGAAAAAAAAAACCCATAGAACTAAGTGTTTCCACTTGAATTTGTTTTTCTTCACACTTCCTGACTTCAAATCTCCTTCAATGAAGTCCCCTAAACAATAAATGAATCTTACTTTAAAAAAAGCACCTTAGAAATAGTAAAAATGGACTATGGGTCTTATCCAAAGTCTATTAAAATGTCAGTCAAATTTTTTTTTAATTGCTTTATCAAAATCCTGAAAATTGTATATATTATCTAAAACAGTGGTAAACAAAGAATATAACTCTGTGATTTTGTGCAACTGTATAGATGTATGAATATTAGTAATTATTGCATTTTTATGAATGTTGCTATAGGATAAAACTTTGGTTATCTAATGGAACATGAGCTTATGATAAAAACATATTTAATCATGAAAAATAATTGAGTTGCTTTGAATGAATTTGGACATATAATCATAGAGAAATAACTCTTCATGTCTTAGTGTGATAATTGCAAAACTTGGCGGAAGCAGATAGAATTTTTACCATAAGCATGTTGTGTCATTAGGGTCAAAATCTGCCTAATATCTCTACTCTGCCAATTAATAATTTAAGAGAGAGGTCAGAGCAACTTTGAGAGAGGGCTAGAGGGAATCAATTAATGAATAAACATTTATTAATTCCCTACAATGTGGCAGGAACTGTGCTAAGTGCTAGAAAAGAACAAGGAATTTGATGAGCTTTATGAGGTTAGCCTGAAGTTTCAGGAGACAGACAAAAAGATAGATAGATAGATAGATAGATAGATAGACAGACAGACAGACAGACAGACAGATACATACATACATACATACATACATACATACATACATACATGGTAGATAGATAGATAGTTGCCATTGTGTATGGTCAGGTGGACAAATTGTTTCTAGGGTAGGACTATCTCACAGCCTAGGTAAATATAGTGATAAGAAAAACAATAATGATAATAATAAGAAGAACATCAAGCATTTATATAAATTTTTTAATGCTTGCAAGTTGCTTTAGGAATGTGAACTCATTGGATCCTCACAAAAACCCTGAGAATGCTGTTATTTTGCCCATTTTACAGATGAGGAAACTGGGGTAAATATAAAATGACTTGTCCAGGTTTGCACAGCTAGTAAAATGTCTGAGGAAGCATTCAAACTCAGGTCTCAACTCCAAGTTCAGCATTTATCCACTGTACCTTCTGATGACCTAAATGTGTGAGATAAGACATTTCATCTCAAATGGCAGACCAGTGTGTCAAACATCTACAAAATTTGCTTTAGGCAAAAGATTAAAAAATACAAGAAATGATTCAACTATAAGTTAGGATGGAACCATTGGAATTTCTATGAAAGTCAGAGAATCTTGCTGATGGAAGAAAATGGGGATTTCAGGAAAAGGGGTGAGCAGTACAACAGGTCTATGTTACTATGGTAGGTGAAGAATTAATTGTATTGACAACGAAAACATTTTTATATAAATAATTCAAAATGTGTGTATAAAGCTTCTTTACAACATTATCAATACTTGTACACTTAAATTTCTCCAAAGAATCTAGGCAACTATTGTTTATTAACCACTTTTTCAATAATTCAGTTTCATTTGCCCTGGATAATCAAGGATTTATTGCATCTAACAGGCCACCACCAAACACAATGAGCACAATTTTCCCCCAATATAGTGTATTAATAGGATGTATTAATCTTAGTACATAGTGAGAAAAAATGTGAAAAATAAAGCTACTGTCAATCTGTCTCTCATTGTTCTGCATCTAGAAAATTGCAGAATTGATGATTACGGGGCAGAGCATAGCTTTGCTGCTGACAACAACAACAAAAAATCCAATGAATCACTGCTGTATATTAATCTGAATTTCTTTTGGCAATTTATATTACAAAAACAATCTAGCAAAGGTATCTATTGAGGAAACATATTCAGGGATATTGTTTGCTAGGCATAAGAATATGGCACAGCATTTTAATTCAAGTGAAAAAAACATTATTCAACTGAAACATTGGGGAAATTTAACTGTGACTAGCAAGAAAAACTGAATTAATATCATCACTCATTTGAAAATCATCAAAAGATTTTTAATGATCTAATGTTTCCTAACTCTCCACCATACACTTGATTTCAAGATGACCAACAACCACAGAATGCCTGTGTATAAGTGTTTTAATACAAACTTAGTAAAGGGGTTTTTGAAAGGAGGCTCAATTTTTCCACCTTTGCTTGTATATTTCTCTTTGTATGTGATAATTTCTAGTATATAGCATTACAAACATTTACAATTATTATTTGTATATGTGTTTTATCTGCTCATCTAGACATTAAAGTTCCAAGGGTGAGGAAGGTAGGGAAGGATCCCTGTTCTCACTCGACACAGCCCATTTCACATAATGAACACTTAATAGATGCTTGTGCTGAATTGAAACAAACTCATGTTATTTTGAAATGCTACTGAGAGTACCACTTTCCAGTACAACTTGTTATTGCTATGAGAAAGAAAAGTGACAAATGTAAAAAAAAGAAGCATTAGTAATAATTAACATATATGCATCCCTTATGTAGATAACTGATCCATATGAATACAATATCTGATTTAAGCATAAAGACAAGAGTATAAAATGATACTGTTGAAAGGTGAAAGATTGGTTCTGATAATCCTTGCTAGGTAGTCAGAGCATTTTCCTGAGCTAACTGTCATCCCAAAGAATGCTGCATTCTTCAGATGAGAAACTAAGTTTTAAAATACTCACCATTAAGTTAATGTTTACATGTGGCCTAAAAATTATGATGTATGACAATCTCTTCCACCCCTCCCCTTTTATAACAAAAGCAGAATGGTGTAGGGATCCATAAGACTATTTTTGAGGTGACATCAAACATAGTGTTTATTGTACAGTTTCATAAAACATATAGATCACTTTTAAGAAATCGGGCTCCACTTGGGCAAATTTAAGTGATACATGTTGATTTCCACAAATAAGTTTGGTAGATTAAAAGTATGTGGAATCACTGAGGAAGAGAATATGGTTACTGGTGGTAGGTCTAACAAGAGAAGTCAAGAAAGGAATAAAGATCTTTGCTTCTGCCCTCTGTGCTATTATTAAACAATACATTAAAAGGGGGCTGATATTCTGATTCTATGATGTTCAAATATAATTTCTTAATATTCATGAAAATTTTGCTTTAAATTGTGTAACAGAGAATATTTACTGAGAGACTGCATATTTAATTGCAAGAATGAACAGGATTGTTTGGGCATAGAGTTGCTCCAGACCTACTCAATGTAATTGTAGTGTTCTTTCTAGAACTGTTTCTCCTAATTCTCACTACCACTAGCAGTTTGGATCCTCTGAGGCGGCTGACTATTTTTCCCTTTGGAGTTTTATAGATAATTCTGAAAGTTTTGTGATAAATAGTATTAATACTCATAAGTCTCCATCCTGTCCACTCCAAAATATCAAACAACTTTTACAAAATCATATTTTATAAGGTTATATAATATGTACAGTTGGTATAAAACATTCCCCCCATCGCTGGCAGATTCTCACAAGGCTCCTTGAGAAAGTAGATAGAAACTTAGAGAATATGGTACGCGTGGCCAAAAGGGAACTCATGGCTCTGATCCTGTAAGTCTTTTTGTCCCTTAGGGAAGATGTCATTAAGTTTTTGTTAGGTATGCTCTCAGCTAGACTCCAATATCAATGACATGAGTTCTGAAGTTACCTTTCTTGGTTTTTGTAGTTTGCCTTTACTATATCTCAGATTCCAGTGAAGAAGCTACCATCAGCCACTCCTACTTTGGGAGACACATAGAAAGTCCTAAACCTTCCTAAGCTCAAGAGGTAGGGGAGGAGAATAAATTCAACTCTCCTCGGACCAAGGATTGATCCCTCATTTACGACTAAACTACCTTGTTTTTGAATCCTTAAACAGAGAATGGTTGGAATGCTAAATTATATAAAGAGATATATGGGGATGTTTGATTCAACCAATCCCAATATATTTCCTGATTTTATCCAATAATTAAGATACTTCACTCTTTCTATATAATTATGAACTTGTCCGGTTCTAGCTAAGACCTTTGATTCAAAAAGCTGGGCCCTCTCTGTACCAATTAATTAGGGTGGGGTTTCTACCTCCATACTTACACTGTCCAAGAAGCATTTTAGCATTACTAAGCTTAAGGAATTGTGTTTGGAACTCAGAGTAATAATCTGTCTTCAAGCAACTTTAATTTTACTATTCACAAATGTATTATTTAAAGATTAAAAATACAGAAAAAAGAAGCCATAGAAATACTTGAAGATATAACCTCATCTCTAATACTGTAAACAAAAATACTCCCTGAGCTTCCATATTTATTAATATAACAATGAAAAATAATGTTAATTTTAATATATTCATTATCAGAGTAAGACAATCACATTTATATTTGGGAGCAAGATTATCTAAGCATTTGATGGAAAATTTAGGTAAAATTTCGTAGCATATATGTCAAAAACATGTGAATTAGATTGTTAATGTTTTTCAGACCATCATTAGAAGGAAGATATAGGTTCAAGGAAAATACATTCTATAAGTAATTGTCAAAATGTGCCTCTATGGACACATAAAATATTTTTTTATTCATTAATGATAATCACATTGGAGAGAGTGAGCTGAAATGGGCGCTATATTATGTATTTGCTTTTAAACTGCTCAGTTAATGGCTACAAAATGAGTCTATGGATTCTCCCTTGTCTTCCAGCAATGTGATGATTTATCTGAGAATCAGAGTGAATTAAGAATTAGGTAACTATTACATCTGTTCAATCCTGATATATACACCAATGTTGTAAATGTAATAAATGGCCATTTTTGCTACTTTGGAGGAAAAAAACAAAAACAAAAACAAAAACAAAACTATGTGTATGTGTCTTGTATATGTGCACAAATGAATAATAGATCAAAGGAGTGTCTTGTTTACTTTGACGAATTTAACAGGAGATGGACCTTTGCTTGGAAATCATTACAGCATCTTCCAATAAATGGTATTACCATTCACCTTGCTGTTGCCTAAAGGTTGATCCTTAATGAATGGGACTGTTCCTATTGGTTGGCTCAAACTCTTATAAGGATGATCTCTTATTTCCAGAGGAGCTAGTTCCTACCCACCCCCAACCCCTATTGACCTATGTAAGAGACAGGGAATTGGTGCAAGAGTCTGTAAAGAAATAAAAGTCAGGCATGGTGGTTTGTTGGAGTTCAGGAATACAGTGTTAAAATAGAACTAAAGCTAACTGGGTGTTAGCACTAAGGCCAGCATCAATATGGTTGACTCCTCTGCTTTCAGTCTTCCTAATGAGGGATGAATAATCCCAGATCAGATAAAAAAGAGTTGATTAAAGCTTCCATGCCAGTTAGTATGGGACTGGCACATTGCACATTAATTCTCAGCTAGACTCTGAGATCAGTGACATTATGAGTTCTGAAGTCACCTTTCTTGGTTTTTGTAGTTTGCTTTTTCTATATCTTCCAATGCCAAGAGGGAGAAAGAGAGAAAGGGAAAGAAGGACAGAAGGAGAGAGGGAGAGATGGAGAGAGAGAAAGAGAGAGAAAGACAGTCATAGACACAGAAATAGACTACTACCATATCATGGTGCTCTTCATCTTTTCTTCCCATAATCCCAGAATCTGTACTCACCTTGCCAATAGTTTATAAAAAGAATCTCTATAGTCAATTTAGGTCTGTGTGTGTGTGTTTGTATGTGTGTGCTTATATTTAATAAGTATTTATTTTCTCACCCTACCACAGCATTTATTGGTAGAAAAACTAAAAGGAAGAAAAGAAATAAAAAACAAAGTGTTTATAACAAGTATTAAGTAAAAAAAATCAAACAAATTAAATAAATATTGCCACATTGACCACATTCAAACTTATGTCTTATTCTGCATATTCAGTCAATTATCTCTCTGTTAACAGGTGGGCAGCAGGAGGGACAAAGTTGGTGGTTGCTTTCATCAGAGTCCATAATTCATTCAGAGTTGTTTGTTTTATAAATGTTATTATCATTTTATAGATTGCTCTACTATTTCTTCTGACTTTACATCAATTGACACATCACCCAAGTTTGCTCTGAAACCATCCATTTCATCATTTCTTATGGCATGACAAGTTGTCAAATTGTGCATGCTCTTTGACACCTCAATACAACAACTCAGTACAAATACTAGACATATACTCCAAAGAAATCAAAGAAGTAGAAAAAGGACACAAATGTACTAAATATTATTCAAACTTGAGTTCATTTTTTAAATTTTTCTTCCAAATTTTCTTGTTGCTAGTCTAACTCTGCTTGAGTTACCATTTGTCACTTGGTAAGAATACTACTCAACACCTCAACCAAGCAGCTTACTCCACTTAAATCACTACAAATTGAAGGCAAATGTGAAAATATGAAAAAGACACTATCAACTTACTCTTTGAACAAGAAAAAATAGAGAAAAAAGAGATCATAAGATTTTAACCGTAGGGTTAGAATAGAGGTTGTTTAGCCCAAACCTCTCATTTTATGGAAGAGATAAGCCAGGTGAGGAAAGTTGAAATAACTTACACAACATCACATAGATTGTAAAAGTACCAGAGCTGAGGTTTGGACAAAGATCCCCTGACTCCAAAATGAGTTATAAAAAAAACCGTTACTTAAAGTGAGTGAGGAGACAATAGTAAGAGAGAACTTAGCTATCCTTACTGAGTTCAGCAGACTAAGTAAGATCAGAAGAACTATTTCCTTAAGTATTGAAAGAATTGTGATTGCTGAGTCCTATCAATTTTTTTTGAAATTTTGTAAAAATGAGAACAGTGCTACATAAAATTAAAGGACAAATACTGCCTCATTTTTTTAAAAGGGCAAATAATTAAGCTTGTAAAATGTTGTCCAGGGAATTTTATTTCAATTCCTGAAAAAAAAAATTCTGGGATATATTATTAACTCAATATGAATCAATAGCTAGAAATGGAATCAATGATCACAGGGCCAACAAACTTTGTCAAGGACAGCTTTAGGTCAGGCTAAATTAATTTCCTTTTTTTGACAGGCTTAGCAGAATGGCAGTGCAAGAGATTGCCATTGATATAATTTTGTATAACATTTGGAAATCTCTCCCATGTCATTCTTACTGGAAATATAGATTGACATTGGGTAAACAATAACACAGTTACCTGGATTTGGGATTAGTAGAATAGAAGAACCAAAAAATCATCATTAATGCTCTGATAATAGTTGTAAAAAATTCTCTAATGCAATCTCCCAGGGACTGGGCTTGACTTTACACCATTTATTATTTTCAGCAATAGATCTACTTACACAGTATCTCATGTATCTGCATCTCATTTTCCACTCATGCCATCACTACCATAGCTTGGGCACATATATTGGCCTGCACTAGTGAAATAGCCTCCAAATTTGTCTCTCTGATTTTACTTTATCCCATTTCTAACCTACTCTCCCCACAGTTAACAAAATAATCATCTTAAATAGCAGGTCTGACTGTGTCATTCTTTTGCTCAAGTAACCACAGTATTCTATAACTACATATGAAACTTGTCAACTAAAATATTTAAGTTTATTTCATATAAACTGAATTTTACCCAAATTGGCCCCATCCTTTCCTTGTGGAGTAGATTTGCATGTGGATATATGAGAGTGACCTTTGAACTAGGAACATACAAATAATACACAAGGTTGTAGCAGTCCAAGTATTTAATGATGTAACATAGATTTATCACCATCTAATTTTCTTAAGTACTCTACAGCAAACTCTATGGGTTACACTATTTCCAGGCACATGTACAAACAAAGAGACACATAGAGAAAGGTACCCCAAGAATCCAGACATACAAAAGGGACAAGGAAAGACCAGTTAGTGCTATCACTCTCCTACCAAGTTTATTTTCTGTAGCTGCAACATAATGGACCACCTTATCAAACATCAAAGGAAAGGCTTTGGTTTCTCAATATTTTTTGTGACAATTGTAGGCAGCCTGAGGGTTAGAGAAAGGGTACTACTATCATAGAGAGAGTGATATTTATAGTAGCAGCTGGCTGTCTAAACTCAAAGTACACTTTTACTGGTTCAGTCATCAAAGTTACATTTATGTTAATACATGAAGGGGGAGAAGCAAAGATAGTGGCATAGAAGCAGGCAAACTCTGTGGCTCCCCCCCATAACCACTTCTAATATCTATAAAATATGACACTAAACAAATTTTAGAGCTACAGAACCCACAAAGTGACGCAGAGAAATCTCCCGCCAAAGGCAGCCAGGTAGGCAGACTGGAAGGGTTACTCACAGTACACTGGGAGCTGGGCCATAAGTTTTAGCTCCAGAGCCACCCTAACCAGCAGCTGCAGAGGACTTCTGTAGAGTGGATCACCAGCAGGAGTGACAATTTCCAGAATTATCACCCATAAATGCCAAAGAAAAAGTGAGAGGACAGTGTAGAACTCTGTTGGAACTGGGAGAGATGGAAGAGTGGGTTTGGCCCCCGACCCTGGAGCTAGAAATGGCAGAGGTATGGCAGTACTGAAGCTTCCTCCTCCTTCAGAGCTTGGAGAGCTTGGAGAACATAGTGGGGCCAAGCAACAATTCAGAGGGAAATTGCTCTTTTTTTAACCTGCCTGGATCTGTATCATGGGCCTCAGGAGATGGTCCTGAGGTGTATAACCAGTGAGCCAGAGTTTGTGGGGGCTGCAGAGACAGCACTCTCCTACCAGCTCTGGCAACAGCAAAAACCCAAGCAATTAGTGACAAAACTCTCCCCATCAGAAGCAGAGTGCTACTGTGGCAAAGAGCTCAAAAGTCAAGTAATTCAGTGGCAACATAAGCAAGCAAAGGAAGCAAAGCAAGCACAGCAATCCAACTTTAGATTCCTGTTTTGGGGAAAACAAGGATCAAAGCACAGAATGGGAGGAAGACAATGAACTCAGAACTCCTGCACCAAAAGCTTCCAAGAAAAATGGAAAGTGGGCTAAGGCCATGGAGGAGCTCAGGAAGGATTTTGAAAATCAAGTAAGAGAAGTGGAGGAAAAAAATGGGAAGAGAAATGAGAATGATGCAAGAAAATCATGAAAAGAGACTCAACAACTTGACTGAAGAAAATAACAGCTTAAAAAATAGCCAATAAGGAGAAGAATGTTTTAAAAAGCTGAATTTGCCAGATGGAGAAACAATCTTAAAAGCTCAATGAAGAGAATAATTCCTTCAGAATTAGAATAGGGCAAATGGAAGCTAATGACTTTATGAGAAATCAAGATACTATTAAACAGATTCAAACAAAGGGAAAAATAGAAGGCAATGTGAAATATCTCACTGGAAAAAACAGTGACCTGGAAAATAGATTGAGGAGAGATTTTTTTTTTAAATTATCAGACTACCTGAAAGCCATGATCAAAAATAGAACCTAGAAATCATTCTTCAAGAAATTCTTCAGGAAAATTGCCCCGATATTTTAGAACAAGAGGGAAAACAGAAATTGAAAGAATTCAGCAATCACCTATTGAAAAAGATCCAAAAAAGAAAGCTCCTAGCAATATTATAGCCACGTTCCAGAGTTCCCAAATCAAGGAGAAAATATTACAAGCTGCCAAGAAGAAACAATTTCAATATTATGGGGAGACAATCAGAATAACACAGGATCTATTAGCTTCTACATTAAGGGAGCAAAGGGCCTGGAATATGATATTCTGGAGATCAAAGGAGCTAGGATTAAAACTAAGAATCACCTACCCAGCAAAACTGAATATAATGTTTCAGGAGAAAATACTGTCATTCAGTGAGGTGGAGGACTTTCAAGCATTCTTGATAAAAAAAAAACAACTATAGTAAATTTGACATTCAAATACAAGAAGCATGAGAAGGTAAACAAGGAAAAGAAATCATAAGGAATTTATCAAAGTTGGACTACTTACATGTCTACATGGAAAAACGATAATTGTAACTTATGAACCTTTTCTCAGTGAGAGGAGAGTTGAAGGAAATATAAATGTGTATGTATGTATACATTCATAGATATATATGTCTATATAAGAGGGTATATGTGCATATGAATACATATGTGGGTGTGAGTATAAAAAGAGCACAGGATCAATTGAATAGGAAGGGATGATATTTAAAAGATAAAATGGAGAGTTGTGAGAGGAATGTAATGAGGGGAGATGGGGAGAGATAGAGTGGGGTAAATTATCTCATGTAGAAGAGGCAAGGGATAACTGTTACAATGGAGGGAAAGAACAGGAAGTTGAAAGGGAATGGGACAATCTTATTCTCGTTGAATTTGGCTTAAGGAGGGAATAACATACACACTCAATTAGGTATCTTACACTATAGGAATATAGGGGGGAGATTATAAGAAGGGGAATGATAGAGGGGAGGGCAGGTTGGGGGGAGGGTAGTTAGAAGCACACACTTTTGAAAAGGGACAGGGACAAAGTAGAGAGTAGAACAAGTGGGAGGCAGGATAGTATTAAGGGAAATATAGTTGTTCACAATATATCCACTTTGGAAATGTTTTGTGTAACTACACATGTACCACCTATGTTGAATTTCTCAACTTCCCAGTAAGGGTGACTGACAAGGGAGGAAGGGAAAGAATCTGGAATTCTGAGTTGTAAAATCAAATATTTAAAAATATTATCATTATTATTATTACTACTGTTAATTTTTTTACATGCAACTGGGAAATAAGATATACAGGCACCGGGATATGGAAATCCATCTTGCCCTAGTGGAAAGTGGGAGCAGAGATGGGGAAGGATATAGGAGAATACAGGTTGGGGCAGGGGCTATACAGTGGGATTGCCATTTTGAGGTGGTGGGAAGGGAAAAGATGGGGAGAAAATTTGTAACTCAAAATCTTGTGGAAATGAATGATATAAACTAAAAATAATCATAAAATTTAATTTAAAAATAAAATAAAGTTACCTTTATACTTAATTTATATATATGTAAACTACATATATATAGTTTATACCTCACCTAGGTGAGGAAACTGAGGCCCAAAGAAATTAACCGAACAAAAAAAAGTAACATAGAATGTAAGCAGCAAAACTGGAATTTGAGTTCAGCAGTTCTGTCTCCAAATCCAGTGCTTTTTACACAGTACTGGGATCATTATGCATATTTTGAATTTATATTAATTAATCTTAGTATGGAGGGAAAAATATCAAAAGAGTACAAGCTAAGGCAGCTGCTATGAAGGTAGAAAGACTTTGTAGAAAGCTGTGCTAAAATTCAACCATATGTTGATCCTGTGGATTGCATAACTTTTTTTTTAAACAGCTATAGTAGATATAGCAGGACATGCAATTAGGGAGATCTGAGTTCAAACCTAATCTCAGACACTTAACCACTTGTAAAGTCTGGGCAATTCATTTAATCTTTCTCTGTCTTTGTTTCTTTATCTGTAAAATGTGAGTAATAATATGACCTACCTCATAGGATTGTTCAAACATTCAAGAGACGACATGTAAAACATTTAATGTTAGCTATTACTACTTTAAAGGATAAGAACCAAAACTATGGCTACATTCATCTGGCAAATTCCCAGACCTCTGTAAAGAGCATTTGCTACTTTAGATTTTGCATACTTGTTAATGGGGTGCCTTAAACGGAAGGAGGACCTTAAAATCTAAAGAATGAACAAGACTAGTGCAGTCAATATGGCAGCATAGAAGCAGGAAAACTCTGTGAGCTCCCCCCATAACCACCACAAATACATAGAAAATATGACTCTAAACAAATTTTAGAGCTCCAGAACCCACAAAGTGACAGAGAAACAAATCTCCCACTGAAGGCAGGCAGGCAGGCAGACAGAAAGGATTCATCACAGCACGCTGGGAGCTGAGCCCAGCCCCACATGAGCCACTGTTTTAGGCCCAGAGTGGCCAGGACCAGCCATGGCAGGAGCATTTGGGAGAGTGGATCACTGGCAGGTGTGGAGGTTTCCAGAATTATCAACCCATAAATGCCAAAGACAAAGTGAAAGGTCAGTACAACCTGGCTGAATTGGGGGGGTAGGGTGGGGAGAGGGATGGAGGAGCAGATCTGGCCTTCTGCAGCCAGAGTCAGAAGCTGCGGAATTAGTGGCTGTGCTACTGCCTCCACATGGCTGCTTCAGAACTCCTGGCCTGTAGATTGCAAGGAGGCCAAGCAAATATTCAGTGGCTAAGTGCTCTTGCCTTAACTTGTCTAGATCTGGATTGTGGTCTTGGGTGGTGGTCCTGAGGTGCGTGACCGGTAACCCAAAGTTGGTGGGGGCTGTAGAGACAGTGGCCTCCTAATTGCTCCAGCAGCTGTGAAAACCCCAGCCACTTGGGACAAAGCTCTCTCCTCTGGGAGCAAAGTTCAACTGTGGCAAAGAGCTCGAAAGTCTAGTTAACTGACTGGTAACACAAGCAGCCAAAGGAAGAAAAGCGAGCACTAAAATCCAACGTTAGATTCCTTTTTGGGGGACAAAAAGGATCAAAGCATGCAACGGGAGGAAGACAACACAGCTAGAATTCCTGCACCAAAGCTTCCAAGAAAAATATGAACTGGTTACAGAGGACCTTAAGAAGGATTTTGAAAACCAAATAAGAGAAGTGGAGGAAAAATTGGGAAGAGAAATGAGAATAATGCAAGAAATCATGAAAAGACAGTCAACAACCTGACTGAAGAAAATAACATCTTAAAAAACTGATTAATCCAAATGGCAAAAGAGGCCCAAAAAAACAATGAGGAGAAAAATGCCTTAAAAAGCCAAATTTGACAGATGGAAAAAGAATCTCAAAATCTCACTAAAGAGAATGATTTCTTCAGAATTAGAGTGGAGCCAATGGAAGCTAATGACTTTATGAGAAATCAGGATACATTAAACAGATCCAAAAAAATGGAAAAATAGAAGGCAATGTGAAATATCTCACTGGAAAAACCACAGACCTGGAAAATAGATCCAGGAGAGATAATTTTAAAATTATTGGACTATCTGAAAGCCATGATCAAAAGAAGAACCTAGAAATCATCATTCAAGAAATTCCCAAGGAAAACTGTCCCAATATCTTAGAACCAGAGAGCAAAATAGAAATGGAAAGAATGTGCCAATCACCTCTTGAATAAAATCCCAAAAAGAAAACTCCTAGCAATATTATATCCAGGTTACAGAGTTCTCAGATCAAGGAGAAAATATTACAAACTGCCAAGAAGAAACAATTTTAATATTAGGAAAACACAATGAGGATAACACGGGATCTAGCAGCTTCTACATTAAGGAAGAAAAGGGGCTGCAATATGATATTCTGGAGATCAAAGGAGTTATGATTAAAAGCAAGAATTACCTACTCAGCAAAACTGAGTACACTCTTTCAGGGGAAAATATGGTCATTAAAGAGGTAGAGGACTTTCAAGCATTCTTAATGAAAAAACCAGAGCTAAATAGAAAGTTTGACATTCAAATACAAGAAGTATGAGAAAGTAAAGAGGGAAAAAAATCAGGAGGAACTTATTAAAGTAGGATTACTTACATGTCTATATGGAAAAATGATAATTGTAACTTATGAAACTTTTCTCAGTATGAGGATAGTTGAAGAGAAAATAAATATGTGTGTGTGTGTATATATACATATTTATGTATGCATATGTATGTATATAGGTGTGTGTATGTATACATATATGTATACATATGCATATGTCTATATAGGAGGGTATATATGCATATGAATACATATGTGAGTGTGTGTACATATGTGTACAGGTATACATAAACAAAGGGCCTGGAATCAGTTAAATGGGAAGAGATGACATTTAAAAGTTGAAATTGATAGGTAGAAGAGGAATATAATGAAAGGATATGGGAAGAGACAGAATGGGGTTAATTATCTCATATAGAAGAAGCAAGGGATAATTGTCACATTGGAGGAGAAGAAGTGGAAGACAAAAGGAAATGGGTCAACCTTGCTGTCATTGAATGTGGCTTAGGTAGGGAATGACATATACTCTAAATCTGGTATCTTGCTCTACAGGAGAGTAGGGAGGAAGGGGATGAGATATATAATTGCTCCTGCTCATCAGTGATTCCATAAAGTAGAATCCACTATATGTGCTTTTAATGGGCTAGTTATTGATTTTCTATTTGACTATATATACCTTTGCCATATACTGGCAATATTAAAATGATCTATAAAATAAATGATCTTATTGACAATATTTTAGATTATGTTGGGCCAGAGACTATTATATCATTCTAGCACATATTGGAAATTCAAATGGAAGTCAGGTGGAAAATGCAATTGATTTTAAAAATAAAATATGCAGGTATCTAGTAATGCATATTCTGTGTAACAGTGGGTAGAAATGCATTCTTTTCAAATGTTCTAATCCATAAACCTCTGGGAATGCAGGAATCTGGTACACAGTCCTCAATAGTACATGTTATATTATATACCAACTTGGAATCATCCAAAAGTATAGCAACATTTGATATTATCTTAATATTCCATTTTAATGTGGAAATTACTCTCCTAATAGGGTCAAGAACATCAAACATATGATATAAGCAAAGTCTCTCTTGAAAGAAACAATTTTATCTCTGCAGAGAGTACTAGAATTAAGTAGAACTCATTTTAATTCTTGCATTTTTTCCAGGTTTTAAAAATTTCATTCCATATATGTGTGAGTGTGTGTGTGTATACACACACATATACATACACACACACACACATACACACACACACATATATATACTCACATGTGTATGTATATATGTATGTATACATACACATATATATCAATATATGTGGGTATATATATTAAGATATAATTGTGGCTATATGTATAGATTGTATATACATATATGTGAGTATACACCTATGTGTACATACAAGCACATTTATGTATATGTGTATATACACATACACACATATACACATACATACACACATATAATTTACTGTTCACTCTTAACTTGGTCAAGTCACTTGTCTTACCTGGGTCTCAGTTTTTCAGTAAGTAAAAATAATTTTAAATTCAAATAATAATCTTTTATGCCTTAAATATAACGGTCATTGTGGAGATCAGTAAATCAATATTTGTAAAAACTCTTTGATATGTCAATTAGAAAACACCTTTCTTATGAGAGGCATGTGGATTATGAATAAAAAGATTCATGCCAAAAGAATCTTAAAGTAGTTTATAGAAATCCTTACTATATCCCTGGGAGATAGTCAATCAGGTTGGTTATCCAACTTTTACCGTGTGAGACCTTATAGGACAAAATTTGAGAATTCTGTGATTATCTGACCAATCAATTAAAAAATTAACAACAGATGCCCAGTGGTTTTCTTAGAGCACTATAAGATACTGTCTTCTTGTCATGTTATTTTTGCAAATTATTTTTTTTAATCAGCATACTTTTCCAATATATTAATGAATACATTTCATATTTTTTTCTGCTAAAACTGTCTTCAGATTTTTTTTTTGTGAACTTACTAATGTTTAAGTAACTCATATCTTAAAAAAATTAGGTCAGTATTTGTTATCAAATATTTGATTAATTTGATGCAGACAAGGCTTCATGGGATTGGCAGAGGGGGAAACTGGTGATACTACAGAGCATACCCAGGAAAAATCACCTTTTAATGGTATTAAATGTGAATGTCAATTAGTGAGAGAGAAAGGAAAAAATAAAATTTGTGCAAAATGCTGCTTGGAGCAGCAGTATCAATTTGCAAAGTTCTTACATTCTTAAGAGGTTATATCCACATCCTGTACTTATTCTAACCCATCAACAAATGGTAAAAACAACATATGATTTGATCCTTGGAGTTTTCCCAAAATAAGAATTAAAGGAAAAAAAAATTTGACCCCATTTTCTAGAGCTTAGTCTTTTAGTAGCTTTTACATTAGGAATAAGGCAAGATTCAAATGCAGGTCTTCCTGACTCCAAATTCAGCATCACATTTACTATGTCATGTGAATGCCAGCTATGTACTTGCAACCCATAAAGTGCAAGGAGTTCTGAGTTGCTTTTGCTACATGTATATTTCACTCTAACATTTTAGCCAGGTCTTTCCTTGGACCTGTATTTATTTGTTGGGTAGTGGATCACAGGCTTTAAGGAAAAGAGTATAATTGTTCATATTATATTATCTTGGTAAATATCTTTGCTAAAAGCCTATTAAGTTTAATGGGTAACTTAATAGAAAGCACTATGAGCTCCCATGTGAGAAGAATAGCCACTAGGTTGCCTCTAAAACCCTGAAAATCATCCACCCTCTGGGCATTCAACCTGCAAGTCTGAATCTAAGCTGGTGAACGTCCATAGGGAGGATGTTATACATATATTTTGTACTTTGAGCCTCATTCACACTTAAGGTAGGAACTTTAAGTATTTTAAATGACTAAAGGAAGGAAAGAATGAAGGAAGGAAGGAAGGAATGATAAAAAAAATAAGTGTTTATAACATTAAAGAATTGTAATAAGCGCTAGCAATCAAGTATAGAAGACATCCAGTCCTTTTTCTCAAGAAGCTCACATTCTGATAGGAGTGATAACACATACATGATGTCTTAAATGAAATTCTTGGGGCTTGCTATTCTTAGGGCTCATGGATTAAGAATCTTTGACTTTCTCTACTTTTTTTTGTGGGAGGGGGTGGGTTGGAAGTGGAAGGGAAGGCAATTGAGGTTAAATGACTTGACCAAAATCACTCTGCTAATAAGTGTGTCAATCATCTGAGGTAGGATTTGAACTCAAGTCCTCCTGACTTCAGGGCTGGTACTCTGTTCAATGTACCACCTAGCTGCCCCATCTACTTGGTTTTGAAGGAAAGTGTTGACTGAGATAGAATTGGCTTGATCCACTTGATATACATTACACCCTGTTTTTCCATGTGGATGCCTTGATATTACAGGCAAACTTTTTGTCTTCCCAATTGTTTGCAATTAGTCCACACTTAGTGTTGGGAGGAGAGGTTTGTAGCTCCCTTTTTCACAAAGGTTGTTCCCCTTTTACAGATGAGGAAGCAGATTAACAAAAAGATTAGGTGACACACATGGTTACATAGAAAACAAGTGTCCATTGTGATCTGAACACAGTTTCTTTGGACTGCATATCCAGAATTTTTTCTACTCTGCCATATGTTTGTACAAATTCACAGATAATTAAATTTATTTCCAGGCAATTAAATAAACATTTATTACTTTTGTCAATAATGTATTAACTTGACAGCATTTCGGACTAAAAATATGTGTATTAAAGTTTTAAATGTATACAAAATAAATATAATTCAATGTAATGTAGAGAAGTCAAATAAAGTTGAGTGTTTGGAGAGGGATTAACTATTTCTCTCACTGAGGATATGGGGAACAGAGAATTAATGGAATCTGAGGCACATATTGAAAGAAGGAAAAGATATCAACAGGCAAAAATAAATGGTAGTGGATGGAATTTGGTGAATGAATTGACCTCAGAATATAGAATAGATCAAGTTTGGCTAAAATAAAGTACATGAAAATTATAGTACAACTAAGATGAGAGAGCTTGGCTGAAATAATATCATATGATCTTATATGTAATAATTAAGATTATTAAAATTTTTTTGTTTCAGGAAAGTGATGTTTTCATCAGGCCCATACAATAAAAAGTACAGCTAGGTGGCTTAGTGGAAAGAACACTGGAACTGGCATCATCAAGACTGGAGTTAAAATCCGGCCTCATATACAAACTAATTGTGTTGTCATGGGCAAGTCACTTAAACATTTTTGCTTTAGTTCTTTCTTCATAAAATAGGTCAGAAAAGAAAATGGCAAACCCCTCTATTATCTTTGCCAAGGAAACCTCAAATGGGGTCCAGTCAGACACAACTGTAAAACGACTGAAATGTAATAGGAACATTGTTCTTGAGGCTGTATATAAAATGTGTTATAAGGAGCAGTGACCAGGAAGAAATTGTGAGTGTGAGAAATAGGGGGCAAAAACAAGAGATTACAGTAGCAGAAGTGATTTAAAGTTAAAACTTAACTGGGTGCAGTGGGGCAGGGCAAGAGAGATGGAAAAGTCAAAAGGGACTGGGAGAATGGTGATGTCATCAATACAAGTAGAGGAAAAGGGAAAATTTGGGAGTATAAGCCAGCAGATGAGAGGGATATGCCTAATTCAATTTTGTACATAATGAATTTAAGGTTCAATCTAGTAGGACATTCAGATAAAGAATGAACAGTGGGCAGTAAGAAATATGGGATTACACCTTAGCAGATAAATCAGAGTGAGATAGACAGAATATATACATACTGTGATCATTCTCACAGAGCTGAAAATTATAGTCACATTAGTAAAGCAGATTGGCAAAAGCAAGAACCTAGAGGGCCAAGGTCATAACCCACAAGAACATCTACTTGTGGTCCATTTCAGCTCTAATTTTATGACCCCAAGATTCTATAAGAGTTTGACTTATGAGAGACTCAGTTCAAGTTCAGTGAATTATATTCAAATTAAGGGCTGAGAATACTTGGGGGAAACCATCTAGGTTCTGAAGATCCCCAGAAAATGTAGGTTTATGATGGTGGATCAGCTAAACAGATCTTATGGTAATCCCAAACCAGATTCTTGAAAAGTTGCCGATATGGAACTGATTACTTGCAAACTATTCTAGAAGAAGCAGGAAGATCTTCAAGGTTAATACTTTGCCAATTCACAGAGCTAGTCAGTGAAAGAAGTATGATTAAAATTTCAACAGCTATTTTTTGTGCAAAATACAAAGCAAATCCAACCTAATTGATAGTTTTTATTACATTATTCTTTCAACCTTTCAATTAAATTTGAAAAAGTTTTAAAGCACCTACAAAGCATTGCACTCCCAAAGGAGAAAACCAAGACAAACTAAGTTGAATCCTGTCTTCAGGGATCCTACAAACTGACCTTATCTCTTGACACTTGTGTATTGACAAATATTGTTGAAGATTTCACATATGTTTTAGGGAGGTTGAAACACATATTAAATTTACTTTTAACCTGAATTTATAGAAAAGGGAAAAAGGGAAGAGAGACAGGCTAGAGAATAAATCTAAAAATAATACTTTCCCATTAGTTTTCATCTGAAATCCCAAGTGTTCTGCTTTCCTATGTTCTATACATCAGACAAAAAAGAAAATGCTATCTTTTTATGCTCCATGGTGCTCAGCAGGTAGCACATTCTGGGATAATGCAATGTAGAAACTGCCCACTGTTCTTGTCAGTAAATGTCTGCTCTTGTCTCCATTTGTGAAACTGCTAAGATTAAGAATGCATTTAGCTACAGAAACATTGATTTTTGACATATATTTTTCTAAGTTATTTTCATAGGGCAGAGATTTAAAATATGCTGGGGGGTTTTTCCTTGCCTCTCCTACTTTGTCATTTCTGTTGTCTCTAAATCAAAGAACTTTGGATGACCATCTGATTCCCATTTTTGAGGGAGACTGCATTAACTATTCTTACTATGCTCTCTTCCTAACTCAATGCATTCATTCTTGGGTGACTTCTTAGTTCTTTTACCCAATTAAAACAACTCATTAGGACATGAATATGCAACAAAAATAACCCTTGACAGATTTTTCTCCATCCTGGTTATGAAAGTTGTCTGCATTTTTCCATATGGCCTTCCAACTGCTGGCACAGTTGTTCTGTTCCACTTGGCACTGTCTTCCCCAGGCACAGGCTTCCATCTCCTTCCCATATCAGTGTGCATCCAAAAGAACCACATTTCTTCCCAGTAAAACAGAAAGTTACTGAAATATCACATTTTTTAATTTGACAAGATATTAGAACTATCCAGTGTGTTGAAGATGGGGAAGATGTTAAGTAGCAATTTGAACTTGAAATGGTCTATGGAAATCTAATGAGAATACCTGCAGTATTTACTCATAAAGGAAATGTATATATCTTTGTAAAATTAAGGTAAATGATCAATTTTTACTTTTTCAGTTAAAAAAAAAGAAAACCTATCATGACTTATTTCTATAATATCTGGCAAGCTGTATAATCCCTCTGGGCTTTAACTTATTTGAAATTGAATGGATACGAAAATTCTTCTATCTAGCTGAATATTCCATACAATAGATAAGGAACTAGGCTACTATGTCCAAAATGATCTATTTGCTTCTCATGGAAATATCAAAGAATTGTTTATTATCATACAAAATAAATATTAATAAATAAATAATTATTTATTATGGTACAAAATACATATTAATACTAATATTAATGTGAATATTATGAAATTAGCATCACTAAAGATAATAAAATATTTCAGTTCTATGCCATATTACTTATTTAAAGTTCCAGCATAAATTCTTAGTCTTTAAGAAAATCAAAATGCTTTGTCATATAAGACTTACCTCTTATATATGAGAAGCACCATGGCATAATGAATACAAAACCAGTTACCAGGAAGAATTAGGACCACATGTTACCTCTAACACATAGTACCTGTGTCACCCTTGGCAAGCCACTGACACATACTATGTGACCCGGAGCAGGTAAGGCTAGATTTCACAGAAATTGCAAACTACATTGGTAGGAGTTTCCTTATATGAGAAGTTCCTATATCAATAAAATTACACTATAGTCCTTATCCATAGCCTCACTTTTACATAATACTTTCATATATTGAAAGCTAAGGTTCACATGAAAGTCTTTCACACTATTAAATTCTTTTCCATGAGAGGAGGTCAAGACTGTTGTTTATTATTATTCCTTCCTGAGGATGTGCACCCTCCAAATATCAAAGATAGAAATGAACTTAGAGATTATCTAGCTCAACCCCCTAAGTTTTTAAATGAGAAAACTGAAGATCAGAGGCATGAAGTAACTTCACATTGGTACCTTCCACTTAAATGATTCTGATTTAATTCAATAGGCAGAAACAATAGTGATACAGATAAAGTAAATACACCTAGGTTCAAAACCTACTTCTATCACTTACAACTGTGTAATCTTAAGCAAGTCATTTGACCTCCCTGAGTCACAGATTCATCATCTATAAAATGAGATCATAGTACTACAGAATTAGACCTGCAGAGGAATTTTGAAACCATTTAGTCTAAGTTCCATAGTAATTGGCAAACCAATATCTTCTGAATACAAATCCAGTATTCTTTCCATTGAGCCACTTTGCTTCTCCAAGGAGATAACCAAATATGTTCTGCCTAATATTTGTGACTGTTTTGAACAAAGCAATTGGCAAATTTTAATGTATCATCTAAACAAGGATTATTCAAGAGGTAGAACAAGAATGCAAGGCCAATTCTGCTGGTTACAACACTCACATTCTTTGCGTTGCCCATCTTTCTACTTTCTTTTATCAAGTTAGATTTCTTATCTCCCTGGGAAGATCAGTAATAAATATTGACCAAGTTTATTAAAAGTCTCATCAAAAGGTAATTACTCTCTGGAAATTTTTGATCCATGTGGCCAGAGAGAGAGAATAGAATGGGAAAGCATAAATGTCATGCACTTTTAAAAATACAATGTTATGAATATCACTTTTATAATCATAGAATTTAATAACTTAGAAACTTGTATATTAACAAAATAAAACCAAAGCAATATGAGACTTACTATGGATTATAAGAAAGTTTCCCTGCTCTCCTTTGCCCTCAAGACCACAACTTTTTTTTTTGTAATGTACCCCCTATCCTTGGCAAAGATACCTTTGTTCACTGAAGTTTCACTTTGACAACTTATTGTCAAAGGAAAAGTACTAGTTATCCCCAAGCAATCTTCCAAATTCACATAAAGGCTCAATCTAGCTTGAAACATAACAATAGATAAGTTTTACCATTCACTTCCCCCCCACACACACACACTTTGTGATATTTAATAGTCACTTAGCAACTGGCATGC
Source organism: Pseudochirops cupreus (assembly GCA_028627135.1). Classification (NCBI taxonomy): domain Eukaryota; kingdom Metazoa; phylum Chordata; class Mammalia; order Diprotodontia; family Pseudocheiridae; genus Pseudochirops; species Pseudochirops cupreus. The sequence continues at coordinate 108,153,397 of CM053583.1, forward strand.
CAGCTGCTAGGCATACATACTATCACAGTATGGCTCAAAACACGTAATATTCAATACTTGGCATCTCACTGTTTCCTGGGACATAGAGCTCTCCAAGACTCTTTCACATGCCAAGCTTTGTTTATACTGTGAGTGGATCTTTAGTTGTTTTGGTACCACACTATCTTGGCTATTGTTGAGTCAAGAAACAGAAAGCACTGGGGAGAGGATAGAGGTGATAATGTTTAAGCTTAATGGAGATGGCTTGACATGTCTAGCCCCTGAAGAAAATTAGATACCTATACTTGTTTTTCCATTTAACTCTTTGTATTATACTTCAATGTAGGAAGGCTGGACAGGGTGGAGAAGAAGGATAGACAAGGAATAAGCATTTATTCATAATGTTATCTCACAGACACTCCAAAATACTCACACTGCATGTTGGAAATATGATTCTGTTTTCTGAATTACACATTGCCTTCTTAACCTTTTCCTATCATTTAGCAGATCTCTTCCAGTTAATTTCTAAACTTCACTACTTCCACAGTGCAGTCAACCTGAAATCTAATTATTTATTAATTAAATTAGGTAGTGAGGTTATATACTCTCCTACTTTAGCCTATTATTTCAAATACAAATATACTGTGCACAAACCAAGTATATTAAGAATAAAAAGATACCATAAGAAATGATTTACTTACAGTCATTTCAATGATTTATCTACTTTGTTTATATTCATAAGTCATGCAGACTGATGTTTTCTATTATGAAACTATATAGTTGAAAATGGAAAAGATATGACGCAGTATACAACTGTTAACACATACTCAAAGCATGTAATGCATGCACATATAAATAGGGGCATGAATTAGAAGCATGAAACAAATGCTAAAATATAGAAGAAAGAGAAGAGAAAAAAGGATTTAATATGATTTAATGCCAAAGGGAGCCTTAGAGATTTTCTTTTCCAGTCAACCAATTTTGAAGTTGATTCAACTAAAGCCCTAGGAGACTATGATTTGCACAAGGTAAAAGAGAAAAGAACCAAGATTTGAACCTAGGTCCAGTGACTCCAAAAGCAAGATTCTTTGTAGTGAAATATGCTGCCACAGGGGCGGAGCCAAGATGGCGGCGTAGCAGCAGCAACATATCGCAGCTCTCACATAGCCACCCCAAAAATACCCATAAAACAGGACTCTAAACCAATCCCAGAATTCCAAAACGCACACAAAGATACTTCCCACTAAAGTCAGCTCAGCTACGAGGAACCATAACAGCACTGCGAACTGAAACCAGCCTGCACCGAAGCCCCGGCTGTGCCCCAGGGGCGGCTGGATGGGAGGAGTGGAGGAGCCTCTCAGGTGAACGGATTAGCAGCAGCTGCCAGTGGGAATTGCGAAAGGGGGAGATAAGCAGTCTGGCGAAAGGCCTCCAGAGCAGAAAAGCGAAAGGCAGAGGTTTTGCACCCGCCTCTGCTTTGTAGCTTCCCGCCCGCGGCCTGCAGA